>JAODLD010000045.1:3495028-3509657 GCA_026781065.1 Mormyrops boulengeri | reverse complement strand
ACACACACACACACACACACACACACACACACACACACACACACACACACACACACACACACACACACACACCCCTTTTTGGGGATTTCTGACTTCTACGCATTCCTATTGATTCCTAGCCCACCCCCCACAACCCAAAAAGAAAAGGTGGAGAACAAAAGATATGACGCCTGGGGTAGGGAAAAGTCTACGTCTGAAACGCTATATGTGAAAATATTCTCACTATTTGTTCCCATAAAGATGACAGAACAAGGAGCATGTCAGTGGGATTCATTATTTATATCACCATGCACTGCTTTAAAAAAAAGAAAGAAAAACACAAAGAACAACAGATGTACGCCGTTAAGGCGAGCGGAGTTAAGTCCGTGACACCGCTCCCCCAATTAAGCCCCTTTTAATTAAATGTGACACATTTCAGTCCCTCGGATGGCTGACATCAACGGCGCCGCCGTGTGTCCCATCAGCAGGGAAGCAGGGACACCTCCCCACACAAAGCACACTTGTGTTCTGTTGGCAAACATGCCCAAAATGACACGTCTGAGCTCATGAGGCTTGGGGTGGAGGGGGGGACTCACCCCACATGACAGCTGCAGCCCCCCGCCCCACCCCTGAGAGTTTGGATGGTGAAACGACAGCGTTTCCCAATCCGGTCCTCGGGGGCCCACAGACAGTCCATGTTTTTGCCTACCAGGAGCTTGGAGGGAGCAAAAACGTGGACTGGCTCTGGGTCCCCAAGGAACGGACTGGGAAACACTTGCCAACAAAGGCAAAATGCCCAGTCACTCCACCACATGGATGGTCAACAGCTCAGTCAGCCCTGGTCCAACCAAACTGCTCCCCGCCAAGCCAACTGTCACCAAAAAGGCAGGCTGGTCTCACCTTGGGAAACAGGTTTAGGAAGCAGCATTTTCTGTTAAGTATTCCTCAAACTGTCTTTTTGGGTACAGAAGCCAGTTGGAGAAACTGCGGGGATCTGATCACTATGACACCATGCGCCTTGAGATTTGAACCTGCAACCTGCAGGTCACAAGGCCATGTTACTCATCGCCATTCCACTCCTCTATTTTATAAAATTATCAGCATGGACAGAGTGTTGCTATGGAAATCAACACAAACCTGAGATTAAATTAAAACGAAGCCTGATAAGTTAGCTGGCTCATTCATCAAAGCTAGACATGGGCAGCTTAAACTAGTTTTTCTGCAGCTCATGACAGTGAGGAGTTAAGGTCAGTAGAGCAGGTGGTGGGGGGGGGGCATTTGTTAATGGGTCCTTGAGTCCTTGACTCAAAGAGGGTTTCCCTCCAGAGCTACAGGGGCACGCGCACACACACACACACACACACACACACAGCGCGCTCTTTTGTGCCTCCCAAGCTCTCCTCAGCTTTGTGGAGATCCGCTATGCCCCATCCCAACAGCTTAAGACCACAAGGCTGACATGTTAGAGTCCACAGCACCAGCCACACGCCGGCCGACATGACCAGCCCAACACCCCCGCCACTGACCCACTGTGGATTATGGTTTAATGCAAAAGAGGCTCCAGCTGTGTGTCAAGCACATCATTACAGAAGCATCTGAATAAATTACCACCCAAGTCAAACGTCATTGTGGGCTGGACAGACATTCACCCACTGTGAGCTGGCACTTCTCACAAGGCTCCAAACGGATGAGCACTAGGGCTGAACGATTTCGGGAAAATATATAATCGTGATTTTCTTGACAGATATTGTGACTACGATTTGATTTGCTATATATATATTATATACATATAAATGAAAATTTTAAGTCAAGCTTCAGTTCAATATTCAGTGTGTAATAGATGTAAAACATCACCACATGAGATATCATCAAAATATTAACTGGCAACCACGAAAACTTAAAGATATAAATTGCTTCCAGCATGTATTGATTGCATTAAATTAAGAGAGCAATCAAACAAAATTATCAGAAAGGCTGTGACTGTGCTAAGTTAAAATAATAAAAATCAGTAAGGAAAAAAATAGCAGCTAACGCTGCTTGG
The DNA here is from genome assembly GCA_026781065.1 of Mormyrops boulengeri. Classification (NCBI taxonomy): domain Eukaryota; kingdom Metazoa; phylum Chordata; class Actinopteri; order Osteoglossiformes; family Mormyridae; genus Mormyrops; species Mormyrops boulengeri. Next base: position 3,507,637 of record JAODLD010000045.1, on the reverse strand, counting down.
ACCTCGAATAGCAGGACCTTTCTGTAGACAATTCTGACCATGAAATAGTCATTCTCTTACAGCTCAGCACCGTGAACAAAATGTTTTCCTCGCGCTTTCCGTGTTTCTCGTTTCTGGGCATACATGTAGTCGCCTTGGGCCACCTCTCCTTGGTGAGCCTGGCAGACGAGGTGTGTGACCCTTCTGATGAGTGAGAATGACTGTCCACACGGAGGATGGCATGAATTTGTAAAACTATCCTCACGCAGTTTTAAACCCTGAATCAGATATACTGTATAATGCAATCCTACTTTGTAGCCTTTGCGATTTGAAAATCTTGTTGATAATTAAAAATGAAATTGATAAAATTGCTCAGCCCTACTGAGCATTAATCGCTAAGCCTGAACACAGGGCTAAAAAGCCCATTTGCAGACTGCCAGTCTCTACCCTCGGTAAACATCTAGCCTGCCTGCAATCAGACTGTAGCCTGCTATTGCTTGTGCAACTAATACCTAGGGTGAAAATGTCAGAGGAAAGGATGATAAACATATGACACCTTAAAAAGGCATCTCAACTGTGTGGCCGCATAATTCGTTATCAGGAAAGGGCATCGGGCCTCAGCAGGAAAGGGGGCTGCAGGCTCAGGTAGAAAGCTGCGTACAGAGCCCACCGCCAGTGCCTACAGCAGAGGCAGCCGCCAGTGCTTAAAGCAGAGTCTCCACTAGAATGTTACTTCAAAAGCTATAGTTTACAGTGAAATAAGAATTCCCTCACTTTATATAGCACCAGTGTGTCCATCCCTTTAAAATATGTCAGTTTCTCCATTTGTTTTCATTAGCATCATCTTTCACTGGTTCCTCTTGTAGACGTCCTCTAAAGCAACCTTGTGCTTTGTTCCTCATTAAGTCCTCTTATTCTTCTCATTGTACAATTACCTCCTCCACATAAATGGAAATAAATTTTATAATATCAGAAAAACAATGGATTAAATGCATAACCTTACTCGCCACCCACTTACGCACCATGAATCATTTTTGGAGTATTTTCATTCTGCTGTACTTATTTACTCACAAAAAATGTTGACACTAATGTTCTTCAAAAGCCAATGTAACCGATACAAAACTGCCACATATGAAAATCCAGAAGATAAGTGCATCCGGCCAAGAATGTATTATCAACTGCCTGGTCCGATTAGAGTTTGTGACAGCACAACCCTCTGAAAAATTAAACAGAAATAGTTTTCCAAATTAATTCCTCAATTTCGACAGTGGAATCATCTTGGCTTAAGGACCCAGGGGGGGAAAAATATTGAAAAAACGAAGAAAAAAAACATTCACGCAAGTAATACATGAGGTAGGAGGATCCCTGGACAGATTAGCAAATCAAGTAAACAGCACTGTCAACAATGGCTTTATAGCTCAGCACTGGCACCCTATTCTTTAGCCCCCGTTTTAACCCAGCAGCCACCCCCACGCGGCCCAATCCGCGTGGCCTTCCCAGCCGCAGAGAACTCAGCCCCACTGACATTTTTCAGATGTGCCACAGCCAACCGTGCGAAAACAAGCTGGCCTTTTTGGGCCCCGCTGCCACTTGCACGCCGCCTGACGGCAGCTGACGTCGGCCTTCCCTGTCGTTTTTGATCTGCTGTGGAATGACAAAGGCGGCCTACAGCCATCCACTGAGAAACAAGGGGCCCTTATTCTTGTGCCCCTCGCCCTCGAATTTTCCATCTCTAATGTGGTCCAGTGGAAATTTTGCAAGGGATCTGTCACATGCGTGAAGGCAGAGCGGACGCGGGTGCAGATGCTGCAGACCTCGCTGCAAATCAGGTCAGCATTTAAGTTTCTATAATCCCTCCGTGTTGACTTCACGGCTGCGTCCAGGCTGACAGTGACTGGGGTGCACGTGTTCCGCGTGGACGGGAGACTATTCTGCATGGGGTATGGCCAAGGATAAACCTAGGGCAACACCAACCAATCGTGCAAGGACGCCAGACGCAAAGGCCAAATGAACGAAATGATTGTTGCCCCCCCGCTCACACTGGCAAGTCCATAATAAGGGTGACGATCTGGAACGCCGTTAGTCTTCTCTGGCCTGAATATATACCTGTCAGGCCTCTCAGTGGGGCACTGATTCTGTGAGGAACAATGGAACCAGGCAGCGCCCTCTGTCTGGTCCTCAGACGCCAGTCATGCCAGCCAATCAAACGGCAGTGGCGAGATGCCTCACTGTAATGAGTGTGTGCTGTTCAGAGCCACGCCCACCCAGTGAAGTACATGCACATTAATTTGAATAAAACACTTTCATAGGTATGGCATCTATAGTCAATTGTAGAATCGCACAGTGAATCAGCCTGGGAAGGACAGGCAAGACAGAAAATAAAAAGCTATAACGCTCTGTAATTGCATAAAAACGTATTTTAAATTAAGTCAGACGCATCTGAAAATAGCAGAGGTGGCAATTTCAGGTCCAGAAAGTAAAAATCCAGACCAGGATTTTGTTTCAGCCAACCAGCTGAAGTAAAGAGTCACAGTCAAATAGTACTCAAGTGGTTGGTTGAAACAAAATCCTGGTCTGGATCTTTACTTTCTGGACCTGAAATTGCCACCTCCGGAAAATAGTGGTAGAAAATTAGTATGTCTGAGGAGGATGGAGAAAAAAGCAGCACCAACAAATCATGTGAGCAGCAGACCACCAGGGCCCCACCCCTACAGCATGCATAAAACGGTTTATGTTCATCTATGATGCTATTCTTATTTTTAAGGTTTTGTTACCCACTTTGAGACCAATGCCTGGTATAACAAGAAATAATTACATATGAACCAATGTAGAATATGTATCTCATCTGTACTGGAAGACTGCTCCATAATTTGAATAAACACAAAATACATATTAGAAGACTTCCCTCAAGTTCAGAGAGTATGTCTTGACAAACTCAGCTATTTATGGTGTTAGCCTGTTAAATACTTGAAAAAGAAAATAAAAATCAAAGAATCTTAAAAAATTATCTGAAATGGTATGATGGACCAAGAATGGATTGTTGGAACGACAAGTTTCAATATTAGCCTTTCCATTTGAGACAAGAAGCTGGAATTTTCCATGACATCGTGGTACAGATAGTCAGATACCATACCATACCATACCATACCATACCGTACCATACCATACCATACCATACCGTACACCCTTAGGAAAAAATCAACAAGACAAACAAACATTTGTTTGCCCCCTAAAATTGTACAAAAACATACTGAAATTTGTATGCTACTACAAAGCATGCCAATAGTGCATCTAAAGAAACTGTAGATCAGGGGTCACCAACCTTTTTGAAACTGAGAGCTACTTCGCGGGTAGCCATACGAAGGGCTACCAATTTGATACGCTCTACTTAAATCATGTATAATAAACATGTTCAAATGCAGGTTTTTTTAGGTATTGCCATTTTCAAATCTATATAAATGCAAATGTGATTAAAGAAGAATCGCAACAGGATAAAATTAAATTTTAGACGGTGCTCAATGGTTAGTTGTGCTATTTTTAGAACAGGTCTGCGGGCGACTCATGTGGCCCTTGGTGGCACCCTGGTGCCCGCGGGCACCATGTTGGTGACCCCTGCTGTAGATGTTTTACTATTCACTGACAGATCATTGCTGTGTTTCTCAGAACTGGTCTTCCCCAAGCTCCTCTAACAAGTGAGCAACAAGGCTGAAATGCTAGCAGACAGGATGTCAGCGTCAAAACCTCAACAGGGCCCACCTTTAGGTCCAACGGTGGCAGGTGAGGGCTGGCTAACTAAACACGGGGGGGGCAGGGAAGAGATCGATGGCTGCAATAAGACGAGAGCTCTGTAAACTGTTCCACGCATGTTCATAAGAAAGCAGGTGGGAGTCTCCTGACATTTCTCAGCAGCTAACGTTTGGGTGCTTGCGTTCAGCCAGTTCTCAACTCGGAAGCACTACCCACGGACATTTTGGGAGTGGAGAGAGAGAACAGAGGTATTGCCCCTAGACGAAATAACCTCTAACTCATTGCCTGCCCTCAGATCTTCCAACAGAGAGGGAATTCCTGGTTTTGGTCATTCCAGCCTGCACGCGAAGACAATTTCCACAAAACCTCAATTGGATTTCATTTTGCTTAGTGCCAAATCCTGCCTGTAGAGTAAACAACCCTCATTAAGATGGGGGGGGGGATGAATATTGAGAGAAAAATGCAAACAGATGTTAGGAAAACAAGCTGCAGCTGAAATACACCAACAATGGTATGATTACATTCTCTTCCATTTTTTCCCCAAAACGTCCTTTGTTTTGCAGAAAGCCAATGCCTTTACCAAAAATAAATGAATTAAATGGAGTCTCAGGGGCCAAGGACCAAAGATATTAAGGTGATAACATGATTAAACTCATGTGGGAAGACGGTTGTAATCTATGCCCCCACTTCTTCATTAGCATCAACTTCTATTTCCTTTAAAAGCTTTCGTAATGGAAAAGGTCTTGCCAGTGAACCGAACAAACGACTTGTTACTCATCATCACCGGTATTCCCCAGAGTCGCTGTGTTCGGCCACAGGTACGCTGAGCCTTCCGATTAAGTTAAGGTTACATGGCTTCCCATGGGCTGCGGTTGTGCCACCATGCCATGTGTTTCCTCTGGTGTGGGACTGAAATGACCGCTACCCTGACCGCTTTTAGTCAGATCCTGCAAGCGAGGTGGCTAGCCCAATAAAACAAGGCGGGGGTGGAGGGCAAGACGAGGCAAAGGGAGCCGGGCAAGATGAGTGGCACAAAGCTATTCATCACATCTAGCGATGGGAAGGGTAAGAAGGGGCTCAGGGCCTTAAGGGGCCGACTGAGACCACTGTGTAGATTTGAATACCTAGGGGTGACCTCCCTGATCCCTAAAATGCCATCTGCCGCACAAACTAGCAGCAAAACGAGCTACGGTGCAGCTGCAGATGAGACACATGTTAAAACGTGGACATGCGAGTTAAAATGGCTGCCTGATCTGCGCTTTTGATGGGAGCCCCTGCACTGTGCTGGCTTTCCATTCCGCCGCCCCTGAGGAATGCGCAAAAAAATAAAAATAAAAAAATAAATAATCCATTTATAGTGTGCTGTACACTGGTGCAGTGTGTTTTCCCACAATGCATTCCTTTTGGCTGGGGAAGAAGCCGGCGGGATGTGCACAGAACCCCAAACAGGAAGGGGGGGGGGGGGGCGACCTTACAGCCTTTGACAGGCTTTGCATGGACATCTCAGAAAGAAGAAGGGAAGGAAAGAAAAAGTCATTAAAGACGTTCAGAAGAAACGTGAAAGGATTTCACTAGCTGGAGCTAAATCAGGACACTGACAAGTTACATGGCACTGCCCCATGGCAGAATCTGTACACACATATAAAATATAGCTAACTATATAGATATGAAAGTGGCCACTCTGTGCACATTCTTACGATTTCATTTTGCACTGTGGCCACCGTGAAGTGAAAACCCGGGTGCTGACGGACGTGGTGGGGGCACGGCGCTCACTGCACCTACGGGTGTTGCTACCTCTGCTCAACATCAACCGTAAAGCCGACATTTCCTCTAGCCCACTGTCACGCTCTCGTCTCCGTTTAAAACCAAACAACACGACAGTTAGATGTGACAACCAAAAAAGAAAACACATTACTTTTCTCATGCTTTGTTATGCTATTCTTACGGCTCATATCTGTGTCATATCTTTTGGGTTAAGCGCACCATGGATAAATGTGACTATGATTTCGCCCTCATGCTGACAGCCATTTGGTAAGAGCAAGTATGTTAATAATGTTCCTTCTGGTTAAGGGTAGTAAGGGGGGGGCGGGGGTTCCGAGAACCTGGAATGGAACTTTACTCTAAAATAATACCAGCGGAGAGGAAAACGAAAAATAAGAGCATCCACTCACAGGTCTCCCACGATGCTGCAGTTCAGCTCATCAGAGCGTGGGCCGACGCTTCTGATAGTCAGCTTGCTGGGCGACTTAAAAGCCAAGCGGGACTCCTGTGTCACGGGTGCAAACACTCATCACAACAGGAGGCCCTTACCGCCATGCGGGGAGCAGACACAAAGACACCAGGAGCTTGCGCTAACAGGAAAGCAGCTCCGACAAGCCTTCTCAGCCTCACCTCTGTGTTCCCTGTATGTGGCCTCTTTACTCGCTCCACATTGCTTGGCGTCTGGCTGAAATGGTGGCCCTACATGGAGAGGAAAAAGAAGAGGAGGGAAGGAGCTAAACTATTCATGCTTTCAATGAAACCTACTCCTAGGGATAGGAACCATGCACTGGACCGGGGCTTAGAAGGTGGGTAGATACACGGGTGGAGAAACACTGGATTGTGCCTCTTAGGGCCGCTGACGACAAGGCCTACCATATCACGAGCGTCCCGCTATATAGTGAACCAGCATGAACACACCCAAAGAGAAAAAGTCAAGGAAGGAAACTCCACTGACCTAAAAATGCACCTTTTTCCAAGCTGACTGACTTCCTCAGTCGGGGAGGGTTCATGGAGAAGTGAAACAGGTCACAGGTGCCGTACACAGCTCAGAAGCTTCCAGAGAGATGGGGTGTGCTCCCTCCTTGAGGCATCCTAACGTTTAATAGTTATAGAGGCTGCACACTAGGCTCAGTGCATGATCAAGCATTCTTCCCAGACACGACAGCCGTAATGAGATGTGCTCTGCTTAAAGGCACTGAAGCTAAGCTGAGGCACTAATGAGGATGACCGGGGATAACAGAGGTGTTTAGGCAGGAGAAAATTAACCGGCTGATATCATCACGTGGGCTTGGGGTATTGGGCAACAGCCCCAGATAGAGGTGAGAAGAGGACAGATACTTAGGCGGTGCAAAGTGGGCAGGGTCAGAGCCAAATGCTCCCTTCTAAATAGACAGGGCCCTCCCTTCTTTTAAAGGCCATCGTGTCAGTAGTGGCCCGTTAATCGGGGGAATGTGCCTTTCAGGCTACAAGCCTTTACATGACACCTACAAGCTCTTTATGCTGGAGTAACTGGCCCTCAAGGCAGCAGAGAGCCATCAAAAGAGCAGACGCTGCCATCTGGGAAAACCTGCATGTGTATCCAGGTTAACAGACTGTTAAACGCCATACTTGGGTAGTAGGCTTACAACCTCCACCTGGGGAAAAAATAGTTTAATGGAGTAAAGAGTGGAGTGATGACTGTCAGCTGTAAAGAGGGATCCTGACTTAATTACGCCAGGACCTCCGTGGGTCATTATCGGATACACAGCGAACAGGAAAAATGTGCAACAGAGATGAGGACAGACAGAAAGAGAGACAGACAGACGGTCAGGCAGACAGACAGTCAAGTAGTCAGACATGCTGCCTCACTACAGAAACCCGCTGAGCTGTTATGGGAGGACAAATGGTGCGTCTGCAGAAAGGAGGGAGGCTTTGACACTTAATTGCACACGCTCATCTGTAAGGGAGCTTTTCCACTGCACCAGGTACCATACTTTCGGTACTTCAAAAAACTACGGTACTTCTTGTGTTGGTTTTCCACTGGTGTAAAAACTGGTATTTGGTGCTGAATGACAAATCTCAATTTTCATATTGTAAGGAGCGCTATAGTCAGCTGGGCTGAGATCAGGCTTATTCACACTGTCTGAACATTACAGTGCAGGGGCTTTAAGTTTCGCTAAAATATCTTTATTCTGTCACAGGAAACAAAACTTCGAAAGCTTTGCAATTTAAACGATTGCCCCATTATAAGATTATCTAGTATACGTATATAAATCAGTTGTATCAGTTATCGTTTTCTGGAGTTCGTGGCTATGATTTTTCAAGATGGCAGATGTATTTTGTTTGCAAGGCAGGTTATTTGCATAACCAAATCGACAATGAACACGTTTGCTAGTCCCACTCAAAAGTACCGAAAAAGTACCCCAGCTGGTCTGGTATCTCAGGTACTGGTACCCGACCAAAAAAAAAAATCAGTGGAAAAGGGAATTCTTAGTCCCAAAAGTAAAGTTCCTGGTGCAGTGGAAAAGTGCTCTAAGACACACACACAAGTTAAAATTTAAATCAAAATGGGCCATTTCCGAAGAGTCAGCCTAAGACCAAAACCTGCAAAACACCCACAGCCGGACGCTAAGCATTCTGCAGAGCGAACTTTCGATGGCGCGGCCAAGATGAATTTAAAGCAGAGGAGGACAGCCATCAAACTTTATTTCTGGATGGAAATGCACCGGCCCTCCCCGGTAAGGGAGGGAAACATGTGATTTTCTTCCCCCGGCAGCATTAAACTGCCAGTCAGCCTTTATCCCACACATCACGAGCTTTTCTAAGGCCTTGCCCCCTTCACGGCAGCTGAAACAAACCCCCAGCAGGGTCTCGCACTCAGAAAGCCGCTCCAGGGCACCGCCTGAACCCCCTTTTATGCAGGGCCTCTTCCACTGGAGGAGGAGAATAGCAGCCGCGGGGGTGTAGCTCGCCGGCATAGGCAGTCACGTGACCGGCCGGGGTACAACAGACGCAGTCATTCCCCGGCTATTTACTGCGTCATCCCGGCAGTCCCCGACGCCTAGAGCTCCAAGAACAAAGCCAGTGCGATACAGAGGCCCCACTAAGGGCGGCTCCCCCCACACAAAGGCAGCCTGACACCCAGCAGGGAGACAGGATTCTCCCTCCAAGGCCCCACCATCCATGCCACCTTGCCCCACCATCCATCCTACCACTGAGGCCGGCTACCTGCTTGCTTTTCTCTGCCATCTCGTTACCTTAGATACGAAGTACAAAGTATAAACTTCAGCTGAACCACTGGTTGCAGCCTGGAGTTTAAGGGTAGTCAACCCCCCGCCCCACAAACCTCACTGCCATGCTTCTCAGCTTTGTAATAAAAAGATAATCTTTAATATGGTATGACACCATTCGCGAGGGGACGGATGATCGGCTGGCTGCTAGTGCTATCTGATGTCAAAAAAAATTATATCTGATATTTTTATTTTAAAATAATATGATAAATGATATCATTAAGTCATCCAACACCATCGCACCCACCCACACACAGAGACAGACAGACAATCAATCATTGTTTTTTTAGTCTCGGCGGACCGGATTTCATTGTGATTTAAAAACATGTTGTGGCCATCAAAAACTGTCTAAAGCAATGGTTCTCAAACTGGTGTACCACCAATGGTATGCTCTTTGTGTACTGGTGGCAATGGTAAGCCCTAGTCACGTACCATAATTATGACCAACATTGACATGGACTGATACCATTGTTTGAGAAAATCGAATCTGATGTAAATAAATAAATAACAAAAACTTTAAAGATTCTGTTAATGAGGAGTGAAAAAAGACATGTTTATTAAAAAAAAAATAATAAACTGCATTGGCTGAACTGACAGCCACATCATAAATCTTACTGGTATATTACTTTGTGTGCAGCTGAGTGAATCTACACGGTCGGTGGCCACGTACCCTGCGGTGCAGACCGATGTGCACCCTCCCCAGAAACGCAACTACAGGCGTCAAGATACAGTATGGGCTATGTGAATATGCGGCTACCATCCACCGTCTGCATAGATTCTAGTATGAATCAACCTTAAGCCTGATTCCCAGACAAAGGCGATAATCGCCGGTCAGGCGGTGAGACACCGACACCATGTTTTTTCATGCTGAATGCTGATAATATTGTCAGATTTCACAAGCCTACTGCCTACTGACATTCCCACTCAGCCCTCGCGATGGAACCGGAAAGCATGAGCTCCAAAACAGGTACACTTTGGCAGACGGCATCAGTTTATGCACTGGTCGTCTACTTCTTCTGAAGGAAGAGAAGGGCTAGTAGCTACTGCCATCAGCGTAAGCAGCCTCAGCGTGCAATGTAACCCGACGAGAACCAGTATTAGGCAGAGGACGCCTGAGCCTAAACAGGGGGTCAAATGGGGGCCCAGGAGAATGGCTGGGGGTCGGGCTGGACACCCAGCGGCCAATGAGCCGTAATGACCGCTGTCGGGTTTCATCGGTCTGGATAAGCACTACATACTTGTTGGTGAGTCTCTTCTTTAAGGCCTATGGGCTTTCCGACATACTTTAAATGATCATGCGACATAAACGATCATGTGGTTTTCTTTCAGACGGCAGCTGTCTGCTGCCAGAGATTCATTCCAGGAAAGCAACATCAAGTGACCTGCCAGGGAAAAGTCATGCATGGAAGTAACCTGCCAGCTGACCATCTTCTGGGCTCGGGAGCAAATCGCACCTTGGGAATTTATCCATCTGCCACAGAAGACAGATTCTCAGGGTGGGTGGATCTGGTTAAGCCCTCCAGTGCTCATGCTGGGTCCAGCATTTAGGTGATTGAGATGATCGCAATTCACATTCCTCAATAAATAATGCAGATAAACTCACAGTGGTTAAAAAAAAAGGAGATAAGGAAGATGAGGGGTTCCAAAAGTGGTATTTTATAAAAGAGTTAGCCCAGGTGCTGTGAGCTCTGCTGTAATTAATGAATTAGTTCGACTCGTCACAGACTCAAGTTCCAAAAGGCAAAGTCCTTCTGGGCCATCAATATCCCTCCATCCTGTCATAACACCAGAGAATTTTAACAGGGGGGAGGCTTAACTGCTTGGTCCCATCTGGGGTTAGATAACAAGCAGGAGTGTGGTGGAGGCATCTGCCAGACACTGACAGCTGCATCAGCCGAAGCTATAGCCTGATGGTGACTGGGGTGGGCATTGGGGGTGGGGGGTGGTTAGGACCCAACTCCCAGTCTCTACCTGGCCTTAGCATCACTGAACTGGGAGAGACACCAAGTCAGACGCGAGCAGTGTCAAGCGCCCATAAGCGTTACCAAAACTTCAGCTTTAAGGTACAAAATAAAATCTGTCCAACACCACCATCACTTCAACCCAGCGAGAACTGCAGCCTCGCATTGCCCACAATGCACTGCTGACTGAGGCATCATGGGAAAGGATTAGGCCTGTACAACACCCTTCACCAAACCACTGTGACATCAAGCTCTTTAAAGCTTTCACAAAGAAAGTCTTGCTGTTCAAGGCTTTGCTTTGATGTTTCCTTCACGGTTAAGGTTCTCCGGTATACAATTCACGAGGGAACAGGTTCCGCAGAGTGCGGCAATGGATCATCCCCGCCCGAGAGGAGGACAGCACCAGGTTACAGTGTTCCTGCTGATTACTGTGAGGACAGGAGAAGTCCATCTGAGACGTGCAGAGGGTTTGAATAGGAAAGAGAGGGGATCAGTAGCCCCCATCCCCAACAGGAAAACCCTGCCTCACCCACACAAGGAGGATGGCTGGGCAGGCACAACAAATTCTCAGTTTGATTTCTGTAGATATAATAAAAAATGATTTCCTTTATTTCAGTCCTGGTTATACAATTACACTTATCAGTAGGTAAGATGCTTTTGTAATAAGCTTGTTTCAACTATTCATATAATGGTTATAAGTTTAATACACAGGCTCCATCAAGTGTTACTTCGATATAATAAAAAGTACGGGACGACCACCTTTGCTTGATATACTAATTTAAAGATGAAATAGATTAATACTTTTTTAAGATTCAGCGTTTTTCTTTTTTATAAAATAAAACAGCGACACAGCTGATCCGGAGGCCAGGCAATCTGGCAGCAATCTGTCCGACTTATATGTCAGAGGCATATGGGAGAAATCTGCCATAGGAACCATCAATTACCGCCGCTGCAGTTTAAAAGCGGTAAGGACAGCGGTATTTATATGATCTTAAATATAGTGCTGGCAGCTCCGGCAGCATAGTCCACAGCGACAGGGACAATAATGCGTGTATCACTGAAGGGGAGCAGCCTAAATAATGTTCCCGAAAGGAACCTGAGACTCACATCTAAAATACAAAAAAACCCACACATTAATTGTGTCATTTACTCCTAAACCACTACACTGATACTGTAGTTTTTTTATCAGTCCAACTAAGCAACAAAAGGCAGGAAACCAGAGTTAAAAACATTTTTGAAGATTTGAAATATATTGTTTTTCTATTTTTATGATTCTGATACTTCAAACATACCTAGAGAAATTCATCAGCATTTTTACTGAAATTTTTACCTGAAATTCATACTGAAATTCATTAGCATTTTTACTGAATTAACACCTTCTCCCACTTCTCTACCAGCCCAGTGCATTTCAGCCTTCTGGAGACAGATGGGAGCAGCGGTCCAGGGGACCCTTCTGACTAACAGAATCCTTGGTGTCTGTATCCCCCAGAGATCCGCCCCCGCAGACCTCACCGGTGTTCCCCGAGATCCATGTCCATTTCATGGTTTCATCACGTATCGAAAGTGACCCACGGTATACCCTGCAGCCTACTCTTTACTGACAATGAATTGTTGTCATAAACACGTGTATAATCACTGGTCTCCACATTGCATCCGAAAGACCTATCAATTCTAACAGAGTATAAAACAGATTGAGCCAAAGAACCGCATTCCAAGGGAACCACAGCTTATTTTGGGCTCTAGTTCTAAACAGACTCTCGGTTTGAAAACGATCATCAGTGGCCTGTACTACGAAGCGGGGTTACTGGCTTATCTGGGTAACTTGTCGGATTTAAGGTAGTCTGGGCAAAATGTAAGTGAACGAATATGAAGTCCATTTAAACTGTGGTACC
>JAODLD010000045.1:3479785-3494928 GCA_026781065.1 Mormyrops boulengeri | reverse complement strand
ATGTAAGTGAACGAATATGAAGTCCATTTAAACTGTGGTACCTTAAATCCAACAAGTTACCCCGATAAGCCAGTAACTCCGCTTCGTAGTACAGGCCACAGGTCTGTGAGCGGGCCCGGTCAGTAAGTCACCAATGACACAAATGTCCCACCCGACCGCTTCAACAAACACTACATTTTGTCAGAGCTCATGAAATCCAATGTGCAATTTCAACACTGAAAGATGGAGAGAGAGAGATGGAGGGATGGAGGAGCGGAGGCAGCCGCTACGAAGCCCATGCTCTTGTACCTGCAGCCAGACTGTAACACAATTACAGGGGTGGTGGCTGACATAGTTTTAAAAGTGACCTCTGCGACAGTCTAGGGTGCTCCCGAAAACATGAGCCAGTAGCAAAACGCAGCTGTGGCCCCACCCAATCAAACCAGGACAGCTCTAAATGTGGAAACCTTTCGTATAAAAAAAAAAACCCAGCTCAGGCTTTGAATACTAATGTTACCTGGCCCATGTAATTACCGCCACCCGTACAGCGGCCTGGCAGCCCCAGTGCAGCTCTTTGTGTTTTGTACCGCAAGCACGTACTGAGGAAATCCTGATGGAAGCATCACCTGCATCAGACTGTCGTACCAAAGGGTAATGGCATCAGTTATGGTGTATAATAAGAAAAGGTGTAAGTGATGGAACAAGAGTAGCCTCCAGCTAACCACCTCATCACGTGGTAGAGGCCTGGTGACCCAGCCCACTACGGCGCGGAGAAAGCCCGGCGACCCCCATCTCCCAGCGCACTACGGCGCGGAGAAAGCCCGGCGACCCCCATCTCCCAGCCCACTACGGCGCGGAGAAAGCCCGGCGACCCCCATCTCCCAGCCCACTATGGCGTGGCGAAAGACCAGCGACCACCATCTCCCAGCCCACTACGGCGCGGAGAAAGCCCGAGAGTATATTCAATGTGATATTGTCAAGTCGCATATATTTTTAGCCTGTACGTTGGTCATCCGCTCCGTCTGACTGCATCATGCCCTCCTGGTCATTTGCCAGTCGCTGACATTTTGCATTAATTGGCACAGACGGGCAAACTAATCAGTTACAGGTTTTTAAAGGAATGCTGGTAATTCCGGTTGTCATCAGTGCTGCGGTGCAGGGTGGGAAGGCAGAATAAGTGTTTTGTCTTTAAAAACGGAATGCGTCAGCCTTCATTTAACCGAGCAGAGTAATGAGTGTATAAATCAGCAGACCTGGTGGTATGGTAGGCTAAAATAAGACCAGTTTTTAAGGGGGCCTTTCCGGAAGTGGCGAGAGCAGCTCCTGGGGTAGGCAACCAGCAAGTAAAACCCAGACTGACGCAGGTGGGTCAGCTGATGCAAGTAACAAAGGTCGACCTTAACATCACTGCGGTAACGTCACGCCCCTGCCAAGACCCCTCCCACATCTAGTGCATCTCCACCAGGTCCTCCAGAGCCCTTGAAGCTGCCCCTCCAAGGGGGTCATGAGAAGAGACAGACTGCCACACTCGGAGGCTGACTGTGAACTGCTTGCTGCTGTCAAGGGCTGGCAGGGCTACGTGATGGGATGGCCTACATAGCGAAACCCCATCTGACCGTGTCCGTCAGGGTCCATGCCCCCCCCCCAAACAGAGCGCATGAAAGCGAGCCATGCCACACAGCGCCTGGACAATAAGCAAACGTCAGCGTCTGGCGCTATGAGGCAGAGGGGCTTCATGCTGTGAGCACTGAGCCAAGCTGAGATTTGGGGGCGGGGGGCAATCAGGGTGCCAGCCACTGAATTACAGAGCCAGGGGACTGTGACTTGTAACTTAAGTAACCTGACTGAAAAATAACTCTCAAACAAGAATGAAAAGTCACAAATATTAATTAGTAAACAAAAAAACAAATAAAGAAAAATCCAAATTAATAATAATAATTAATTAATAATAATTTTAGAAATCATTCAGATTCGGTCAGTTCCATAAAAGAACAAACTTATCAACGTGATGCATTCATAGAGTTCACACGATTCTGAAAACTATTCATTTCTTCAGACGTGAGATTCCGGTGGATCTTGTAAACGATTAACACTCTCACTCATTGCTGCCCCGCAGAAAACTGCAGGCAGGAAATCCGCAAGGTCTCTTAATTTCTTATTATACATCTGACAATGTATAAATCAAACAGAACAGACGGGCTGAACTCTGAAAGACGGCAATAACCCAGCTGGGACACGCTAACAATCATTGCGTCACACACCAGATAATGTGATGAAAGAGTACCTGTCATATCGGGGTGCGGGGCGTGCGAGTGACTGATGCATCCGCTCTACTCGGAAGCAGGAATTACACAGGTGCGTGGGCGGTGCTTGCGACACTGCCTGGCGAGCACTGTAAAGCCAGCAGCTCACCACGAAGCTGCAGAAAGCCCCTGTCGCACTGCGTGGGCTCGATGCAACCCTGGACGACTGCACCGCCGTGACACAGAGCCGTTTCCCGGAACGGCAGACACTCCTTCAATAAATGTCCGGAGCGTGACGAGCACATCCTAATTTACTAACAGCCTACTTCTAACAGAAATAAAGCCATGTGAACACATTCACAGGCATTTTAAATAATCAGACCACATATTTGGGTGGCAGGTAGAGTCAACAGGGACAGGTACTACTAGAGAAAAGTAGTCAGTTAGTCCTATGAGCTACCTGATAAATTGTACCTTACACTTAACCCATGGTAACAGACTAGCATACACTAAAGCTGACCGGTGTCTCTTCATAACAGGGAAAATAAAGATGGGTAAATGTGCACCAACAACACCAATCCAACGCTGGCCAAAGGCAATGGAAAGGAGGTCCCCAAAAGGCTACTCTTTTTGGTGTGATCTATTTAAGATGTGATGAATGACGGCTCACTATGATCTACTGCTACCTGAATTAAAAGGGACATTTTGCAGGAAACCCAACGGAAATAAGAACTTGGCTTCTTTTTTTGTCTTTAAGCAAACCCACAAGCCAGGGACTGCATGCTATTTCTGACATCAGCTTCCTCGACAGGAACGCAGACTACGCAAAAATGGTACAAGAAAGAGCATCACGAAACACATCTACTTAACCATAAAAATACTGAAAAGTCAACTATTCTGATAGCGTGGCTGCGGCACTCAAAGCTTTAGTGCTATATTAGGACAGAAGCTGCCCTAAATTACGCATATCTTACTGCAGAAAACAGCCCCAGATGACAATGTGGCGCATTCAGTGATACAAGTGATGGTTCCTTCCAAAATTCGGCATCCTTCTTCAGTCAAAGTCGTCATTTTCACACGTGTGGCTCAGTCATGAAAGTGTTTGCTAAACTTACCAAAAACACCTACAAAACACTTCCTAAAATCTCAATCTCTCAAAGACACTACTAGAAAATGACCACCCCATTACTACCACATTCAGTCAGTGACTTCATTGATAAACAGGTTTCATAAAGGATTTAAAATGCGACACAATTATTGGTCCAACGTTAATACGAGATTTATAATTAAACAGTCTGCTACACATCTCCAGACTGGCACATCCACTCTTGATTGTCTTCCCGGATAACGCTGGACTTCACGTCTATGTTACAAGTCAAACACACAGGAACCTAGTGCAAGACATCTGACCTTGCCTTTAGGCAACGGAGGAAGGCGTACATCAGCACGCATTTCATCAAACCTGAATGGAGGAAAGAAAGTGTTCGCTGCAAAAAGCAAGTCTTTTCCAAGAGTTGTATCACTCTTAATTGACACAACATTGACGCAGATCTAAGCAAGAATGAAAAGGTTCAGATATCCGAAGGTAAACCGCGCGACTCACAACAACAAATAAACTCGCAAATGATGTGAGAATAACCCGAAAATACAGCATAAAACGACGGACAAATTTTCCGCTTGCACATGCCCTAGTTATGCATTTCGCCGGATTTTACTGAGCACAAAAAGAATATACTACAACGGCTATCGAGTGGTTATTAAACTTGTTTTAAATTTATTATTAATTCATGTTAGTCCATAGTTTTATAAGGAATAATGACAGAAATGAAGAAAAGTGTAACAAACAAAAAAAGACGCTGTAAATGGATTGTTCGTACATGCAGGCTGCATATGAGGGACAGACAGGTATTATGTAGGATATTCAAATTACTGCCGGGAGGTGAGAGTAAATGACTGAGCCGCACAATAACGATGCTGTTGTGAAGCACACAGGGATCAACAATGGGGGCTTGTGGCACCAGGGTGGGCCCAGGAATGTCATGTCGGGATCCACGCATCCGCATCCCAGAAAGTATCCCCCCGCACAGCGCGACTCTGACAAACAATGGTAACCTTCAAAGCCCAGACAACGGTAACCCAGAAAGGAGACGCTCCCGTGCTTCCCATCCAGCCGACGGCTCGAAGTTTGCCCGGATTAAAGTTGCCGCTGGCCGCATCTCCGTCGCCCGCCCCGTATCCCACATTCCCTCTTTTTAAACTCCCTCCTCCGAGCAGCCGACCGGCTCAGCGCAGCGGTCCCACCTCCCCGTCCACCGCATCCGAACCGCACCGTCTCCGGCTGCCGTTTTAAATCACCGTGCCACCGGACAGCCGCCGTGATAACTCCCGTTAAGCCCCTTTCCACACAAAGCCCGCCGGCTGTCCGTCACCCACCGGCCATAACGCGACATGCGACGTTTCCCTCCGTCGACACACTTATTAATCTCACGCGCCCATTAGCCGCCTAGCCTGCTATCAATTAAAGCGGCGCCCGCCGCCTCATAAAGCGAAGTAAACACCAAAGGAGGGGGGTAAAATGACCCCTTACCTGGTTCAAAGGCGTCTACTGCGCTGGAATTACGTATCCCATCATAAAGACCGCGCTGGGGGGGGACTGTTCCTATTTTCTGAGGTAGGCGCACAGACAGCTCCCTCTCCACCGCTGGCTGAGCGTAACAGAGGATGGCGTCGCCGCAGCGCGTTGGCGATGAGGCGAACGGGAGCAGCGCTGTAATTGACAACGGCTCGCAGCCAATCGGATGCGCCGCCTCCTCTCCGGCTGGAGGCGGCGGCGGCGGCTCGAGACGCGCCGCAGCCGTGCACGCCCGCCGCCGCGTGGCCCGTTATCGGCCGCCGTGCTCTCCGTTATGTTTATTTTGCTGCTGGACCGTCGGATGGGCCGACAGTGCAAAGCATGCCCCCCCCTCCCGTCGTTCTGCTCTGGTTGCTTGAAACTGGGAGGCAGGTCGGACCCGTTTCCAAGCGCACGTGCCTCTGTTACCTTTTTGTTCGGATAGCGTCGGCTGGGAGCCCTGAAGAAGGTGTCTTATTTGCAGTTGGCGTTTACTTTGGGGAAAAAACGTCGTCATTGACCACTATTTTTAAAGTACTTACTCATGTATACGCCATCTGATTATTATTATTATTATTTTTATATAAAAGTGCAATATGGTGTGGAGGAAAAACCTGACACATCAGAGTCGTATTGGTGTAGCTCATTTTTCTTTCCATGTTTACCCAATACCCAAACCACATATTGGCCGAAGAGCAGTTATAGACCAATATATAGGCAGCAATCTCCTTTTGATTTTCCCAGTTTTCCCTTAATCGGCTGTTTCAATATAGTTTAAGAACTTAAGTGGAACGTTTTCTCATTCAAACCAAAGCATTGTTAGAGTACATTCCATCTCGCTTAAATCATCACTACAAAATTGAATTGAAGCATTTGCTGCAGCCTGTACATAAACACATGACAATTAAAGTTAGATAAAACGAAAACTAAACGTTTATCTTTGTAAAAATGAAATACTAACTTTGAGTGCCCTCTGCTGGTCAGACTCGATAAATGGAATTATTTTCGGATTTTTATTCAAATGCTTTAAAGTTTATGTCAAAAACTAGTGACTTGAGCGTTTTTGAAAGTACCGAGCTGCCGTGTCTTGTCAGCTACATTTATCACTTTCAATCTTAAAATAGTTTAGCCCTGTTAAAACTCTTCCAACACTATGTGTCTACCGATTCTGTAATTACGGCCATAACAAATACATTTAGTAAAAACGACAAATTCTACCATTTGCTTACAATTTTCTTATCTCATTATTTTGCGTTGTACAACAAAATACAGCTTAATGGCTGAAACTGTATTTTTTTTCCCAATGCGGACATTAACACAAGTTTTTAGGGCAGCAATGTACTTAGTCTTCAGCTCAATCTCTCGGCAGCCGAATAGGAGACCGCGATAGGAATAATTATGCTGAGGGAGACTGCAGCTGTTGCCTTTGAGGGCTTTTTGCTGCTGTCTAATTGAAATCCCAGTCGTCTAATGTCTTTACAACAGTGCGCTCCCGACGGCCACGCAGCCGGTGCCAGCTACTCACCGCACGCTACTTTCAGTAGCTCCAAGAGTTCTGGCACCCGTTCGCAACCGGACACCCGTTTCGACTGGATAACCTTGAATCGACGATCACTTAAGACTGTAAAAAGGCACGAACTTAGGACGGCACCAAACTGTAACTGTGTGGCATTATTGGAAGAAAAAAAAAACCGACACATTAATGTCCAGTCAATCGTATGATAAAACAATATTTAATTTTGATGTGTGATTCATACTTTTTAAACAATAAGAACAAAGGCCTGCACTCAGGGAAAAAAAATCCAGACCGTAAAAACAGAAAAGCTGTATGTCACGTTGATATATCAAAAAAGGAAAAATGAAAATACCACTTTTGTCCATAGGGTGGCAATGGTGGGTTATAAAGTAAGCAAAGTGTTCGTCTGTTTTCAGCCACAGCCACGTATCCAGATTAAAGAGTTCATGATGGAATACAAAATGCGAAATGCAGCGCACACTGCAGTGCAGTGCACTGAACCACCAGAAAGTGAAGACATCTTCCATAACCTCTCGTCCAGCAGAGGGTCGCGGTAGTAGGTGAAACAGTCCTTACTTAAACAACTAAACTAAAAACTAATCATAAACTAATTTGGGTTATTTAAATGTATTCCATATCAATGGTGTTAGATATGAAATAATCATGTGTAATAAAGTATTGTCAATAGATTTAAGAGAATATATTTTATGAATATATATGTTGATACTAAGAGTTCAAATTTATTAGAAATAATCAATTTATCCAATAGCAAAATAAATAAAATGGAAACACTGCACTGGCACCCTGTCCAGATGTACCTCAGTCTTCTGCCTTATGTTGCCTGTGATAAGCCTGAAAGGTCCACAGTGACACTATCCTGGGTAATTCTCTGCCTTCTGCCTAGAGCTTCCAGGATAGCTTCCGTACCCCCCCACCTGCATTACGGACTTCTTCCGCAGTGCCGAAAGGCTCTTTGAATGATAGATGTTTGTAAAAGTCAAGCTCATACTCTAGTGTGTATTCATATTTCCTCCTCACTGTATGCACCTTCTCGCTGTGTTTCACTTGTCGATAAGACAATGTCTTCACACTATACTATCAGGCTGGTCCCTAACATATGCTTTCCTATATTTAATGTACAGGATCCCTCAGGCTGAGCTGATGTAATACAGACACATCCGCAGGCGCCCAAATCACCAATTTACTTACTATCATTCCAGAGCAAAACTGGACAAATTGAAGTCATCAAGAAAGTTAAAAACACGAAAATTGAAATATATCCTGTACTTCTATTACAGTAGTCAAAATACGCAAAAAAAACCCCAGTAATAAATATGACCTTTCAGACGTCCAGAAAACAGCAACATGTCAAATACAACATTCTGGATGTTTATATAGTTTTTGTTTGACTGTAGTTGTTCTGGGTTGATTTTTTTGTCTGGTTTTTCAGGGTTTTGTAGGATAAAATATATTTTAAAAACCTGTGACAGAAGCTAAGTGGGATTACAAACACAGCAGAATGCAGAGGAGGCCGTCGGCTGAAACTGATGGACAAGGTGTCACTCTGGTCTTCAAGTAGAGTCCATGCGAATTTTACTGCAGTTCTCAGTCACATCTTTAAGTGGTGGTTTGAATATGCATCAATAATCAGCAAGACCGTGGCCCGTTAGAACAGGCGTTGTGCATCTTATGAGATACAGGAGTATTCTGGGTAATATGCTGGCACACAGTATTGCCCGGAGAAAACATCAGCACTCTTACTTTGATACCAGTATAACAGGCATGTGGATTCTGCACTTTGCTAATGTTACAATGTATTACAAATGACCATATCATTATGTTAACGACTAGGCTGAAGCTCTTCACTTCAATGAAAATCATAATGTTGATTTCTCCTGTATGAAATAGTTTTTTTACATGATTTCCTGGACTGCATATAATCTGGAGTAATTATGATTATTTGAAATAAGGTGTTTTTTAACCAAAAAGTAAAAAAAAGTATGGACAACTGAAAAATAGTATTGCATTACGGGAAACGGTTCACAAGGCACCTGGCATCAACAGATTTGTGTCTGTTGTAACATTTTTTAACATTATTGTAACATTTTTGTAACATTATTGTAAGTTCTGTAATGACCTTCCAAGGGACAGTCACACACATACTCCCTTTGGTCCTTTAATGAGCACTTTGTTATTTACGGTTCACTGCACACAGAAAGACTTTCAGGGGCCCAAATACTGGGGGGGGGGGGTACTGCCTTGGAAAAACTGAATTACTGCTCTGCCAGAACCTGCTTGGCAAATTTTATCATCAGCAAAAATGGGCCCCAAAAAGGGTTGGGGGGCCCATTCAGTAGAATTATCTTTGTCTTTGTGTGGTCCTGACCACGGGGGGAGGGCTCAGATCACGACCTCCAGGGACCCCGGGGCTTGCTTGTAGAGGGCCTGCTCTGCAACATCCTCTCTGTTAGGAGGTAGACATTCCGCATTACAATGTTTCCATGGAGACGGGCAATTTACATTTCCAGCACTGTTTGACTAATGTTGTACCTTAATTTCCCTGTGGGGATTAATAAAATATTTTTCTGTCTGTTTGACTGTCTGTCTGTCTGTCTGTCTATCTATCTATCTATCTATCTATCTATCTATCTATCTATCTATCTATCTATCCATCCATCCATCCATCCATCCATCCATCATCCATCTGTCCATCATACACAGCTCTGTGTTACGTGTCACCTCCACTGAGAGGAGTGACAATGGCGCAAAATATGTCTGGGTGGCTAGTTGTTCTCAAGACCATGCTACATCACATAAGCCACCAGCTTCTCGGGGGACAATATGCAAAAGATGTTTTCTAGAGCAGACTACAGTATAAATACCCAAGAAAGCAAATAACCAAATCTATTCTGAATTATCAGCATGAAGATAGACTAAAATATGGCAGTTTAGGCCATGCCAGTATTTACACTAATTAATTCTTTATTATTCTTATTTATTAGTAACCCTTTCCCCGGCATCTTTCATCCGTTTGTTTGACTGAACCCCTGTCCTGCCGGGAGTGAAAAATGGCCACTCTGCAAAGACTACCTGCACTGGGTCTGCTCCACATCCTTGATGGTGTCGGGCAGGGGCTTGCCGGCGGTTTCAGGTAGCATCAGAGCAAGGGCAGCCCCCACCAGAGGGCACACGCCAAACACTGCCATGGGCGCCTCCTTCCTGTGGCTCGCCAGCAGGTGCATGATGGGAGAGATGATGCCTCCGGTGCGGGCGCACATGGACGACAGGCCCATTCCGTTTTGCCTGCAACAGAAATGTGTGGAGCAGAGGTTTCAGCGGCACCCACTACATGTCAGAGGAACCCCTCGCTTAAAATATCCACATTAAATATCCATGAAATAATCTTTGATATATTTTTTTAATCTAGGAGAAACTAAAACAGAACTGATATACAGTAGCTGAATTCAAGTATTCAACTAATTAAAATTAGGAAAGTATCTAAAGTGCCTGAAAATAACCGTATTTTCAGTGGGTAAGAGCCAAGAGACAAATATCTCTCATATGTGGCCTGTAACACATAAATCATAGAGGATAAAATACATACAAAGAAATACAAAATAAAAGAACATGGACCGATAAGACATTTTTACAGGTTTACATTTTACTGATTTAGCAGGTGTTATTATACAGTGATGTACATTTTTTTTGGAGAAAACTGGATCAGACAGCCTTTGGGTTAAGGCCCTGGCTCAAGGGCCTAAGGGTAGAATCTCTCTGCCAGCCAAGGGATTTGAACTGGTGACCTTTCCATCACAGGCATGATGTCTTAACCTATTGAGCCCTTCATTGCTCCCACAGGGTCTCAAGCTGTTATACCTGGCTCCATACACAAGGAGCAAAGGGGGATTTGAATCCTGGTCCCTGTGGTGTGAGGCAGCAGTGCTAGCCAGCCACCCCCCTCCCACTGTCTCCTTTATGTAGCTGATGTATTTGCTTCCTTTAGGCTCCAGCTCACATTCTCAGTGATCACAGCACCAAGTTGTCAGCAAGCATGGTACCTGTTGTTTGGACCAGGAACTTTGTGTGATGCTAAGCAGGTTTGAGCCTGGCCAATACTTGGATGGGGGACCAGTTAGGCTTTTACTGTAAGGTGTCATTAAGGGTTACTTAGTATGTTTTGGGAAAAAGTAGGTGTGATGTACTGACTAAAATTTGGCCTTCTGTCTTCTTGGGCTACTGGGGGGGCTGTGTGTGGCATGTGAGCCAGGGTGTCATACATACAGTGTGCAAAGTACCTGGCTCCACACACAAGGAGCTATGCCTGCTGTATGTACAGTGTCTCTGCTTCATTTTCCAGGAAAGCCACAGTATAATCCAAAAGATGCGAATATCTTTCTAGATAAGAGTGAGGGATCCCCTATCTCACCCAATGCAAGACCTTTCATGGCGATGCTTAAATGCTTAAACCATGGCGTGAGTGCTTAGTGTCCCTGACCACAGGTTGTGTGCATTCTCTCACGCAGTCAGTATGTCAGCTGAAAGACAAACGTCTCCTCAACACGCAACCCCCAGGAGAACGTGCTGGGACTCTCACCTGATGACCGTGGGGAACACCTCTGCGGAATAGATGTATATTACAGACACGGAGCCTGTGATCCCGAATTTTCCGATCATGGCCAAGAGAATCCTCAGAATGGGCATCTCTGCAAAGACAACAGCGAAGGTGACGGCCCCAGATCAGATGGGCATTTCAGGAGCTGTCCTCATATGACTGAAGCACAATGTTCGGAACAACTATCCATGAACATTCATGTAAGTCTTGGATCTGTGTTGGAAACACTCCTTGTGGCCTCAGTCCTTTTATGACACTCGTCCCTGCCATTGTCATTGTGCTAGGGACCTTGGGTTCGCTCGCTTGGACACAAAAGAAAGCCAGGATGGAACCAGTTTATAAAGTCTGCGTAACGTACCCAATGCCTGTGGGTGCCACATATATAATTGCAATGCAATAAATGCAGTGATGTCATAGTGTGCCTACACTGAACTTATTTAGGCTCGGCCTTGAGTTCAGCATTATGAGTCATGGAGGAATCCTGGAGGATCCTACAGGAGCACAGTCACCAGAACTATGAGGCCTGAGAGGCCAAACATTACAGTGAGCTGGACCAAGACCATGCCTGTTCCTGGGGTAATACAGGGGTGAAATATTTTTCTGGTGAGAACCTCAGTATCAATGCACCTGTTTGCATAAGTATTTATCAGTGTAGACTGTGTAGCATGTGTCTGTGAGCTCAGATTATATTGCTGTGAATGAACGTATGATGGACATCAACAGATAAGAGTTGAAATAAAATGGAATTATGGTGTAAGTTCTTCATAAATTATGTTAGTAAATTA
Source organism: Mormyrops boulengeri (assembly GCA_026781065.1). Taxonomy (NCBI): domain Eukaryota; kingdom Metazoa; phylum Chordata; class Actinopteri; order Osteoglossiformes; family Mormyridae; genus Mormyrops; species Mormyrops boulengeri. The sequence continues at coordinate 3,483,182 of JAODLD010000045.1, read as the reverse complement.
TGTTAATGACAGTAGCCCCATACGGGATTGCATCATATGGTATTGCTTGGCATCTCCACAGTATTTCAAGGGTCATGCATTAGTTTATGAAATGACACTTACTGTCTGGAACAAAAATGGTTGAAAGGCATGCAAGTCCTCCGGTAACAAAAAAGAAGATCAGACAGATCTTCCTGGATCGGTTGATGGTGAAGAGGATGATGGTGCGGGCAGGTATTTCCACCAGTCCAAAGATAAACTGGGTGAGGTAGATGTTCATGCCAAAGGCAGTGATGTTCAGAGACAAGCCATAATAAACCAGCGAATTAACAAACCTGAGGACAACAGACAGGGGCAAAAATGAAGAAAACTGGTTTGTTTTTGCAGGTCACAGTTGTTTACTGAAAAACAACAGGTTCTGTTTTCCCGCCTTTCTTTGTAGACAGGAAGAGCCTGACCAACAGGAAAACAGGAAATGGTAAGAATGTGTGAAAGTACTGTCCCGTTAAAGAACAAATGGAGCTGTTTGATGAGACACGTCAAATTCTAGAGCTTAAGAATTCTCAGATTTAGAAAAAGCAACTTTAAAAATTGTATTTTTCACAAGCAAAAACAAGAGTAAAGAATAGAATTCTCTGCATTAGATATAACAGAAGCTTTTTGCATCTGTAAACATATAGGTGTGTGTGTGTGTGTGTGTTTACATGTGTGTCCTTGCCTTTGCTCCAAGTCAACAAAGTTTCATAAATGAAACATGACCGTGGCAAGTTCAGCCCCCCCCACCCTGTGGTGACACAGTGTGTGTATAAATGATCCTCTAATCACAAAACATCACGAGAATAAAATGTGTGTTTCTTAAATACTGCTGGATGCAGATAATCACTACAAGCCTCATTTCAGCCCACAGCGAATTACCTGACCCTATCGCCACCTTGCCCATCCAGCTTGGTGTGTACCGAGCTAAATGCTTATCCGATATGTCATCTGTAGCACATTACGTCAACTAAATTTACGTCAAGCTGTGTCTTTGTTGTGCTCAGAATGAAACAGCCTAGGTGATTGGGCAAAGGTAGGATGTTAGCTTCCGAGAGCAATTTCAGCTACAAAAAGCCTTTGAGGAAATGGTTGTGAAATTACCAGAGGTAGAACAATATCAGCGACCGCTTCCTCATCCTTGGGGTGCGGACGAGGTCAACCAGGGTAGCCTTTTTTTTCTTTGCCTCTCCGTTGAGCTCATTGGGTTGCTGTGAAGCAGACGGTAAACGTGTATCTCATTAGCTTTGTGGATTGTCATTACTGGAGACAATGAGGAAAATGCTAGCTAGAGCACAGTACATAGATACATACATCTGATCCCACTTGTATGTTGGTCTGGTAACACTTTACTTCACGGGGTGCAAATACTTAGTAATAACTCAGTTACTACTGAAGTACAAATTATAAACAAATCATAACACATATAGTCACTACTTGAGATAAAAGATGCGTCACGATTCATTAACGATGAACAAACGTGAGATCAATGTTTCACTTGTGTTGTTCATTACTTGTTCCTTAAGTAAGTCACAAGAGTTTACAGAATTTACAGATATAGTAACAAATATAGTAACAGCTTGAGATAAAATGTGTCACGGTTCATTAATGATGAATTAACGTGAGGTCAGTATGTCACTAAGACTTAGTCTGTGGTTAATTAATACACAAGTAATAGTATAGTACTATATTATTTGAGCCCTTTCAAGTAAAGTGTTGCCGTTTGCTAGTGAGAAATAAATATTGGACCTGAAACAGCTCAAAATTGGGGGGCAGTGGGTTTCTGTTCCTTAATGCTGCTTTTTGGATTAGATCCATAGCTTCCTCCTTCTTCCCTTTGGTTATTAGCCAGCGAGCAGATTCAGGCAGTACCCTGTAGGCACATGAGCAGCGGGTGTCAATGGTCAAGCTTTACATGAACCCAACACACACAAGCTAGTACACCAGAACGGGATCCAGCTGTACATCCTGTGCATGGAAACACAGGAAAAAAGTCACTGAGGTCTTGTAAGTAAATGGCGGGGCCTATACAGGGGTGGGGCCTATACAGGGGCGGGGCTTATACAGGAACAGGGCTTATACAGGGGCGGGGCCTATACAGGGTGGGGCCTATACACGGACGGGGCTTATACAAGGGCGGGGCCTTTACAGGGGCGGGGCCTACACAGGGGCGGGGCCGATAAGATAAGATAATCTTTTTAATTGTCATTGTCACTTAACAATGAAATTGTGAAGGTGCAGGAGACTCAATGTGAGGCATATAACAGGGGTGGGGCCAGAGGTGCTCTGGCTCTAGCTGAAAGCTAATTGGCCCACAGAGTGCCCCATCATCCGTCACTCACAAATTCAAAATATATCATGCAAAACAATTATGCCCCTCCCCCCCACCTTAAAAACATCATAAAATTGTCCCAGGGTAAATGAATTGTTTTGTAAGACTTTCTGCAAGATCTGTTAACTTAAAGACCAATTCATATTTCACTTTCGGTTGCAGATGAGAGGATGTGGCGTAAATTCCGTCATCAGGGGTTGGCTGCAGACGACTGTGGTCGGTGAGCCTGTAGCCCAGATTTTTATGTCAAGAGGAAATTGTGCATGTCTGTATGCATCTACCACACATGTGCAAGATAATTGATTACGTTTTTCCAGTAGGTAGCAATGTAGACTTTCACAGCAGCCAACAACGAAAGAGTAGAGGATGAAAGCTGCTGTTGTTAATTCTGGTGAGCAGCTGCATGAGGAGGATCAGAACCTACCTGATGATTTCAGTACATCTCAGCATGCTGTATTGCAGTAGTACCACCCAATCCTCAACTAATAACCTTCAAATTGTAGATCAAAGATTACCTGTTTCACTACTCTGCTTGTATTTCTGTTTATTGCAATACATCTGCCCTCTCCTGATCTGCTGATATATCACTACTGTATGCATGCACCGACCATGACCATCAGTATCCACTGCTGACCGCGATCATCTGGATCTGCTGCCGAGCGCACAACCATCCGTATCCACTGCTGAGCACATGACCATCAGCATCCGCTGCCGAGCGCACGACCATCAGCATCCGCTGCCGAGCGCACGACCATCCGTATCCGCTGCCGAGCACACAAACATCAGCATCCGCTGCCGAGCGCACAAACATCAGGATCCGCTGCCGAGCGCACGAGCATCAGCATCCGCTGCCGAGCGCACGATCATCCGTATCCGCTGCCGAGCACACAAACATCAGCATCCGCTGCCGAGCGCACAAACATCAGGATCCGCTGCCGAGCGCACGAGCATCAGCATCCGCTGCCGAGCGCACGATCATCCGTATCCGCTGCCGAGCACACAAACATCAGCATCCGCTGCCGAGCGCACAAACATCAGGATCCGCTGCCGAGC
>JAODLD010000045.1:3450702-3468634 GCA_026781065.1 Mormyrops boulengeri | reverse complement strand
CCCCCCCCCCCCCCCCCCCCCCCCCCCCCCCCCCCCCCCCCCCCCCCCCCCCCCCCCCCCCCCCCCCCCCACCGGAATCCGTTTTCTGTGCTCACAGGCCACCCTTAACTTGCTTCCTTCTAAATAATTTACTCTATTAATGGCTGAGCGGAACGCATACATAGCATCCACTTTTTATCTTATAACACAAATAAATCACACAGGATCCATTGTCTGTTTTTCCTTAGATTCTGTGCAGCAGTTAGTACAACCAGACCTTGTCCTACACTAATTAAAATTAAGCTAACAAAATAGGGGGTACATTGGGTATCATCCTAAATAAACTTTAATATACTGTAAATGTAAGTCTTACAACGGTAAGGCAGGTTTTACATTTTTACATCCCGATTCGTTCTGCACCCAGGAGAACATTTCCTGGTTTCAGGGGGCTTGCAGATGCCATCCTGTTCCCACTGTGTCCAGATGTTCTGCAGGGTATGGAGTCAGGCGCTGGTACCAACACTGCAGACGGGTCCGGCCCCGAGTGATCGCCAGCCGCTGTGCCAGTGGCCGTGCAAATGCGGCCCCAGGCCCCAGTGCCCCCCAGGGGTCAGCATGGTGCTGGACGGCTGTGGCTGCTGCAAAGCCTGCGCGCGGCAGGTGGGCGAGGCTTGCGACGAGCGGCATGTTTGCGACCCGCACAAAGGCATGTACTGCGACTTCTCTGCCGACCGGCCGCGCTTCCAGATCGGCGTGTGCGCTTGTGAGTACTGGTCACGTCACCTTCTTAAACCCCATTAAACATTGTGGAAGCTGGTCGCAAGCTTTTAAGCAGCAAGTAGATTTTGGTGATTCCACCACATTCAACACTGATTCTGGAACGTGTCCAAGATTCTCATTTAATGATTTCAGGAATGGGTCACCTAAACCCAATTTTATTAGTGATTCACCTTTAGGGCTTTAGGGCTGCCACTAACGACTGTTTTTCTATCAATTAATCTGTCGACTATTTTGTAGATGGTTCGATTAATCCAAAACACAAATTTTCCTCCAGAAAACCAAATTTACTGTTCATTCAACTTAGTTTGTTGTTGTCAAAATAAAATTGTCATTGCAGGCTTTGGATAATGGACACCAGCTTTTCGAACGTTACTTACGGCAACATTTTGAGAAGCAGGGTCTTAATTCTTACCAAGCCTGTTGATATTGGACTGAACACTACTAGATCCGGTTTTGGGTTTACTGCTATGCGGCAGTCATAGGCACCATCCCTGTATCCCAGACATGATGGCAGTGGGCTGTGACCTGAATGGGATTCTCTACGACAACGGTCAGGCCTTCCAGCCCAACCCGCTCTACAAGTGCATGTGCATCGCGGGTGCCATCGGCTGTATGCCGGCCTTCACCCAGAAGCCTGCCGGCCTGCTCGGCCCCGCCCCCCTCCGCACCGCTGCCAACACTGCTAAACACCAGCAGGACACGAATTACTGGACCATGCCAGGTGTGTTTGCACATTCTTAGTATGAATTTAGACTGTTAGTCCGGCCTAAAGTGATTCTCTAGTTCAGGCATCGGTTTGTCAGCATGACAATTTGAGCAGCACAAATTAACGTTCCTTTTGAAAAATGAATTCAGCTTATTTTTTGACCAACAAATCTCAACATGACCCCAAATTTCAAAATCGAATGTAGAAGTTTCACACCCAGTGCGTTCGGTGGGGTAGAAAAGGTGCGTGCTGATACCGTCCCCACGGCGCCTCTAACTGTAATAATGAAAGCTTACAGGGATCGTCCTTTAGCCTGGAAGAAGAACTGCCTGGTCCAGTCCACTCCCTGGAGCCCATGCTCTCGGACCTGTGGGATCGGCATCTCCAATCGGGTCAACAACGACAACAGCAAGTGCGAGATGCGAAAAGAGCGGCGCCTCTGCCTTCTGAGGCCATGTGACAAGGCCACGCTGAAGAATGTGAAGGTGGCTATTCAAAATCCACACGACTTAAAGTCTAAAGTTACTGTCAAAATCGCTGCATCCCTGCGGCTTTCTGCCTGCTACGTGCGATCTCAGAATGCAGAACCACAAGTCCGGGTACTTTTTAAACAAAACACAAATACGACTTAAGATCCTGGCTAGATGCTCATTTTAAAACTGTGCCAGGCCACATAGAGCTGAAATACCAGTGGCCTGCTGAATGAAGTGCAGGTGAATCTCACCATCACTGTTCTAAGGCTGCCTCTATGTTGTCTGACCCATAGATTGCCAAAGGAAAGACCTGCCAGCCCACGTTCCAGGCAAAGAAAGCAGAGAGGTTGCGGTTCTCGGGCTGCTTGAGCGTCCGGAGTTATCGGCCCACCTACTGTGGTGTGTGCAGCGACCGCCGCTGTTGTGTCCCCAACAGCTCGCGCACCGTGTCCGTGCCCTTCAGCTGTGCGCCTGCGGGGGGCGGTGCCCCCACCAGCGTCCGCTGGAAGATGCAGTGGATCAAGTCTTGCGTATGCCAGAAGGCATGCAGCCGACCTGGGGACATGTTCACAGAGCTCCGTCTCCTCTAGAACTCACCCGTATGGAGGCAATCCCCCACCGCCACCCACTCCCACGGGATGCTGGGTAAAATGCTGGGTCGCCTGCTGGCCACATTCACTGACTGATAGTGTGTTAAAGAGTGAAAGCATTGTTTAGAATATAAAAGGAACTCTTGGTTATAAAATAAGGAGATGTGCGTGTGTTTTTTTGAACACAAACTGGGAAACACCCCCCCCCCCCCCACTGTGAATTACAAGGACTTCAAAAGGGGGAAAAAATAGAGAAATTAACCTCCAGTTGAACTCAGGGTAAACTGAAATGAATAAAAAACATCCATATCTCTATAACACTGAATGAGCGACTTCATATTTCAATTTATCGGCAAACAGGAATTATTTAAATAATACACTTTTTTTTTTTAACTTAGCATTGCAGCTTAGTGAAACTGTGATAAGTGTGATGCACTGGCATCCCATTCAGGGTATACACTCCATCCCATTCAGGGCGTACATACTCCGTCCCATTCAGGGCGTACATACTCGCTCACTATTCTGATGGTCATCAGTCACATGTCCACTGCCACTTCATTTACACTGCTTTCATTTTACTTTACTTATCTACATGATCTTATAGTACTAGGCAGCACTGAATCAACAAACATATATTCGTGTAGATGCACGAAAGATCTTCCTCTATAATGGCACATTTTTATGAGCTGTCCCAGTCTTGCAGGATAACACAAACTGTACTGTTTTATATAGATATTTCTTGGTAAGACTAATTTTCATATAACTTCACCTTAATAGAAATCAAAGGAAGCTAATTACCATATGCCTCTGCTGGGAAAGTTTTATATGATGCATAACATTATTAAAAGTGTCAGATGCCTGCAAAGCAAGCTTAAGTCACCATAAACGATGCCTCCTAGGCGGGCCTTTGACTCACTCGACCCAATCGACGGTCATCGTGAGCTTACAGCACACTTATGAGCACAGTGATTACTGCACGGTTGCATCACACCAGACTTCCACAGCACATCGGCACAAAGCAACCCGACGATCCAGCTCCCGGCTGAACACGACTCAGCCAGCTGACAAGAAAGGAAAGCAAAACAAGCCCCCATCTATTGTTCCCCAAGGTAACTAGAAATGACTCAGATCATTTAGAATTACTACCTGTGTGATGTTCCTTCTGTAATAAACGGAAAGACAAGCAGAGACATTAATCAGTGTGAAAGACACCCTCAATTAGTATTAAACACATAATTATCACGCACTGTCTCAATAAAAATGAGGAAACTGCTTTATTACACATATGTTCACTTGAGCAACAATTCTCATGTTACCACCGATTTTGCTTATTGTTTTTTAGGATAAATTACATCACACACTCTGCACACAAAACCACATTATCCAGTAATCCATCAGGTGTTATGTTTTTTAAGTAAATGATTTCACTGCAGTGATTTCAACTGATCATTTATTATAAATGATTTTCTTGGGCATAAAGACATGTGTTTAGGAACAAGCAAAATACCATTACAGTATAAATCTATTCACAGTGACCGGTTAAGCACAAGTATCCAATCACAAGTTTGATCTAAGATGGTTGGTAAATAAGATGCGTTTCGCTACAAGGTCAAACCGAAATAGCCACACACAAAAATATATAAACACACATGTTTAAATTGCTTATAGTGAGCCCATTCATCTTCCAACCGCTAATTTGCATTTACGAAGTGTAGATGGAAAATATCTTTCAGCTGACCGTAGGGGTGAGACAGACCTTTAGGTGGCGATAGTGAGCCTGGGTGCATCTGGGGTCAGCGTGCCCTTGGTGGCGTTCAGCTGACTGTATTCCTCTATCAGTGAAGATAGAGAGGAAATGGCCTCTGTGAAACAGCCCTGTTCCATACCCTCAACATGCAGGTAGTGATGCAGGTGGGCCTGGAGGTAGAAGAGGGGCAGACAGCAGACCATCAAAAAGACGTAAAAACTGGACCAATGAGGGATGTCTGGAAACAGAAACCAGAATCCATGTAGTCTCTGACCACTGGTTTGATCCCTGGAGAAACCCGTTAGCCCAGAGTTTGGACAGACGTAAGCATGCTTACTGAGAGCTTCAGGGTGGAGGCACAGACATGGCGGCATTTTCCCCTGAGCCTACAGAATTCAGGTGCTTTTACCTTTTTCCTGTAGAGCTTCATGAACCTGTCCTTCAGTTCCAAGAAGGTGGGCTTCACGCAGGTGTTGTTGGCCAGAGCCAGCAGGGAGTGGGTGTGGCCCACGGGGGGGACTGAGCACAGGCTGGTTTTCCAACCTTCCTGGTTCCAGGACACGAAGGGCAGGGAGGGCTTTAACCTGCAGCGGGGGGCAGGTCAACAGCTGAAACCGTTGTTTGTCGTCTCAGTTTTATGCATTATGAAACAACACTGTCACTATCTGCAAATAACCTTAAATTAACGTCACTGACTTTTTATCTCAAGATGCATATTAGCTTCAAGATGCAGATTCACATGCCTGATTTATACCTCGATGAGATACAGATATGTCCTTTCATACGGACATCAGCTTCTCTTGGCAAATGACCACTGGGAGAGTCTTAAGGGAACGGGCTGAACGCCACCCCCGTAAAGTACAGATTTCATATTTCGCAGCAATGCTCTGCAGTGAATGGCAACATTATATCTGAGTTGTTGGCAATGGCACAGAGTCTAAGAGTCAGTAAAGTTCCTGCATGGAAGGCAGAAAGGCTCCTTTAAGCAGGGCTGCTCAACCCTAGAGAGCACGCGGGCCCACCTCTCGATGTTCCTGCGAAGGTCAGATACTTGAACATTGCCCCGGACAACAAGGGCGCAAGCCAAGTAGAGGCTGTGCTTGGGGTCTGCCTGGATGAGCTGGTGGTCTCTGCTGAAGGCATCTGTGAACATCTGATCCAGCCTGAGGAGAAACACAGCGACACAGGAAACACAAGTCAGGATAATCATCCCGGCTTGGCGGCCGACAGCATATTTTTGATTCATGTTGACATTCTGGACCTGAACAGATAAGCCACTTCACTGTGATTACAATCTCACCATGTTTCATTTACTGCACCTGCCTAATACAAAGCATACTTCACAAGACACGCAAAATATCAAAATGTTGGACACTCACATCTATTTCTGTGGTTACCTCAGGTAACAACTGTTGTTTAACCCGGTACAATATAGCCCTTATGGTAAGAAGGTTCTCATTCACGACTGTATATAAAGAAGCTCTTTAATATAGACCAGTACAAGTTCTCCAAGCGGAGAGCGACGGAGTAAAAGCCGAAGTGGGGGCAGCACACAGACCTCCTCGGCGGGATGTTGACGTCCGCTAACGTGTACAGAGGGGTGAGACTCGAGACCAGATAATGCAGTCGCGGGAAGGGCACCAGGTTCATGGCGATCTCATTCAGGTCCATGTTGAGGGATCCATCGAAACGGGCAGAGCTGCGATAGTGATGGGGAGTCAGGGCGAAGCTTTCAGCTACCAGGCCTAAGAAGCCACACTTCCACTTACGTGTCGTTAAACAGCAAAAGCCTGCATGCTACCAAGCCTTGTCTAACAGTAACATGCAGTGAATGCGCCAATAATTTGGCAGCAAAAAAAAAAAGCCAAATAGCTGAAGCGCTTTTTGAAGACCGAAATTACTGACCAAAATCGCGACGTTTAATATTCGATTTTCGACCTCCTTTGACTGCCAGCTGTAATATACTTCACTGTATGACACCTTCGGTTTTTGCTAATGGGCGTAAGCGAAACATTCGTCCCTCAAAAAAATAATGGGAAGTCAGTCATTCTCACGGCTGCAGTCGCTGTCACCACACAAAAAAAATGTAAAACCAATATTACAATTGTGTTTACATTATACATTTGCTTTGTTTGATGCAGTGGGTTTTATGTAATACTTAAGTACTTTTGACAATTCATTTAAAATAAAAACATACTTTTTAAATTAAGTGTTTCACTTGGATTGATTTGTATAAAGAAAATTACCTTGCTTTATGCAGTTGTTAAAAAGCGGAAACTGATGAACAAGAAATCACCACTGTCCCTGATCCAACTTAGGGTGTTCGACTTCCCGCCGTTATTAACACTTATTAGCACAAATAAAAGGGCTGCATACGCTGTTGCTTGGCGGCTAAAGGAAGCTGACGTTCGTTTGTTTTTCATTTTTATTTGACATTTGAAAAGTGTCCAGATAATGGCTTGCGGTGTTCAGAAAAAATAAAACCTACCTTTCTCCATCTTCCTCCGTTTACAATTTCTTTTAATCCATAAGCTCAAAAGCAAAGTTAATTGAATACATTAATTTGAACACATTGATCAATAAATCGATCAAGTAATTACCCAAAGTTTATTTCAGTTTCAGTATTTGGCCGAACAAAAAAAAAAATTTTGGTAAATAAAATAAATTTAGCATAGGGTGTATGAACAGCTAAGGCTGTATCCCAGCCTCACCTTTTAACAACTATTTTGTTTCTCCCTGGTCCTTTGACTTAAAAAATTAAAAAATTATTTTCTACAGGAGGCAGTAAAATTATGGAAATACTGCACTAGCTGCCTTTTCTGTTACTGTGCAAGACAGGCTTCCCCTGCTGACGTGTAAGTGACATAGTGCGGCCTTCGAGTACCTAGTCAAATTAAGCAGCAGGTTTGCCACGATGTTGTTCATGGTATCGAAGGGCTTCTCGGCCCCACCGGCTCCACCCTGGCCTGAAATGACAGTGCTGTCCTTCTTTATCACGTGGCCTGGCTTTCCCTGGTGGGACATGTTCCGAATCTTGTTCACTATCTCGACCAGGGACTGGGGGGCGGAGAGAAGAAGGTGGGGAAAGGTGAGGTGAAGCTGAGGGAGAAAAAGCGAGTCCGTAACGAGCAGCCACAGGAAACGAGGACAGAGAGCGAGAGAGGGGCCCTCGGGGATGCGGCGCCCACCTGGTTATCCACAGGCAGGACGCAGTCCGCGCGCTCGGTCAGCTCTCGCATGGCCAGGACACTGTTGTACGGGGACGTGATCACGTCGTCCTCAGCGGAGGGGTACACGGACGTCACAATCCTGTACACCTCGGGAAACTCATCCTCCAGGAGTCTCAGCACATAGGACCCCAGGCCAGATCCAGTTCCTGGCAAAGAAATATTTTAAAACAACAACGCTCTAAGAAAAACAATGTTTTAGCACAGAGAGAAACTGGTAAACAAAAAGAATCAATTTAGCACAGGGTGCAAGAATTTCAGCATTGTTAGAATAATTTTATATTTGTGTTATGAAGTCTTGCATGCAGGTCAGTTTTGGACAGAAAAATCACACAACATCCATACTCCTGTTCTCTTCCTGCATCTATAACCATTTACGTCGCATCCATCCATCCGTTAACTGCTCATCCTCGTCAGGGTCACGGCAATTTACATTACAAATTGTATGTAATTATGAATTACATACTGTATACTGCAAATTCAAACATCAGCCTGTACCGCAAAGCATTAAGCATTAATAAATAGCAGACTTTAACATACATATAAAGGAATAAATAGCATAGAGCAATACAGGCAGTTCTCGGCCTACAAACGTAGTCCATCCCACAAACCCTTACTAAAAATGCATTATGATCAGTGGCATTATAAATAGGGAGGCTGTTAGTTTAACTACATTTTCCAGCAGTGAGGTCGTTATTTCGTCATTACTTTCAACACCAAGTAGCTTTTATATACACTGTCTATGAAGCAAAGTAGCAGGGCAGTTCTGAGAAGCACTACTCTTGGGAAACTTGCCACTGATTTGTAGTGCTGAGTCCTCCCTCTAATAGAGAAAACAATCTTTGTGTTACCATCCTTTTGGGAAATGTCTCTGTTTCGTAATGCAAAAGAAGTTCTTTTTGCAAGCTACAGTAGCAATGGTGAAGACCCTGAGGTAGCGACAATCTAGCCAGGTAAAAAGTTATGCTAGCCTTGCATATTGTATTGGACAATCAGCCATTTTCCGTAGTGGAACATGAGGGATTCTGCGGGCTCATTCACCACTTAGGAGAGGTCTCAAAGCATCAGCCAGCAACATGATTATAATTCATTATTTATTCTGATCCACAGATCAATCGTTTAGTTTTCCACAGCATAAAACGATGACTATTCAGGAAACCTTATAGCATAAAACACATAAGCCAAATATATACTAGAAATAAGTAGGAAAGTAGACATATAAAACATTTTACAATTATAAATTAATCTGTATGCTGGCTTTTTGCTTTAGTCCTTCTAGAACTCTATATCTTGGATATTTTTGCGTATTCTTTTCGCCCGGGTTTACAGAAGTCAAGAGCTGCCTGTATCACAATATTCAATATAACACATGATGTGAAATGTAATGGTCCTTGCCAAATACTACTATGTGGAAGGATAATAGTGCAGGCAGAGAGGCGCTGTTTTGGAAGGCACCCCTGCAGTGGGGCACAACCCTAGCGAGCCTCACCTCCCCCCATGGAGTGGATGAGGAAGAAGCACTGGAGGCTGTCGCAATGCTCCGCGGCCCGGCGCACCTTCTCCACCACCTGTTCTTGGCATGCAGGCCCATATATCCGATGTCCAACGGCCCTGTATAGGGAAATGAGGCATTAGCTGCACCCATTTGTATTCACCTGTGAACATGTAATCATTTTGGGGACCCAGCAGGACAACAGGACAAAGAACTCTGCAATCTGTCATTAAAAGAGCGGTGTGTCCATAAAGAGCTAAGTGCATATGACATGCCACTCAAGCCTGAGCTGTCAAATGCCAACACCCTGAACAAAGAAACCAGTCATAGCCAAGAGATGAACTGTCCTCCTGCTTGTATTGAAATACAACTACTCACTCCACCTTTAATGACACTGCAGGTACAGAGCTCTCTATTAAAAGTATACATAGAATAGAGTACATGCATTATACAGGCACACCTGAGGGCAGGGAGTCTTTGCTCAACTCTACAAAAGCTTAATTATCAATGCTGGCTGAGTGTCAGATGAGTCACTTAATTAAGATTAGTAAAAGAAAAAAAGCTTTCAGAGAAGCACTGATGTTCAGACACTTCAGATGACACCCCAAAGCCCACAGTGACACGATTCTATACTGTCACGCAAATTCACATTCAATTATACTGACAAAGAGTTTGGGCACTCGTGCTCATCCGCACCAGTTGTTGCCGGATCCTGACACATCTGTCACCAGCTGTGTGCTGTCGAATACGTCTCGCAGAGGGCCCTGCAGAATCTCGTTGACGACACCTTCCTCCATGTCAATGAGGATTGCCTGTGAAGGGAGCAGCGGCTTTATGACAGCATGGCGGAGAAGGTGGGGGCTTAAGGGGCGGGGTAGGGGTGACAGACTACAGGTGAAAAGACACTAACACCTAGGGCATTGTAAATCACAGTCATCTACCCTGGCCTTGAGGGATCGGATCTTTCCACCTGTGATGTCATTGTTCTCCCCGTCACTTCTCCTGCAAAAAAAGTCACGTAGAAAACCTTTAGCTCTAACTACTAACGTGATGTTTCAGATGAATGTTTAAAGTGAAAATCCATTGTTACCTGGTGTCAACATTTCTAAAGAAATTGCTTAATGCTTCATCATAAATTCCTTTCTAAAACCAAAAAAAAACAATATAAATGCAAAATCCAAACATTTAAAGCAATATTGAATTTTTCAACACATTTTTCAAACTAAAATAGTGTAAATTATTGTATATTTTATCAAACAGACAGACATTTGCAAACTCACTGTACTCTGGCTGACAGTCTGCCAGCCAAGCTTCGCGTGTAGTTACACTTACTTTATTAACGTGAGCGTGTTCCCTTAATGCCAGATCCCAGAACCTGCAGCCCACCTGATTACCACACTGGCCGACTGGGGAGAATCGTGGTAAAAACACGGGGCTGATAATCAGAAGGCAAGCAAGCGTTTTCTGCCAGTCGTTTTTTAAATGTTTCATTTATATAACCTGCGCAACATAATATCAAATGCAACATAAAGTATTAACTAAACAGGGCAGTCGTATGGATGATGTTATTCACAAAGTACTGTAATCGGCATTAGTTCCTTAATTAATTAAAGCTAGGACGAAAACTTGACTTAATAAGACAGGAATATACGACAGTAAATTTTTGTAGTCAGCTAAATCCTACTAGGCAGTAACTTCAAACCAGACGTCAGTGTTACACTATTTATCTTACCTTGCACAATAATAGACTGTGTCATCTCTCGTTAGCATAGCTACGGTATAACAGAACAAAGTAGTTCTCATTCAACATGTATGCCTAATTTTCTCCAAAAATGGATATGTTGTTCGCTAACTTATAGCTCTGTTTGTGTCAACTGTGTAACCACTGGATACCGCTGAAGCGCGAGGCTCAAGCCAAACCGTCGTTGGTTGATGACGTTGCGTCGTATAAGCGGGAAATGCTGCTTAGCATATCGGGGGTCTGGATTGGTTAAAATGTGTCACATGGGTGAATTTCGCTAGGCACCGCTGAGTAAAAGGGTAGGCATTTCTACTTAATTGCGTGGTTGCCCACAAGATGGCAACATAGTCACAGATTTGAATTGATCGTTTGAGCTGCTGGTTTATTGTACGAAAAAAGAATAAAACTTGTGCTCTGTGTGATTGGTAAGTATTTTTCAGATGTCTACACTTAGGGACGTCTATCAATTCTTCAGATGCTTATCTTGGTCTGGGTCAGCTGGATCCTGTCCCAGGCAGCCTCTGCTGGCAGACTCTGAGTCTCATAAATGCATATCATATCGGTCCCCCAACCCAGACCAATTCAATTATGTTTGAAATGTTTCATTCAGGGGTCCTTGGAATTGTCCTACATCTTTTATGGCCCCTGAGCACAGGCCACAAGACTGGGGAACACCCTGGATGGTATGCCAGGGCATCCCTGGGCACATACATGCACACAAGCACACCCAAAAAGCATAGACAGGATTCAAACCCCCGGCCTTGAGCTAAATTCAAACTTTCTAAGGCAATGAATCAAACACTTTTCTTTAAACAAATGACCCTTTATTGTGGTTTATCGACATACAATGACAGCAGCAACAGCAAAAAAAAAAACATATGTAAAAATACAGTGTGTAAACAATATGGCTTTGTGTGAAAATACTACTGATACTTTGCCGCTGAAATGCATAAAAATATGGCGGTGAACTGGCTTTGATCATAGCTAAAGTGATTAACTTTATTAAGGTTGCCGTGATAGATCGTTCAAAATGTATTCTTTGATTTATTTTCAAGAAATAAATGAAATGAAGAACATCTTTTTAAAAACAATTAGTTTGCGCAAAACTTCCTCACTTAATGTCAATGTTTGAAATGAGAGAAACAATAATACAACATTGTGTGGACCAATTAAGTTGTCAATTAGTGGCGATAATTAAATTTCGTTTACACAATAACAATATAGTGGAAAAAAAACATTTCCTGAATTTGATGGAAGACGTGAGCCTGTTTTTTAACATCAGTTAGCTCAGACTTACGTTTTTTAATACGGTGAATGAATGAGGAGATATTAGTACTCAAACTGAAGAAACCAAGATACAGTGACAATGCAGTTTCGGGCATTTTTCTTTATTTGAACGTGTCTGTCAGCATCATTAGCTGCCGCAAATCACTATCAAGCAGCTGGACAGGAGCCGACAGCGACCGCCCCATTGACCAATGCTGCTTTGCTGAAGCTCACTGGTGTCTCATTGATCGCCACGTTTCTCATGCAGCCGGTGAACATCCTGGTAGCTGCAAGGGATTGTGGGAGCAGAGTTGCTGTGGAAATACAGTGTGGAGGGAAGAGAAAGTAGGGATTGAAAACAGCCCATGATGTGTTTGTGTCTTTGTACAATGCAATGCTGGTTCTTGGACTGAAAAAATATATGATATATATTTAGTGTTGAGTTGATGCTTGAATTGATCTTATATTAAAACTAAACAAGAATCTGTATCGTATAATGACATATGAGGTGGGAGCAACCAATCAGATATCTTGGTCCCGCCTCCTCCAGTTGCAGCGACCCATCTCCTCTACAATCTGATTGGTTTTCTCTCTAAACCAATCATTTTTCCTTCTGCCCTCAGAACATTTTGGTGTAAGTAAAACTTCTATGAGCGCTCATACATCTTAACTAAGACTGGTATGAGTAACAATATCCCTGGAGGCAAAGCAAGAGATCAGTGAGAAAGTCTGGGTGTTTTATTGCTGCAAACTAACCTTCTTGCCAAGAAGCGCTGACTGTTATTAGTGTGATGTGGGTTTGATCCCCAGACAACCCAAAACTGTTATACTGAGATTTTGTGCATAATCTACACTGAAAATCTACTGGGCCACCAACCTGGGGCTCCCCCAATAAACACAGGGGTCTTGGCATCCACAGCCCTGGGGTTGAGAGGTCCCACAACATGGTTCACTTCTGAATCCACATCCAGCTGCACGACACTCGATTCTCTGATCACTGTGAGTTGGAGACATGTAAAGGTCACAGAAACACACATGGGGAACGCAGTAGTTCTGTAGGCATGTTTGTATTTTCCATATAGGGCTGGCAGGAGAGCTATTTTTAATGTCTTTGAAATGCCTATAATTGGTAGAGGATAAAGAGTGTGAGATTTAAAAGGGAGACATTCTATATTTAAACATCTTTTGTTTTTCCCAGCATACCTGTGATTCTGTGCCACCTGCCATCGCAGATTCCTTGTCTGGGAGAAACTCGGGTGGAGAATTCTCGCACACCATTGTTCAGCACGACCATGACCTTGAGTGGGAAAGAACATTCAGGTCACAGATTGTCAATGAAGGAGAATGCAGATTTGATAATTAATTGGCAGCTGTATCTATCTCTGCAGCTGTGTGCTGGGGAACCACAGGGCTCTGCGTACCTCTCCCTGGTGCATGTACAAGCTGAGGTAGTCCTTCTGGTTAGTATAGGCATGAAGCAGGATGCCTGAGGCCACACGGGGGCGCACTTCCAGCACCAATTCAAACTTCAATCCCAGGTTGAAAGAGTCATCTGAAGGTGATGCAAAACAACAAACCAGACAACAGACAAATCAGGTCCTGCACTGCGGATGACTTGATGCCTCTGGCCTCTGACCTGGAATGTCAGCCTGCAAATTTTGACCGCAGAGGCATGCAAGTGGGTGAAACCGAGATGGTCGCAGCATGGTGCGAAATCGCTCTGGGCTTGTTTGACAGCTGCTGCTCTGTTGCTTGGACCTTGGGACCTGAACCTGTCTTCCCTTTCCCTTCGTGTTCTCCTCACAGAGCTGTCAGCTGCTCCTGGCCTGTCAGCTCACAGCGTACCACATGCGCTTACGTTTTTTTCCAAAGCAGATATAAAGAGTGCAAATCGAAATGATGCGTAGCAGACACAGCCTACTTAGAAACGCATTAAATCTTTTCAACGTCTTAGTCGGAAAAGACAACAGATGTTGCCACATCCTGTTTTATACACAACAAGATGTCTCCCTCTGGTAGTGAACAAATTACCCAGGACTACGTATCCTCCCTCGTCGGAGAAGAATGTTCCGGCCTCGGACGGGCCTTCGAAGCACGGCGTGACCCCGAAGGTGTGCGACGCTGACGGCAGGCGCTGGCCATCCAGCTGCAGGTCTCTCACGCAGCCCGTAAAGCTGTACGCTGAGTTGCGCTGGTAGGGAGAGGAACAAGGGCACTCTTGGTGTGACTTCATTAGTTGAAGTTGGGGGTACGACGTCCTGCTTCTCCCCAGCTGTTGAAGTCCCAGCACTGGCATGGCTGTTGTCAAAAGGTTTAGCGCATGCTGTGCAAATATTGTAGCCTCCGTATGTCAGCATGGAGAAAAATTTAGCGCACAAATTCTTCCATCCATGCTGTTTCTATAACGGCTTATGCACAAGCTAACGTGATAATAATAACAATACTATAGCCAAATACTGGGACATAAACGTCATAATTGCACTTTAGGTAGACCTGTAGGACAGATTTTATAGTAGCTGCAGTAGGAAAGCGAAGATCACCAGAATGCATATCATGCAGACTGTGTCCAGCTCAGGCTTTCTTAGCAGGTTTCTTAGCAGCTCTGGACTGCCAGCCATACCTGGATATTTTTATGTACCCTCCCTGGCGGAGCCCCTCCAACATAGAGGGGTGCACTGATGTGCCACAAGCCAATGGATACGGGAGCGCGATCCTCCAGAACCGTCAGTCCGTCGATTACCAGTCGGCCCACGTTCCCTTCACGGATAAAAACGACCTGAGGGAGAGAGACGCGGGCTCATTCCAGGCTGAAATCACAGTCGGAGGAATGTGTGTTGGAAGTGCCGCCCCATCAGGCGCAAGGATGGGCCTTACGTCATGCCATGCTCTGTCGTTAAGGTTTTGAGGGCTTTTGATCTTAATCTTGTGGTGGCCAACGTTAAAGGTGTACACGAGCTTCCCGTGGGCCAGGAATGCGGCCATGTAGTTCTTCTCGTCCTTGTCTGACACATAGAAGACCACACCGAAGGATGAGTTGGTCTTCAGAGACATCGAGAAGCGAGACCTGCAAGGTACAGGTATGCGAAAATGCGTATCCATTTACTGATTCTGATAACGAGAATGAGAAAAGAGCATGCTCGAGAAATGGTCAGGAGCACAACAGCCTAATGGACTGCAAGGTCATGTCTAGGATAAGTCTTCGACTCCCTAAAGAAAAGGCGTTCAGTCACCTCAGACTGAAGGATTCTGGGATATCCATGTACTCCTGGCGGCTGTTGCTGGTGCCCCCATAATGGTAGGCGTGGTGGCTGGCCTGAGGCTTTTGGAGCTGGGAGCAGGCCTCAGCAGTAGTTGGCACCAGGAGGTCATTCTGCACATCTTGTGAGCCTTGAGCGGGGCTCGGCTTGTCCGTGCTCAGCTAGGGAAGTAGAGTTCACCTTCAGGTCGCCTTGTAATTTTTATGCATTCCTGTCAGTGGTTGTTTTAGATCATCTACGGTCTTAAAAGCACAATATAACTGCATATTTATGTGTCCTTGAGTGTTACTGTGACCCACAGAGTGCAGAGCATATAATCAGCAAGGCTTTTGGAAAGTGTTCCTGTGGGGGTGGTTCCACAGGGTTTGCCTCATATGGCTGTGAGTTCTGTGATATCTATTTATGCATGTGTCACACTTATTAGTTTAAAGGCAAAGTTAGTGGATGTATTTAAGTAAATGCCTATACTTGTGTATTGTAAGGCAATCTGTTAAAAAATTGCAAACATTTGACTGTCTCATTGAGACTTTTTATGTAAATGTTTGTAAACAAGATTTCTTCGATTGATAAGCCCTTACCTTCCTTGGCTGGCTTCTGCCCGTTTTCAGCTGCAGGACCACAGGGGGCTTCTGCACGGGGCAGTCTTGAAAGGAAGTCTGGATTTTCTCGGTATACTTCTGGAAGTCCTCCAGCTCAATGTCTCTGTCCTGCCTGCGGGGGAATGTCAGCAGAAGTGCCGGGCTCAGGAAGGTCAGTCGCATGTCACGGGAAACTCCCACGGCGTCCGTCTCTGGGGAAAGCAAATCTACACAGATCGGCGCATTGTGAAAGGAGAGCGGCTTGGAAAATCCCCACCATCAAAAGGGATAGAAAAAGCCACAGTGCGTTTTGTGGTGCACATGCATGTAGTAATCACGTGCATCTCGCATTGTTATGCTTTGTTGTGCTGCCACGTACACACATATTTAGAAACTTGCGACCTTTGACCCATAAACCTGGCATCCCGACTGGCCTCACGCTGGGGCGAGACGTCACCTGCTGATGTAGGCGTAGCTGATGCAGCCGGTGAAGTTGCTGATGCTGCTGGTTGGGGAGCCCCCAAAGTAGAAGCTTCTGACCGAGGCTGATGACGGGCCCACGGACGAGGCCGGGCGATTCTTCTGCTGTTTGTCCTTGTCGTCGATGACTAGCTGACACCTGGCAGAAACACACATAAGCTGGAAGATCTGATGAAGAACCATGAAGAGTCAGAGGCGTCGGCGGGGCACGGATACTCCGACAGATACAGGGGGCCCAAAAATCTCCAAAGAGCAAAATCAATCAATGGACATGCCCCCACTCGGCACATTTAATCTACCCGTATTGCCTCAGATTGAAAGTGCCAACCCCAGAGGGGGAAGGCAACATTTTGTCAGAGGCCCCAAAATTCCCACAGTAGCTACGTCTCTATGAAGATTAGACCAGGGGTACATTTCCTAAAAGTATAAATGCTAACAACGTTAGCAACTTATGCAGTTAGAACCATGCAACGGAGTGGTTCCAACTATGTAAGTTGCTCACAGGAGCTTTTGGGAAACATGCCCCAGAACGGAGCATTCAAACAACTGATCAATTGATCAGAGCAGAGAGTCGTGTGATTAAGATAATTTTCAGAGTACAGCTAATAGTGGATGTGTGATTTTTGCGCATTGCCATCCTGAACAGCAACAGAGGTAACCAAGCTTACTTCCGGCTAGTGACTGAGGCCACCAGGAAATGAGGTCGCCCATCATGGTAACGCTTCTTGTTAGACTTGATTTCCGTCCCTGCGCAGTTTAGCACAACAACACCGTTGTCCACTGAGATTGAGAATACACGGTCCTGAAATTGCATTAAAAGACATTTTCACTATTTAGCTGACACTTTTATTTAAAGCGTCACACATTTTTGAGAAAGCAGGGTCAGACAGTTCCTGGGACGACTGAGGGTTAAGGGCACTGCTTCACGGCCCAATGGTGAAAACTATCTACCAGCCACAGGATTTGAACCACCGACCTTCAGATCACAGATCCAGGAGGCCTCACCTCGCTGCTATGGTAGAAGAGCAAGCCGCTGGGCTGCAGCGTGCGGAAGTCAAAGCCCCCTTCGAAGTCCTCGAAGGGCGATATCTTTGCTGCGGACCCCAAGAAGCTCTCTCCATTAAAATATGCCTTGTGGGACATCTGTGAAACACCCGTGGGAAACCATGGAAACACTCAGCTAATCCGCTTACGATATTTCACTTTGTGTCATAGACAAACAAGATCTGTACAAGTACTTCATATACTGTGGTAACAGCCATTGAGGCAGTTAAGTAGAGGAAAGACAGCGAACCAATTAAGCCGTTATGTTCAACCCAAATAACAATGTCCATCTGGTTCAAGAAGAATATCCTAGAAAAAATAATTTCAAAACTGAAACTCAAGCCATCCATCCAGGATTCTTCTAATCACTAACCCAATGAGGGTCATGGGGTCAGACCTAACCGTAGGTTTATTTTATTGTCAAGTGCAACGAACTTAAAATCCTGAAGAGCTGTGAAGACAATGTAGATGTGTGCAGTTGAGTGGAGCCTGCCGTGGAACATAAGAACATAAGAACATAAGAAATTTACAAACGAGAGGAGGCCATTCGGCCCATCAAGCTCGTTTGGGGA
>JAODLD010000045.1:3431487-3450602 GCA_026781065.1 Mormyrops boulengeri | reverse complement strand
CCCACTATGAACGCAGGCCCACTGTGACATTGTGCCTCTAATAACTACTCGCTGCTTCCTATCAGTTAACCAGTTTTGGAAGACCATGCATTAGGGCAGGTAATCAGAGAGCTAGAGCAGGAGCAGGTAGCATCGTTGCAATGTTGTGCCTGATACGTACAAAGAAGTCTTCTGGGCAGCCACTGCTGATGCCAATGGTCCCGGGCTCCTCTAGCAGATTAAAGTCTTTCCTCTGGAACTGGAAGCCCTTCACACAGCCCCTGAGTCCCACTGAGGAAGAGAGTTCTGGCCTAGAGGGATATTCAAGAGGATCATCACCGATGATACCCCTAGTAGCACACCATCCATTCAGAGGGCAACGCTGACACCTGCAGTCTGTTTGTGTCATTGTAAAATGCTGCGGTCTCCCAGAAATGCCTCCCTGCAGCTGCTGAAATGTCACACCTAGCCACCCTAAAATGCATGGCTTTGCATGGCGTGCATGAACAAAACACCATCTATATTCTAGCATCTTTTCCAGTGCATATTCCTGGAAATCTCAAGGCAGGAAATGCACTATGGGAGAATTAGAGATGCCCAGTTGCCTAACAGTGGATATTTCTGGAGCGTAGGTGGTAACCCAATCAACATGGGGAGAACATGAAAACTCTTCATGGAGACCAGAGGTGGAATACAGACTCCCAGCACATGTGGTGTGAGGTAACAAATCTCCCCACTGGTGCCGCCCTCTGGGGTAATAACTGCAGTATAAAATTTTTCACTCAATCACCGGCCTCATTCACAATGTTCCCTTCGTGCACAGTCGATGGAGGCACTGACCTGGACAGCAACACACTGGAGGGGGCCCCGCCAATGTAAATATCTGAGAATGGCAAGGTTTTTTTCTCATTTTCCAAAGACCTCACGTGACTCCTGTCCACCAGGAGAATGATCTTCCTGGAGTGGTGATAAATGATGGACACCTGGGAAGCAGCAGAGTCGATGTCAGCAGAAGTCTTTAATGAACCCTAGCGTAACAATTCACAACAATGTGGCCTGGTCCCTCACCTCATGGTATCTTGCGTCATTGATCTGCAGTTTTGTTAGGTTGCTCTCCATGACGACCGGACCCCCGCTAAATTCGAAGTCATACGTCAGATGGAGGAAGCCGTTTTTCAATTGCAGTACGAAGAAATTGCCCTGAAATGCCATAGGAAGACGAACTAGCTTTACAAGGAATATTGGTGTATTACAATTTAGTCACAAAAGCATTGTTCTACCACTATAATAGTATGACAAATATAAAGGCAATCAAGAAATATTTTTGACTGTTGTCTCATGCATCATAATGATTTTCTGCTGCTGAAAACCTCCTTTGTGAATCTACAACAGTGTTTCCCAACCCAGTCTTCTGGGACCCACAGACGTCCACGTTTTTGCTCCCTCCCAGCTCCCTGCCAGACAGTTCACATTTGCTGGGGGGGAGCAAAAACAGGGACTGTCTGCGGGTCCCTGTGGACCAGATTGGGAAACACTGCTCTAAAACACACACAAAAACCTTGGTCTCTGAAATTGCATTTACCTCCTTGACCATCAGGAAAAGGATGCCATCGCTGACCACAGTTCGGACTTCGATGTCAAACCTGGTGACGATGCCGAACTTGCCTCTCCTCTCGATATTGCTGACGAGAGCGTAGCCCATGCCGTCAAAGAGATAGCTGGTGACCCGGCTTTGTGAGAAGGCAAACTTGTACCTGGCAAGGCAGACAGACAGGAGGAAAGCGGAAGGAGACTTGTTGGACCCTCCTAACATTTTGCTGACCCTGAACTTTCATTTCTTGACAATCTCTGGCTCCTGCTTAAAAAGCAAAGGTCAAAAAGTTCAGACTGTGAATTTGACCTTTAAGATCCATAGAGAAGAGGAGGATGAAGGTGTTGCTGTCACTAATAATCACCAGGAATGAAGGTCCACCTGAAGGGACACCTTTGAAGTGAGTAGGCTTACAAAGCAAATAAACATGTAGGTTGACTGTATTTTAAATAAGGCTTGAGCCTTATTGATACCTTGGACAAGGTGGTGTTGCAACAATGTCCATGTTGTGGGTTTGCTTGAAGTGGTACAGGCTGGTGACATCGTTGTTCAGGGAAGCCAACTCAATGCAGCCCACGAAGGGGGGCAGGTCCAGCTTGGGGGGCAGCTATACAGACAGAAAGCGAATCAACATGGTGAACATCATCTTGAAAGATGACAGCGATGGTTTTCCCCAGGTCCACCTGGCAGGCCAGGGCTAACAGGCATACCCTGAAGTCTGTAGGGACTCCGCCCACGTAGAAGACTGTATTGTTGGCGTCGAGGTCCAGCAGGGAGTCTGTACTGCTAGCTTCGCCCTTCTGGATGAACTTCTGCTCAGCCGTGTTGCTCTGACTGGGAACGGTCAGGAACACTTTCCCGTGCCGGCCCAGTCTACCAGATATGAACACAGGGGGGCGCTGTTAATTTCAGCTATTTGCTGGGTGGGGTAGGGGCAGTGGCATCGGATGGAGTTTGACATTGGGGGGACCGAATCTGCCCCAGAGGTGGGGGGGGGTGGCTGGGGGGGACGGGGACGTGATGTGATGACATCGCAATGGGCACACATGCAATAGTCGCATCGCGAAAGTTTACGACGTAAGAAAGACTTTAAAATAATTTTAAAATAATAAAGATTTCATCATTTAAAATAAAACACTGCTCAAGGTTCTGTTTCACAACTAAACATAAATGAAAAAAAATAACTGACCCATATGATAAAATGATTTTGTCTGATATAGGACCACAGTCGCTCTCTGAATGCACAGCGAACTGGCCTCAGTAATGTGCGGATAATGAACGATAAGGAACATGCTCTTAATGCGTCTTGCCTGTTGCATCTGTATCATGACAGAAGTGTATTAAACAGCAAAATATGCCGTTAAGAACGGTTATCGCAAAACCCAGAAATATCACAGTTTGATTTTCTCCAGTGTCGTTCAGCCCGAAATAGACATCTTTTTGTGTTTTTTGGAAAAGTCGCGGGGGGGGGGGGGGTGAGTCTGCCAATATTGGGAGAATGCGTCCCAGCCGCCCCCCCCTATTTCCGATGACCCTGATTAGGGGTGCGTATTCCGTACCTCTCCACCTTGACAAGATTGAAGATAGCTGGCCATGTGTTGACGGGCTTGGAGCTCAGGGGGATTTCCACGTTCTCGCCGCCAAGGTTGTAGATGTAGACCAGGTTGCCATTCCTGATAACAAGCCCCATGTAGTCCTTCACACCCTTATAAGATGAAAAGCAGGTTTTCGGTTAACATTGTATCATCCATTCATCCGTCCCGGTCGGGGTTACTGCAGACCTGGAGCATAACTCAAGCAGCATCCTGGATGAGATGCCAGCTGGCAGAATCATGTATAATCTTAAATCCCTAGTACATGCAGTTGTACCTGGGCAATAAAGTGAATTCAGATTCTGGAAAGCATCCAGCAGCCAACTGAGTTAACACTTCACATTTATTGGATAAAATGTGACTTTTAAAAGATTTAAGAGCTGCTATTAATATTGAAGCACTGATATTGACACAGAGACTGAGGGGACCGAGGAAAGTAAATCCCAAATTCACGAGATCCCCCCTGTGGGGGTGTCAGGGGCTGCTTATGTAAATGATCCTTGACTTTGAAAGCGCTCACATACAATCGGTGCACTCATGTCCTGGAAAGCCGTGAAAGGCCCACTGTCTGCTCTAAAAGACTCATTGTCCGGCCCACACGATCACAACGGGATGCTGAAGCCAGCCAGCCGCGGCTTCCCTTTGATCTCAGTGCTCCTGGAGGTCTGAACCTCCCAAGACTGAATAGCCCATCTGGACCTGAAGGCACCCAACGGAAAAGCTGCCCAGCTTCCACACAGTGACAGATTCTGGCCTCCCAGCGGTGCCTCGAAACTGCGGCACTCCCTCACATTTCTGTCGCCAAGGTAGAAGACCAGGCGATCCTGGATGGGTTCATTCTCCGGCTCCACCCTCATGTACAGGCTGACGGAGGTGACCGTCTTCAGGTCCTCCACGTTCGTGGGCGGTTGCACCTCCACCGAAGACTGGCCATTGAACTTCATGGACACTTGGACCTTGAGATACAAGGAACAAAGAACGAAATGACCAGGCAGATCAAACTCATTTCAAAATTAGAAAATGCCAAAACCTTTAAAATACTGTAGGTAGTCATTTCTTATAAAGCTCAGAAATTAACTTACTATAATGCTGCCTACATTACATAAAACGGGGCTTTCAAACAGGGCTAGGCCTAGGTATGGAGAATAAGATACAGGACAACTTCTGTGGATCCTCTGATTTCCCAAAATGCATCTGACTAAAAAGCAAATATCTTTCCCAGTGCTATCACAAAACTGAAGATATCGTATGGCTCTCCATTATAGAAAATGGGTGTCCAGCACTGCACCTTCTGAACTTTAATTAGCACTTTCCTTACACATAACTACTAAAACGAAGCAATGAAAAAGCCTCAATTTACACAATACTGTGATTAATTTAGTTTTCACGTTACATGGGCAGCTTTCATTGGCTGAATTGTTCACAAGTCTCCAGGTTGTTGTCTATTTGCATTCTGACTAGCGCGGCAGTAAGTGGGTCACGTCTTGCCTTCTTAGCCACACTCCTGGCCTGGGCGATCAACTCTCGAATACGCATGATGTTGGTGGAGACGTTGGCCGGTCTCTTCTCCTCCACCACTCGCAGTTTGTCCAGAAGCTGTGGCACGATGTCAAACAGGTTTTTCACTGTGAACGATGAGTGCAGAGAAGGGAAATCAACCACAACGTGCGATATATGATAACCCTGTTTTTATCAAAGCGGTTCATGGCATCACGGCTGCTAATCCATCTTAACTGTGATGAGGCCTTGGAAATGAATGGACAGGTATTCCATCATAAAAACAGATAGTCAGCCGAGACTAAATTATAGCATTTTCCAGCACCTGTCTCCCCGGCCGTGTCGACTGCCCGCTCGTAGGCGACAGTGGAGTACTCATTGTTGTCCATGTTCCTGGACCACTCCTCTATCTTCTCGGCCATGGGGCTGACACTCTGCAGGACTTCGACAGACTTGTTGAGGGTGCCCACTGCCACCTCCTTGGCGAACTGCAGCCGCTGCGTCGTCCTGCCTGCAGATTTTAGCCACAGGGGGCGCCAGAGAGGCAGAAGTATATATAACTTTATCATGCACATCATATACATGTTCTACCCTAAAACCACAGACTACATCCATCTCTCAATGGGATTAGAACACCAGGAAAAAATCTCCTGCAGAACTCTTTCATGAAAATGTAGCAGTAACTACTTCTCAGGCCACACAGATGTTTGAAATGTCGTATCAGGGAGGAGCCTTACCATTCTCTAAGGTGCTAATTCCTTCAATTATGGCCTTCAGTTTCCTTTCTGCTTCCACCATCGTCTCTTTGGTCTCCTCGATGTATTTCATGTTGTCAATGACGTTTTTTTTCACCTCTGAAAATAACAATTGAAGCATCGCCATTATATAGGCATACAATTTGGATAACATACAAAAGAAGAAATATTGGCATAAGCTTATCCTCGTGCCAAAGAAAAACTCGAATAAATACTTAATTCTGGTACTATAACCAAATGCAGTGGGTCTGAAAAAGCGCATTACCGTCCTCCTCCGACTGCAAGGTGACCGACTGTTTGAAGACATGGCTGCTTTCTGTTTTCAGGCGACCGAGCTGAGTGTTGATGCCGGTAACGGCCTCCAGGACAACGACGAATGACAAAGTGTCAGTACAGGCAGTAGCAGAGCTTTCAGGCATGAGAATAGCATATAATACAAAGGCACAATGGCTAATGAAGATACAGTATGCTGCAGTAGGGAGAGCTGTGTAGCCCAGGTCTAGTGCTCTGCATCTGGAAGGTTGTGTGTTTCAGTCCTTACACCCGTCTCCTCCTGAGATGCCGACTGACCAAACTCTCTAATGCTAGAGCTCGATCTCAGTAGTAAGTGATGGTGTCTCTCGTAGAGAGTGAGATGTGAAAGCTGGCCAGATTCCCCATGGGCATGAATTAAGTTCTGCTACTGTGTAATAAATACCAGGAGGGCAATAGTCTATGCTTAGCAAAGAACGATGGATATTCGGCATTAAACTATCATGAGAAAACACATTGGTGCCTCATAGATGGTCATTCATTTATAAATGCCACCCCATGGAAACAAGATACACTTCAGCACATTAAGGAATGGGACTTAGAAGTATTAAGGTGAAGCATGCTGTACAAATGTCCATTCCATCAGCATTCTTTGAAACTTACATCAAAAGCTCTCTCTGCTAAGTGCAGGGTGGTCACTGAACTGCTGTTGGCCTCAACGATGTACGTCACGATATTATCATACACACTGGATGCCTCAAGTGCCTTCTGCACAAAGCCGTTGGTATCACCGTCTGTCAAAACACTGGGCAACGGAGGATTAGCGTCAGAGAAGAATGTCTATGTTAGTCATGCAGTCACATGACACATCCATAACTCAAACACAGTCAACCCAGGAAGGCACAGAGGCTTACCGCACACAGGTTTACCACGCAGAGGCTTACCGCACAGGGGCTTACCGCACAGGGGCTTACCGCACACAGGCTTACCGCGCAGAGGCTTACCGCACACAGGCTTACCGCGCAGAGGCTTACCGCACACAGGCTTACCGCGCAAAGGCTTACCGCACAGGGGCTTACCGCACACGGGCTTACCGCGCAGAGGCTTACCACGCAGAGGCTTACCACGCAGAGGCTTTCCGCATAGAGCCTTACCGCACAGAGCTTACCGCACAGAGGCTTACCGCGCAGAGGCTTACCACACAGAGGCGTACCACGCAAAGGCTTACCGCTTGAGTTTTTCGGCCAGCTTGAGCAGCCCCTGGGCATGGTCGCTGGCCCTCTGCACCAGGTCTCTGTCGGCGAGGGAGATGTTCTCAGTCTTCTCCTTCAGCAACTGGGAGGCTCCATCGATTGCCGCGTGGAATTCGGTCACGTTCTCCACGTGGGAGCCATAAGGATAAACAAATCCTTAATAAAATACCCTTCCATCTAGGGCATCTTAGAGTCACTAATCCAGATAAGCCGCTCAGCTTTAAATTGTGAGTATAAACAGAAAACCCATAGAAGCACAAGAAGGACAAATACCTACAAGTTGGCCTGAAGGTTGGGGAACACAACGCTGCCCCTTGGGCCATTGTGTCCCCCCAGGTAACATGATGGATGTGTGACTACAGTTACAGGCAGTAATAGAGGGACTTTTTGAAGTATTCAGGCACTATTTACCTTGACCATAACCACAAGGTCAGTTTTTACATCTTCTGTGTTGGCGATGATGTTACCAGCCATCTGTAGCGTGCTGTTTAACTCCTCAAAAGTCTCCATCAACTTCTGCTGAAGAGCCTGGATAGATTAAACAGAAGCACTAATCTCAGTATGCTATCTGCCATGCTTACACACGTATGCATACGCACACACAGCACACAGGTATTTCAAGACCCCAGGAACACTTTCTACGAAGTACCTCATTTGAGTGAGATTTGTCATCATCTTGAAATATCCTGTTCTTAAAATATCACACCACAGTGTGCCTCATGTTTGTGACACCACGACTGAAATGTCACATACATTGAGTCTTAAATTGCCGTTCACAACACCAAATGTTTATGATGGCGATCTGGATGTAACCTGGATTTTAGATCTATTGAGAAAAGGCATGTTTTTTCTGTGAAGGATTTATAATGACAATTAGCCTGACAGTAACTGAACCTCCTCACTCTCCCAGTATTGCTCTGTGTGTTCAGTTGAGGGCATGTTTGAATTAGCAAGCAGGTGTACTTAATAAAGTGGCCATTGAGTGCATATTGCACCTTTAATGGCAAATCTTTTTAATACATCCATCTTCCAAGGGCAGGATCAGACAGAACAAATTCCAGGCAGCACTGGGCTACCCTGGATGGGACAGTGATCTGTCACAGTTTACACACACATTACGGGCAATTTAGAGATACCAGTTTGGCTGCAAGTATATAGATTCCCAGGAAACCCACAAAACATGAGAACACAGAAACTCCACAGGCAGAGAGGATGTGGGAGCCCAGAGCCCTGCAGGAAGAGGTATCCGTGGTAACCACAGAACTGCCATGACACCCTCTGTGTGATACAGCACAAAATTTAAGGATTTCTTTAGAAACTAGAGGGGGACCTGCCCCTCGAAAAGTCTGTGCACGGCACTGGCCCAGCTAATCCCCACTCCTTCCACAATCGCCAGCCTCTGCAATCTCTAGTCCCCCTACGCATTCTCCCCATCTTTATTAAAAGCCTTTTCTGAAAGCGGTCAGGTTCACCAGATCTGCGTCTGAAGCTTCCCTTCTCCTTCTCTTTGCTGCCGCTATGCGACACTGCTTCAGCTCTAGTGTGGTTTGTCTCAAAATTAGATCACCTCCAGATCTTCTCCCATACAATGTGTCTGCGAAGTTTGAAAAAGATTGTGAAATACTTTTTGAGTTACCATGCTAACAAGCTAAGTGTCTGCGGCAGTAGACCGATCACAAAACCATATGCATTCCCCATCTGGGGACTACAATGATTGTTAGAACAAAAACTGCATATTGCGTATCTAGTAAAATATAGAGAAATACCATTTTCAGACTGCTATTGCCCACCCTATATCTAAGCTTCTCCATTTCTGCCTCTGCTGTTCATTCCTCACTGTGTATGAAGGTTGGCATAAGAAAGTGGTCTTTTGGATGGAGCAAAACTCCCTCTGAATGGTGGCCCTAATGAGGAACATCTGGCCCACAGATAGCAGGCCACGCTGGCCAACTGTCAGCCAACGAATGACACAACAGTTTTCATGGTGTCGCCATAAACGTCTCCCTGTTGGTGTTTGCAGCTGAAGAGCTGGTCTACATTAAGGCGTAAATAAAGTAATCCCAGGCCAAAGAATAAGCCGGGCCACGCAGCTTGTTTCTCAGATATTCCCAGAACAATAAATGATGTTCTTCTACATTAATTTTACGTTCCCCCACTTTGCTTGTGCTTTTTTCTCTCACACAGCTCTATAAGCGGCTTGCAGCTGCATATACTTCTTACACACAATGAATGCCGCACTGTACTCCACCTCCACAGTCTTCAACAGCTGCGTGCCTGTGCAAAAATTCAGTCTTAAGTAGCTTGGGTGATTCATTTCCCTTGGTCATGAGAACTATTCATACAGTTGGCTGATAACGAGCTATAGAAGCTGCCTCTTAGAGCTGAAATCCCCCAAAAAAACACAGTCATTAAACTGGGAGACCTTTTCTCTTAACTGACGCACTAGCAGATGCTGCCCTATGACGGTAAAGAATCATGGATCCCCGGCACAACAGTGCCACAGTGTCCGACAGCAGGTTAATGAAAGAACGTTGACAGGCAGGGGGTACGAAGACCGGAGAGAAAGTTATCTGGGGTACTCAGGCACGGGACTGGGGCAGTTACCTCATTCCTTTGGAATTTGAGCATGTTGGCTTTGTTCTTGTCCTGGGTTTGATGGATGGTGCCCTGAG
Organism: Mormyrops boulengeri; assembly: GCA_026781065.1. Lineage (NCBI taxonomy): Eukaryota > Metazoa > Chordata > Actinopteri > Osteoglossiformes > Mormyridae > Mormyrops > Mormyrops boulengeri. The sequence continues at coordinate 3,441,011 of JAODLD010000045.1, read as the reverse complement.
CTTCCTGGAGGAGGTTCTGAGCGCTGGACAGCTTGGTAGTGAATTGGGCGAGGAGTTCCCTCAGCCTGGGAATTCGTTCAGAGGTGACCATCAGCTTCTTCTCTAGCTGATGGACCCGTCTGAGGACTGAGAGCCAAGCACAGAATCACCCACATATGAAGAACATGTGTCTATGTTGGTTTGCCTATAATTTTTTTTGGGGGGGGGCTCTCAATTTAATGAAAAATATAATTCCTCCATCCCAATGGAAGTTGGAAAACAGAGAAAAGCTGATAAATTTCAGGCCTTAGAATGTCCCCACAGGGTTAAAGATCTATTGTTAAAGGGAGACACTTTCCTAACACTATCCCTAAACCTAACCCTAAACCAAACCCTAAACCTAACCCTAAACCAAACCTATCATTGCGCTGCCTTACTCAGTATTGCCCCCCTGTTAATTTCATGCTGGAGATTAACCCTACAACTACTCCAACAAAACTTTCAAAAAATAGTGTGGAGGGGGGTGTTATATGGCAGTAACCCCCCATACATGTATAACCACATGTAAACAGTTGTGGAAACACAGAACCCTTATGATACCCATACAATTACAAACAGGCCTGCTGTGCATAATTCCCAGGCCCGGTGCAAAATTACTTCAGCTGGGCCCCCATGACACAAAACCCCTCCCACCTGGACCCTCTCCTGTGCCCCCCTTCCACAGTTGTCCCCCCCAGATGGCTGGCCTGACACAAGACCTTCTTTACTCACACTCATGGGCCTTGGTGGATTCGTCCATCGCAATGGGTTCACTGGGTGACAAGTCCATTTTCCTCATCTTATGGACCATGTTCCCTGCTTCCACAGTCTTCTGCTTGATCACCTCAGGGTTGACATCCTGGTGCACGCTGTACTGATCCCATTCGCTGACCATCTCTAGACAGACGGAGAGGAGAAGAGGAAAAGCAGAGCAAAGGGATCAAAAGTTCAGACAAGACGGAAGACAGAGGTGTAAGAAAACGGCGTGCTGGTTTTCCTGAGCTGTGACACAGCAGCGCCGCTTTCCTGCGACACTGAGCCTTCCCGCCTTCACCTTCTATCAGCACGTTGAGAGAGGTCAGGTTGGCAGCCAGCTCGTTTGCCAGAGTAAAGCTTCGACTCGTGTCTTCATCCATTGTTCGTCCCAAAGCCTTCACAGAGCTTTCCTTCACCAAACAAAGGAAAGAGCCCAAGAGGTGAGGACCAGAACAAATTTGAAATGATTTAGAATATAGCATAAGCTTTGGCGCTGCACATAAAGCAAGTCTTCAAATAAACCATGTCCCTTGTCCTTAATGTAGATATAAGCAAGTTGCAGGCCAGATCCTGGCCAGGGCCTTCTAGTACCTGCATTTCTAAATCCTCGACATCTGTAATGAGTCCATCTAAATCTCTCTCCAGTTCCCATGTTTCCCTTCTCATCAGGTCGGACTTGTCCCTCCAAGCCAGAAACCGACTCTGTCACAAAAGCAATGCATATAACGACACGTCACGCCTCGTAGTTATGGCCAACAGTCTGGACACATACAGATAGTTCGCACTGAGACACACTTATATAAATATGGCTGTAAGATGAGATTAGAGGGCGAGGTGCACCCTACCTTCAGCTGGAGAGCGGTGTAGTTGTAGTACTTCAAACGGTCGTTAGTTGCCGCCCCTGTGGAGATGTTTATCACGCTGACCTTGATCTCATCCAGGGTCTTGTTGGACAGTCTGATGTCCCCAATCAAGTACCAAATGCACTCATCACAGCCTGAAGGAGCAAAGGCAAGTGAGAGTCAGTGCTCAGGCGATTTTCTTAGAGTGTGGAGTTTGTATACTACTCACTATTAACAATTTTAGTTTTAGGAAGGTTTATGAAACTAATGTATGGAAAAATTCAAAGTGTCCAATTTTCCTGATGTTCCTCGAATATCCTACTACTACAACTACAACTTATGTTCTTAAGACTAATAATGCAGCAACAGCTGAAAGGTGTGGTAGACCAGCAGAGACCGCTGTTATTTTGCATCCCAAAGGTCATTGGTTCAAGGCTGGGTGTTTGAAGTATACAAATACAGCACTATTATCAAATATTATTTTTCAACATTAATTGTGTTAAAGGGTTGCCCATGAAATAATGCTATCACACTAATATTCACAGAACATTTTGGTAAAATGTCAAATGTGGAAATAACATTCCATTAATGTTACAGTAAGCTTTGAAGCCAGCTTTGAAAAGACCCTAACGTTAACTAAAGTTCTAGGAACGTTCCCTGTTAGCTGGGATGGTGTTATTTTAACTCCATAGTCCCATTCAGAGGACAATGAAATAAGCTGGGTAGCATTAATTCTTTCCACTGGAAATGGTGTTGACCTTTTGCTTATCAGACATAACGATCCCAGTAAAGTAACCCAGCATTGTTGATGGGCGTGGCTGTTTTATATCGGCCGTGATTTTATCGTCATTTTTTCATTACTCACTGATGTTGCAGACGCTGCCCTGGGAGGAGACAGCGGTCTCTGGCAGACACTCTCCTGTGTGAATGTCGCACGGTCTCCCAGCGCAGTCGCACCCTGCGTTTCCGCAAACAGAGAAGGCGTTCGGCGTGAGCGGCCGCTGGCTCAGGGCTCAAGACATCTGCTTAATGGCCAGGCAGCTGTGTGAATGTAGGAAGGGTCTAGACGGGGAGGGGGGCAAGGCCGACGGCCGGTAATCCTCGCAGCAGATGATCTGTGGGTCAGACACTGGCCTGTGTTCTGATGTGTGAGCGTGGGTGTGGGGCTGCTGCATTGCAGTGAAAGCTTCTCCGAGTGAAATAAACACCCAGGTCCCGCTGGGGTACTCAGATGGGCGCAATAAAGGGATGCTAGTCCTCGCACCGAGAAAAGAAGAATGACCCTTACGTGTGCAGCCCTCGCTGCTGTATCCCCAGTATCCGGGCAGGCAGCGCTCGCAATACCGGCCTCCGGCCCCTGGGCGGCACTGGCAGCTCAGGGTGTGGGGGTCGCAGGTGGGCTTGAGGGCAGCTATCGCACACTCGCACTTCCGGCAGCCCATACAGCTGCTAAATCCAAAGTAGCCGTCCTGTGTCAAACAGGGAGGGGAAAAAAATACAGCAGCCTGTGGGTGAGTGTGTTTATGCAAGCCAGTGTGAGTGTATGCAAGGCTATGTGAGCTCATCCTTCTGTGTTTACATTAGCATTTACAGACCAGCTGAACTGTTTATACTTGCTGATGATTAATAAATGCCCCCTCACCTCACACTGGTCACACAGTGGGCCTGTCACCCCAAGCTTGCAGTGACACACCCCCGTCCTGTCATCACACGACGCTGTGCCACACTTGTTGCACTGACACTCTAGGGGAGAGAATACAGAGAACCATTAACAACAAGGAACCTGTTGAGAATCTGTTGCTTACCTTATCCTTTTATCAGCAGCAGCCTACTGCTTCACCCATGTATATAGTTGGTGTATTTCACTAGAACTGTTCGGGTTCAGTAACTTGCGTAAAAGTATGACTCTGCCTGTGACTTCAGCCCCACAAATCCCTGGGTCCTTAACCGGATTCTGCCAGCTGCATCAGTGGGATAAGAGTCAAACTCATGGATTAACGAAAACTGAATTCACCGGGACAGGTTACATCGAGAATATATATTGCTGTTTCTTCTCTGATGGACCTGTGCAGCTCACACTGGTTCAACTGCTGCCTAATCCTAACTAAGCATTCTGCTTAAGCATGCAGCGTTTGGAAGTTATACCATGCTTGGTTTACAAATCACTATTCTGTTCATTTTATTAGGAGGCAATTTGCCGGAGAGAATTGGGTTAATTCTTTACACAAAGGTGCAACAGCAGGGTCCAGCAAAGCTGGTTGTGGCTTTTAAGCACTCAGTAATCTGCAGCCCCTGAATGTGTGAGGCGCGTACAGCCGTGCATGACACGGGCTCAGCACACCGCCTGGTCCACGCACCCCGGCAGTCCTTGGCGCTGATGGCGTCGCCATAGAAACCCGGCGCACATCGCTCGCAGTAAGCACCGGCCGTGTCGCCCCAGCAGTTCAGGCAGTCACCGGTCACGTTGTGGCACTCGTCGAAAATGAGGTTGGGGTCCGAGTTCCCGTTGCAGTCGCACTTCTTGCAGAAGTCACCGGGGACCATGGGGTTTCCATAGTAACCGGGAGCACACCTATTTCACATAAACCTGTCAATGGGGCTGGTAACGCCGGGGGCAAACGCTTTAGTTCTGTGGCTTCTAGTCATGTTTCGCTGCCCCTTTAAGGACTGACCTCTCGCAGTAGTTTCCCGCATGGCCCTCCTGACAAAGGCACCGCAGGGTGCCCCCCCGCTTGTCACAGAGCACGGCAAAGCTGGAGGAGCGCAGACACAGGAGGGAAAGGTGTGAGTATGACACAGAGCCACCGGTCCCTGTCCCTGCTGCCCCATAACAGCCGTCTATGGAACCGGAGACTCACTTGTTGGAGGGAGTAGCAAGGGGGCAAGCACAGGGACGACACTCGTGACCGTCATGTGAGGTATCGAGGATGAAGCCATCCTGGCATCTCTCACAGAAGTCCCCGGTGCTGTGGTCCTGGCAGTCCTGCAGCAGAAGCATGAGGAAGATGGAGGATCTACATTTGGTAGATTTTAGTTGGCCTAAGATGGTCTAAGATGGTCTTAGATGGTCTAAGATGGTCTTAGATGGTCATGTCCCAGCTCTTGCAGCTCTTTGATGGTTTAGCTGCGTGGGTTACCAGTTGGTCATGCTGGTATGTCCAGCAAGACCAGCTAGAATGACCATCATAAACTGGTGTGACCAGTTACACCATCAAATCATCATGTGAAAACATACTCGAAGTTGGTCAACTATCATAAATTGGTAAACCATTTTAACCAGCGTAAGCTGTTTTTTTTCAGCGGGGATGAAACTGCTATGAATGAACAGTGATGACGCCGATTATGATAAATATCTCCCCTTCCATGGTCCACCCTCAAAGTCAATGTCAACGTCAACTTTATTGTCACAGTGTGCATGCACAACAGGATGAGGTAGCAGGCTCCCTCAGTGCATCACACATAGTAATAGTGTTAAATAAGACAGTAGATTAGACTTAAGGGCTTGGGGCTTAAATGCAGTCCATTTACTGTCCATCACACCCGAAATCTGCCCCGTTGGCTGGACCATGTTGAGTCGTGATGTTATCGCAAAGTCTCCACAGCAAATTCAGCATGACTGCAGCAGTTTCACAAAACAATGCGGAGCTGTTCCTCAGGCTGAACACGGCGAACATATTCAGCACAGTGGATATTTCAGGTGTCGCGCGTGAGAGACACTTACTATACATATACCCGTAATGTCCTCACAGCTGTCTGCGTGGCCTTTGCAGTTACATGGCAGGCAATTGTTCTGCTCGCTGCGGAAATAGCCGTTCCTGCACACCTAGAAGGAGGAAATTAAACACAGTCTGACGTTTTGGGATCACCGGCCCAGAACCGAAAGCCAGTCCTCTGAGCTTAAACAAAATGTGAAAGAATGAGGTAAAATCATCCTGCTGGTCCCTGTATGACCAGGAGCCTGTATCATGAAGACAGATTTCTTGCTTGGCCGGATAATTTATCAGATTTAAGGTTCCCCAGTTTAAATGGACTTTATCTTCATTCACTTGCATTTAGCCCAGGCTACCTTAAATTCGAAGTTATCCGGCTAAGCAAGAAATCCTGCTTTGTGAATCAGGCCCCAGGGCTTCTTTCTGGGTACTGATTGGCCATGGAGCCACATGTGGCCAATTTGTACCTGGGACTTACACCTGGAAGTATCATTTCTCTGTTCTTGCAAAGTGATGCTGTTTTGTGGTCCTGCTTCACCCTGGCTGTAAATGCTTCCATGTTTGACTTGTTCCGTCAGAAATTTGATACACGTTACAAATTTTTCCAAGGAGCACTGCATCAGGCGTAAATACCGTATATCTTACATATCTTAATTGTTTCGCTCTGTTTGCTCAGAGGCATGTTGTTGTTAATCCCAATGTAATGGAGAAGGAAGTTACAAATGGATTAGTGAGAGTTACGAGGGACCCCTAATCATTGGCACTACTCAGAGAAAATAGCCTCAAACTCTGTTTTGTCTTCAACACAGGACTGGCTTGAACAGAGGAACCATTTCATATTCTGATGTCACCAGGAGATGTTTTGATTCATCCTTTGAAGTCAACAAAGGCAGACAGGAAGCCTACGAGATTCAACAGTTTACCTGAAGTGCAAGTCTGGAGACTGCTGGAAGAAGACGAAGGAGTTATATTTGAACACACATGCTGCCCAGTAATATTACTATTACTACACATAGTACTGCTACTGCATTTCCTTAATCTCAGTTTGCCATGCTTTGTTAGTGATGCGGCTCGGTAAAATGTAGTCAGGATGACAACAATGTTTTCACTGGGAGATCACAACTACCAGCCACTAAAGGTAACCAAATAAGTTTTATTGGTGCAAATTTTCTACCACAGTAAATGTTACAAAGCCCATACGAAACAAGTTAATGTTGCTAAAACTTAATGTTGCTGAGAGCGAAGACATACAAAGATGAGAATGAGAATGTTTCAGAATGGAAATGCAAAAAAGGACGTTCTCAAAAACAACTGGGGAAAAGAAACTTACTGCCTGAGGAAGAGCCGGGAATTTATACCATGTGAAAAGCACATGTTTTATCCATCGCTCTAAATTGAGATGAATGAGGTGTTTCAGAAATGGACACTAAGTTATACAAGTTTATATGTAATACTGCCAGTTTTTAAAATGACCCTATGTCTGTAAGGTTAGTTGTGACACTAAATAAAGAATGTGTCAGGAAGTGGTAACGTGAGGCTGTCAGAATAAAAACCCCTTTGACCCTACATATGACAAGCGGGTATGGGAAAAGGATGGATGGATAGATGGATGGATGGATGGATGGATGGATGATGGACTAAAAATACAAAGCAGACTGAACACTTTCTAAATCCTTTTGCTAACTTAACATCAGTTTTTTCCGTCTGAATCATTACGCGCTCCCTGCCGCTGTCGTCGGCATCTTTGTATTGGCTTAGTAGATGTTATTCCAAAGACGCAGGTGATCATTGCATCTGATGAGATCATGCTTACAAATCCTGGTTTCCCTCTTCATGCCGTATCTAACACCCGGCCTTTCTGGCTCCTCTCCGCCGAGCGGCCTTGCCCTGGCTGTGATGTCAGAGGTCTGTGCTCGCCATTCCAGGCCACTCATGGCCCTGCAGATATGCCCGCTGCCACGCTTAAGGGTCACCGTGGGCCCACAAAGCGCCTTTGTTCCCCGAGGGCTGCCGGGACGCCCCGGCCCACCCGCTCGTCTCGCTCGCTCAATTGCACAATTATGTTGGGCTGGAGTTTTCTGCCGTTTGACGCATTCCTGAAGTGCGGATTCGCTATGCACGCACAGTCCCCGCGATTTTCTTATTCTCAAGCTGCAGCAAAAGAGATGCCTGTCTTGTGAACTAATGCGAACTGGGTGCCTTTCTGACCTTGTCTGTTAAAGGAATGTCCTATAGGCCCTTCCTGTGCTTTTCCAGACCTACTGGAAAGAAAGAGGACTGGAACCACATTCCTATCTATCTATCTATCTATCTATCTATCTATCTATCTATCTATCTATCTATCTATCTATCCATCCATCCATCCATCCATCCATCCATCCATCCTCTGCGAGTCTTTTCCCACAGTCTTTTCCCAGAATGTTTTTTGGATTTGAGGAAACACATTTCCCCCAGTTGCTATTTTGATGCATTCCAGCATAGGGTTGTTGGTACAGAACCTGAACACCGCAACTGCAGGGTATGGCAGCGTTAGAGATGGAGGTTAGCTAGAGGGGGCTGCTTCTCATGTATCACCCGTAGATATAATCTCAGATCACAGTAGCTGCAGTTTCACGGAGGACTCCAACAAACGTAAAATTGAAAAAGTACTGAAGCAACCCGCTGCTTATGGAAAAGGCTGCTGGAGAAGCGTGACTGATTTGGGGTTTTTGTCAGATTACTCACTAAGAGTCTGCGTTTCGAGCCCAGGTGCAAGACACCTGAGTCAGAGCCACATGGTGGGGGCGGGATTTCCCTCACAGATATGCAGGTGTCCCGGCCATGATGGCGCCACACATCTCCATGGTAACAGGCTACGAGAGAGCAGAGGCATGCTTCCCTATCTCAGTAGGGCAGAGAGTTTCGCTGCCCCCCTCCCCCAGGTCGGAACCCCCTACTGTGATTTCTCTGGCCTCGGTCAAGCATTTAGCCGTTGACCTTCTGGCAACGCGTGTCTTCTTACTGAACACTGACCAAACAGCACGCAGCTTTCTAGGTCTGTTTCACAACGCTCTCTGCAAGCTTCATCTTACTACTTGAATTTGATTGCGCATGTGGACATTTTATAAGCGTCAATAGGAAAATGTTCTCTATATCCAGGAGCTACATTCCCCCCCCGGTTGTCATAATGGAGTCATCGTCTGAGCAGAATATTGACATGCCCAGCCTATACTGAGAAGTGGTCTTACGTTTCAGCCAATCACAGTCATGCAGGAGCTCGGAAGAAAGTCTGGAAGAAGCTCAGAAAATCACATCAGCCAGCTCTGGGAGTAACTTCTATAACACAAAAGGGACAGAAACGGCTCCCACTGAGATTTCTCACTGCCTGGAAAGTTTCCTAGGGCCTTGTTTGGTCTGTTCCTTATTTTGGTGGCACAGAGTGTCAGTTTGCACCTTGTCAAAACATCCGCGTACGCCCCTGCACATCCCGCGTGGCCCATCTGTGGAGGTGTGTGTGCCGACGGTGACACCCAGCAACTCCTCCAGGACAGGAGGAGAACGCCGAGCCAAGGCTTACGGGTCCGCAGTTTGCCTGCGGAGGCGATGATCTACTGCAAGATACCTGCACAGTCCTCAAGGGCTTCCTGACACATTATGGTCCAGGTCCAGACGACAACCTTTCGCTGTCCTGAAAAACAGACCTGAGAACCAAACCACACCCAGCCCGCAGCTTCGGGCGCCGAAGAGTAAATAAACACGACGTTTGCACAGCATCTCTGAACAGAAGCATATGGCCACAGCAGCTTGTAGGGCCCATCTCAGGGGCTCCTCTTAGCCAAGCTGCTCCACCCCAGATCAGCACGCCAAAGCCGCCTTACTTGCACCACTGTTGCCAGCTGCTCTTCCCAGGTCCCTGTGGTGAAGGTGCGCTGGAGGAGCCCCCCAACGACAAGCAAGAGGAATGTGGAGGAGGCCGTGGTCCTGGGAGCCATTTCCTGCCGCTGATGTGGCCGTCCGCAGATCTCCCCTTTTCTCCGTCGTTCCCGTCTGCTGGAGACTCCAGCAGCGTCTGTCTGGGAAGCCGCTCCCCCTTCACTCTGGCAGCCTCAGACCCTCTCCCGCCCCGGCCAGCCCCGTATCCCATAAAACAAACGGTATATGCCGGGGGGGGGGGGGGGGGGGGGGGGGGGGGGGGGGGGGGGGGGGGGGGGGGGGGGGG
>JAODLD010000045.1:3411202-3422089 GCA_026781065.1 Mormyrops boulengeri | reverse complement strand
ACCCAACATCCTATTGGCCTTTTTTATTGCTTCCCCACACTGGCGAGAGTAGGACATGGAAGCATCAACATACACACTGCCATGTTAGCTTAGATAATTATTGTGCTAGATGCTTACAAATGATACTTTAAATGACATAAATGCACAAATCATTATCAAGCCGATTTATCATTAATCAAATCATAAATTCTGCATCATTTGCTTTTCCAAGGCATGAACTCCTGTCTCATTTCTTATGATATTAATGCAAAACATCTGAAATTCAATTCTGTCATCAGTGCAAATCGATGGTGCATTTTTGTCGCTATTACAGAAAAATTCCCATGTGGGACTGAGATTTGAATTTGAGTCAGGTCTTTTTCTATCCACTGTGTTATTTCCAGCCGCCTGTCACGTCCGATACCGGTGTTGATGTCTGCCCCACATTTCCTCCGACATGCATTTCTGGCTAGACACCCTAGGTGGCAGTGCCGCTTATATTTTTGCCCAGGTTGGGTCTCAGTCACCCCCCGGGCTTTTGTTGTAATAGGACATAAAAAGACACGATGCCTACCATTGTTTTTCATTCGCTGCAAAATCGGTCCGAAATTAGAGTATTTACGGCTTTGGTTATACGAAATGATAATTTTAAAGTCTTATGGATACATGCATCCCCAGTTACACATTAATGTATATATATAATGTACTAAAACGATTACAGGGTTTTTGCTTGAGGTTGATTTAACACGCTGTGGTAGTCAGTGTTAAATAGGAAATTATTTCACCAGGGGGTTTTTGGCGTGAAGCTCAAAGTAACACACCCACTTAATCACATGCAGCAATGCACTATAAAGCTAAAAAATTTAAATATTGATTCATTTGTTATTGTCTTTTAAGGGTTGTGGCAGTGCTGTCAATGTCACATCACTGTCATGATTCCCCGTGTGATTTTGGTGAGATTTATGCTCATTCTACACATGCTCAAAGCTCCCATAATGCCTGTCACTGTCCTTCTCCACAGCGCTCTCTCCCACTCAGACATGTGCGTCCTGGGAATAGCTGTGGTGCACCACTCTGAATGTTTAATGGCAAATACATACTTCAGCATCAGATTAATCCCTATGATGCGACAGAGGTGCCAAGAGAGGTCAAGAGGAGAGCGATCGAAGCTCTTTTTCAAAAGTGACACGCTTGTTTGGGACATTCACTGCCTTTCACATCTGCACAGACGAGGGGCAGGTGTAGCGAGCTGGCTTCAGGAAGCGACACACTGCATGCACTGCCTTTCACACCTGCACAGACGAGGGCCGGGTGCAGCGAGCTGGCTTCAGGAAGCGACACACTGCATGCACTGCCTTTCACATCTACACAGACGAGGGGCTGGTGCACTGAGTGGGCTTCAGGAAGCGTAACACTGCATGCACTGCCTTTCACATCTGCACAGACGAGGGGCGGGTGCAGCGAGCTGGCTTCTGGAAGCGACACACTGCATGCACCTAGAGAACCCTCCCCACAAACGGCGGCGTGCTAATATGTCTGGAAGTGTGCATCCCTTTGTTTCCCATGTTATATATACAGTCTGCACAACACTGGAGGCCCCCCCTCCAATATAACCTTGTTACTGTAAATATGTTCCCTGCGTTACGATGCAGTTCAAACTTCCTGACTATGGGGAAAGGATGTTATTTAGCGCAACCCCTCGCTCACTTGTATGTGTGCATAAACACATACACACATACACACACACACACACACACACACACACACACAGGTTTGCAATTGCATCTTCTGGGGACTCTCCATTTAAAACTTGAAACCCAACATGACGATCAGTGGAATATTTTATCTACTGTGTTTATTTTTCGTTGTGAGGGAAAGTTCACCTTTTGTAGATAGTTTGAGACTGGTCTCAGTCTGAGCTTGATGACTGATAATGCAGCTTTAGGGCACAATATAGTTGGTGCATTTATACAGTTAATATAGTTGGACTGCCCAGCCCCACGCCACACTTCCCATAATGCAATTCTGTGTAGCACAGAACTCATAGGCCATCTTTCACAAAAGGGTGAATGAATGTGAAACCTTCTTGATATTTTATGCAATGTGGTCTTTCTTGCAAACCACACCACGCCCCATCACCCCACCCTCATGTCTGGTCGCACAGGTACCCACCCCGGTGTATTCTGGATAATTTCACGAGGTGCTTTTCCACATACACCTGTGCAGACACCATCCTTGTTACATCTCAATAGACGGGGGTGTGGCCGCTACGATAATCAGCCATGCATATTCCAAAGACACCGGGTCACTGTATTCCAGACATTAATTAATAAAACCACCAAACACTGACTGTCTTGTTTAAATAAATTGTTTTCCTTGCAGAGGAAGGTTTTCATTTTTTTCTTTCCAAAATTTGTGGAGTACAATGGTTAAATTATTGTAAATGCCTCTTTAGGATTAAGGAGAATTGTGGTAAACCTGAAAGATTGATTTCATATTCCTCCCTGCGATATGCTATTCTCTGTCAATTCTCAGTTTTCTTTTTGGTGTTAAGCACCCATTTGTTGAAGCATTGCTAAGGTGTAGCTTGCACAGCAAAACAAATCCTCAGGAAAAACATGGTTTTGTTATGTAGGAGGAAACTACGGCAGCAAATCTGCAAACCATGTCCTAGATTGTGGCAGGTTGGGGCTATTTCTTAGTCTTTGATTGTGCCTTTAATTTTTATTAGCCAAATAATAGCATTTGCTTTGCAAATGGAACCCAGATACAAGATAAATTAAATATTCAAATTCCCAGTCTGTTACACCCATATGGCAAATTCCTAGAAACTGCTGTTTCTTAAATGTAAGTATTATGTATGAGTGTTGAATCCAAATCAAAAATGTTATGGTCATATGCATGTCTTAAGAACACTTTAAATTGGCTGTTTAAACTGATTTAATATTGTGTTATTAAAAGGGTGCTTGAATGAAGCAGTCCCCCCCTGAAAAAAATGCTTGGTCTGTCTTCAGTGACCTTCCATCATGGACGGGGTCTGTGCCAAACGTTCCACCACGGTTCTGGGGTGGGGGTGAATCTGGAGGGTCCAGTGGCCGCTGACACATGGACACAATTAGCACCTTCGGAGCCACTGGGTATTAAGTCTCTCCACACATAACAATCACATGGCAATGATAAACGGACACTGTCGGGGCTTAAACCCATTGCTCTCTTACAGCTGTTGTTTACATCCTTATGTAAAACCATCAAAACATCTGATTAAAGAGTCATCATGCTCAGAATTTGCCCAGAACCCCACAATAAAATACCATAAAACTGCTGGCAAAGCTGCCTTCGCGTGTCCTTGTTTTGTGTTCTCGCCTTTACCCATATTGTAATGTCAGACGGAGCTGCCGAAATCACCCACCGCTAGAGTCGTCAGCATTATGAGGTATTATTACGTAAATTGATCTGTGTTGCAAAAAATGTCTTTCCACAAGCATTAGCATTTTTTCCATCTAACGTCAATCTTGGCGATGGCTTGCCTTGGATAACTTCCATTACAGTGCAAGAGTCGAATGATTTTTTTAACATGTCCCCAAGTCTCCTCTCATGAATCTGGCAGCACTCATAGGTCTCATATGCCTGTTTACAGCTGGTTTTAAAATGCGTCTTGGACAATCGGATTATAAGCAGACCGCTGAGGCACATTGCTGATAAGCACCTGTGTCTGTCATGCATCTCCACGGGGTCCAGCTGACCACTCATGTTCAGATCGTGTTGCCGCCCTGCACACAGTTATTGTTACGTCCTTGTCAGGGACTGTCAGGGTGTGAGTGATCGGATCACAATACACATTGGCCACTGCTTATACTTGTATTTAATGCTGTCGACTTCAAGTCAAGTCAAGTGAAGTGGGTTTTTATTACGATGCTATCTAAATGCAATCTACGGCATCCAGTGGCACAAAATAATGCTCCCCAGGACCGCGGCGCAGTATGCTGAAGATTGAAGATTCTTTAATTGTCACATACATAGTTACACAAAGTACGACACGCAGTGAAATGCATCCTGTACCGCTCTTTTGTAGACTGTGCAATTTTAAAACTCCAATTATGCTACAGTTAAAGTGCAAAAGAAGCTACAATGCAGAGCAAGTATGTTCAAAATGAACGGAACAAAAAATGCACACATAAAGTGAGAAGACTGTAAACAAGTGCAACACATGCGGGAGAGGAGGAAAGGAGAATAATAGCTAATAAATAAAAATAAAGAATATACATAGACTGACAGACAGGGGTGCTGGGGATACCCACACAGTATATCAGATACGGTGGCTACTGTGGGTGCGATCCGATCGCCGAAGACGCATCTTAAAACAAGTGTAAACAAGGCCAAAGATGCTCTTCATCCAAGAAAGAGTGTTGAAAATGGTAATAACAAGCAACAATACTCCAGAGGTTTGGGAGCATAGCGTGGAAGTCATGGACGTTTAATGTTTAAAAGGCAGGAAATTACTTTGTTTTCCAGTTGGGTTTGAAGATGTGCAGTGATTAGCTCAGATTTAGCACCTGGGTGCATATATTGGTGTGATTTGAAATGTAACCACCCAGAGGAAGTGGGCAGAACATTAGGATCATGCTTCCTGAGAGGAACATGATGATCGAAATGATTAAAACAGCGATGATTTACATTGAAGGGCAGGAAACAAGTAATCCTCACAGTTTCCTCAGAAATGTGGGGGCCAAAGTGGCCACGTTTTTTTATGAACAGTGGCATAATGTCTCTCCAATAAAAATTCCTTTTTCTTTATTCATAACCTGATGTCAGTTTTTTTCCCACCATTATCTTGGTGTGAATGATGACCTCCGCCCCTTTGAAGGTACAGCAGGATGTGTCAGTATGAGTGGACCTTGCTGAAGTGGCCCACACATGGAGCTGTGAAGGCAGGCCTTCCTGGTGACTGCTCAGCAGGCCTCGTGTTTCCTGCTGTGTCCTTCCTCTCCCAGAACTGTGGCTGGGGGTGGGGGAGTCACGCCATTGCTGCTCCGCGATTTCCCTGCACATTCTCGCTTTCCACATGTCCTCCTTCTTCTCCTGAAGTTCTCAGCAGCTCGCCGTTTTGCAGCTGTATCATATTTATAGTATATCTCAGATTAGCAAAGGCCTTCTCCTGATGGCATGAGCCGTCATTCTTTTGCTTTTGTTAATCAGCTGCTTTTATCCAAAGTGACAAGGCAAACAGTACATTTATATTTACATTTACAGCATTTGGCAGATGCCCTTAGCCAGAGGGACTTACATAAGTGCTTAGGAGTCTCATCAGTGAATTCATTCTGATACTGGGTCAATAGAACCGGGCCAAGAATGCTATCACTCTAAAAAACCCTGTTGGCAAGTAATCCTTTTTTTTTATAATAATAAGAGTATAATCCTTGAAGTGCAAATCCAAGTACTTCCGAAAGAGGTAGGTTTTTAGTCGTCGCTTGAAGGCACCGAGTGACTCAGCTGTTTGGACATCTAGTGGAAGTTCATTCCACCACATAGGCGCTAAAATAGAGAAGAGTCTCGATGCATGAGAGATGGTCGGGACCAGGCAAGCAGTGATGGAGGATCGAAGAGACGGTGGTGCAGTGTGGGGTGAGATAAGTTTTTTTTAGGTAGGTGGGTGCTGGACCATTTTTGGCTTTGTAGGCGAGCATCAGTGTTTTGAATCTGACGCGGGCAGCTACAGGAAGCCAGCGGAGGGAGCGTAGCAATGGTGCAGTGTGGGAGAACTGGGGGAGGCTGAAACCAAGTCAGGCAGCTGCATTCTCGATCAGCTGCAGAGGACGAATGGCGCTCAGAGACAAACCTGCTAGTGAGTTACAGTAGCCTAGTCTTGAGATGACAAGGGATTGAACAAGTACCTGAGTGGCCTGTATGGAAAGAAAGGGACGAACCATTCTGATGTTGAAGAGGAGGAATCGACATGAGCGGGAAAGATTAGCAATGTGAGAGGAAGAGGACATGTGACTGTCCACGGTTACCGAGGTTACGAGCGGCAGCCGAAGCACATCACAAACATGCGTTGTCTGCAGCTAGGCTTTAATGTCCAGGCACAAGTGTAAGTAATACTGAGCAGGAGCTACACAATATCTTCCAAAGTGAGAACCTTAACATTAAGACATTAAGAACATTCTGGCAACATGGAGTTGTATCAGGCTTGTGCAGGTATTTCTGGATCAGATGGGTTTTCAGGCATTTCTTATTCTAGGAATCCCTCCACTAGCCTGATACCTCTCCATGTTCCCTCGATATTCTCAACGTTGAGCTTTCTGTTCCATGCACCATCATGGCTCCAGCTTGTCCTCCCAGACACCAGGCCATCCTGGATTACTTGCCGTCACTGGTGTTTTATTTATCTGTTACTGGCAAAACATCATCAAACAGGGGAAGCATATCTCATTAACATACTATGGCCACTAATCTACAGCTTTTCAGCGACAGGGACGGGGGGGCGGGGGGGGGCGGGGTGCCTGATTGCACTGGATTTGAATTAAAAGAAAAAGGAGTAAACAAATCAACAGTGCACAGAAAAAACAGGAAAATAAGAAAGAGCACAATCAAGGTTACAGATTTTTCAAGATCTCATTTTTCACAAGAATTCAAAAGTCAGTAAGCATTGGACTGCAAAATTTGATAAAATAATTTGATTATGCTTTTAAGGATTAAAAATGTTTACACACCATTGGATGTACAGTGCCATCAAACAATTCAGTTATCTTGATTATTTTTCATGATTTATGTCATAATCAGATTACATATTTAATACAATGGTAGAAACATGCATTTAACATCTGTCATAGGGGCAAGTTACAATGTGATGATATTACCCGCTTTAACTCATTTGAAACGCCAAACACTCACTGAGTCAAATGAAGCGAATGTATTATCTAAATCAACTCTGAGCTACAAAAAAATTGCAAAGCAGATATTGTAAATGTTTGTATAATTTGTAAAGTATGTTTCCTTGACATTTCTAGGACACACTCAGTAAATAAATCAGGCTTACTGGTATGACAGACATGCAAGTTTTCCTGCATGTGTGGGAACCTGGAGAATGTAAGCAGGTGTAAAGTCATGGGTGGTTTTCTCCACCCTTTAACGCCGCATGCTCCGCCCTTTAACGGCGCATTAGTTGGAACACTGGTGTACGGCTGAGTGCACTCCGAGGGGCCGATTCAGGGGACTCCCACATGCCCCAGAGTACCTGAAGCAAGCCTAGATGAACATGGGAACAAACGGCAAATTCCAGAACTGGAGCCGTGTTCAGTTTTCTTCCCAGCATTATTACTGTGCAGAGAACTGAATATATACCTTCTCTTGTATTCGCTGTAGAATGGCCAATCGGTGGAGCCATTGACAGCCTCATGTGTCAGAGCCTGTCCTGTCAAGTAGCCCCTCTAGCTCTTGAGGCTGTACCCCCCAACACAAACAGTGGGGGGCGCCACGCGTGAGCCAACAGTAGCACACCCCGCTAACGGGAAGGTGGCCAGCACCCACTGAGAAGGCCGACCGAGGGGGATTCTCTGAAGCCCTGCCCATCTGCCACCAGATGACCTTGGGGTTGCCCCTGCAGTCCAGGGGCCCTACAAAGGGGCAGGAGGCAGAACGGCAGCACCTGTGTCCATGCGGGGGCTCTCCGGAACCCCTTGTTTCAAGCCCTGGCCCTCACAAGCTAATTTGGGTGGGGCAGCTGGACCGTGATTAGATGTCAGGTGAGCAAGACTTCAGTTCACGCAGGCACATGCATCCACATGATGCAATGAAGTTAATTTACACTGTTCTCTGTAATATCCGCACCGTAACTTGGACTGAGCTGCATGCGGGCTCGGGGAAAACCGAGAGGCTGTGGCACCATCTGCCAAAAACAGACGCCCAACGGCCTCTTTCCCGTCACCAGCCTTTGAACCACCATCGACAGAAGAATATTTGCATGGCCCCGTCCACCTAGTGAATACAGTGGGCCGCTCGGGACAAGTCACGTCAAGACCGGGAGGGTGGAGACAGAACAGCGGGGCACAAGAGGGCAGCGCGCGGTGATATGTGCGTCTTCTACTTTGACACGGGGGGAGGGGGGGGATGTGAGGCTGGCTAGAGGGAGGAAGGGTGTGTTGTCGCGTAACTCGCTGACAGCCTGCTGCCACTCTAATGGCTCTCATGTGTGGCGCGGGGGTGCGGGGACGCCAGCTGCCTCACTGCAGCCGTCCCGTGCCATGCCTCTGTTCTCAGGAAGTCTGCTCCCCCTGTCCCCACATTCCTATGGCAGATGTTTGGCAGAGAAAATATTTTTACAGCTGGGAGGGAAACGCATCTTACAATATATCACACAAAAGGTGGCAAGGGAAAAAAAGAGCAGACGATGTTACACTCAACTGGCAGCTCTCTCGTCTTCCACATAAACTTTCAGCAGCGCAAATCCAAGGTAGTTATCGTATTTCCACTCGCCACACACTGGGTCCCGGTACTTAATGGGGTGATTTTCTTTTCATTCCTTTTCATCAGTTGGCTGGAGGCCTGAACTGTAGCTTGGCCAAACTAATGACGAACAGCCAAGGGTTTTTAGGATGCCAGGAGAGGTCTAAGTGGAATATCTGTGTCTCCTGAAGTCATGGATTAGTTTTGTGGCAATGTCGTCCACATAACCTCACCCCCTGAGCCGCTAACAGATTACAAAACAAACTGCAACCTCCCGTAAATATACCATTCATTTGGAGCAATCCTGGGATCTTGCTTGTCACATTAAGCATAATCCTGATCTCACTCCTGCCTGGGATTGTTCCGTCAACTATGGCAATGGCTGTCGAGGAAACTTAGGATTCCCCGCTCGGAAAGCTCCGGACTGCAATTCACATTGTGGTCCAACGTTGACCCCCGCTTAGAGTATCCAGCGTGTGTGATCGCAGCTGTGTTTGCGAGTCCGAAGGTTCACAATGCGAGGAGGAAAATGAAGAGGAGTGGAGATCGCCCTTCTTCCCGTCGTTATGCTTGGCACCTGCCGTTGGGTCATGAGGGCGATCCAGTGGGAAGCTGTCCTCCATGGGAGAAGGCCTCATCATGAAGCCCACCTTACCCAACAACCTGGGCCAACCATCCAGACCGACTTTATCTATCCACAGTCTCCAAGCTGTATATGAGCTGCACAGTTTACAGAGGTTGCATATTGAGATTATAAATCACCGATATGAGCTTATAGCATCGGCACTAATGCATGGTTATGAAATCGGATAACAGGGTCGTTTAATATGTTAACAACAGGGATGATAATGACGGAGATGATCATTATGATGAAAATCAAAGTCATATCAGGGGAGGTTAATATCTTAATCACGCTGCTTAGAAATGTGGCTTTTGACATTTCTAGTGAATGTATCCTCGTTCTAAAAAAAGCTACGGGGAAAATGATGATAATTCAATTATTATTAATTAACATCAT
Organism: Mormyrops boulengeri; assembly: GCA_026781065.1. Lineage (NCBI taxonomy): Eukaryota > Metazoa > Chordata > Actinopteri > Osteoglossiformes > Mormyridae > Mormyrops > Mormyrops boulengeri. The sequence continues at coordinate 3,412,650 of JAODLD010000045.1, read as the reverse complement.
ATACTGAAGTTCCCCGTGATGGACTGGCATCCCATCCGGTACTTCCTGGATCAGGCTCCAAGCTCTCTGTCTGCCTGTACTGCACCAGTGCTTATAGAAGATGGATTGATGGAAGGAGAGATGACATATTTGATGAATATCCACGACTATGTCAACCATTAAGACAGCGTTCCTTCTACACAGCCGGCGGTGTGCTTAAGGCTGTTCCCATCCTTGGTAGAAGATGACTGAGGTAGTTCCTGACTGCCATATTCATGCCATGACATATTTCATGCTACACGCTCAGCAAATCTACACACAGACACACACATGCAACAAAAACACCAAACATACCTTCAGGATAAAACAATCATGAACCATCAATACCTATTGTAATGGATATGCTGTTCAGACAACAAATGGTGCGAAAAAAACACCTGGTCTGGCCAAGTATTCTACGAAAGTGTGCAAAAATCATAATAAAGGGATCACGGCTATAAAGTATAAATAAGAGGCTGGTTTATACTAAATTAGACATTATTCTGTGTCTCTAAAGGAATTAAAAGCTACGGCTCAATAACGAAGGACTTTACATGAGGAGTGACTTTTGTAGGTCGATCTGTGACTACTTTGCAGAGACTTGGGTGTCAGAGTCAGAGTTCCAGATCGATGAAGATGCAGAGTGGTGAGTAAACACAGCTCCCCTCTGCACACGTGTGATCACAGGCGGCGAAAGCCTTCACCGACGAGCAGTGCTTCCGAGATCAATCACACCTTCCACAAAGCAGTTGTGTGAGCAGAGCTATACTTTCCCAAGATAAAGAATTGAAAATTATAGACTTATTGTCTTTTTTGCATAAATGTGTTAGAGCAGCCCTGGAATTTGTGTTTCATCCAGTACATTAGCTGTATCATCTTCATGACCTCGGACAACACGTTTACCCTGAGATGTTTATCATTGCAGATCCACCCTGCTTTGAATTGTGAATTGAACATTGTGTATCCATACTTCTCTGAGGAGAACTTGCCGCTTCTGTGATGCCGAACTGATCCGCGGGGCACAGGGAACCTGGAGAATGGGACAGGGAAATCTATTAGCATTTGTGGCCAGGAGAAGATAATGATGTTCAAATGCACATTTTGCTCTTTAATGTAAACAAGCTGGATGTAAAGCCTCCACAGCAGAGCTGCCTCTCCCACCTGCTCACTCCCTCTGTCTATGTCTCTCTCTGTCTATGTCTCTCTCTCTCTCTCTGTCTATGTCTCTCTCTGTCTATCTCTCTCTCTCTCTCTATCTATGTCTCTCTCTGTCTATGTCTCTGTCTATCTCTCTCTCTCTATCTATGTCTCTCTCTGTCTATGTCTCTCTGTCTATGTCTCTCTCTGTCTATGTCTCTCTCTCTCTGTCTATGTCTCTCTCTGTCTATCTCTCTCTCTCTCTCTATCTATGTCTCTCTCTGTCTATGTCT
>JAODLD010000045.1:3370620-3403734 GCA_026781065.1 Mormyrops boulengeri | reverse complement strand
CCCCCCCCCCCCCCCCCCCCCCCCCCCCCCCCCCCCCCCCCCCCCCCCCCCCCCCCCCCCCCCCGCCCCCCCCCCATGCCCCAGAATGCGAATGAGGGCGGCTTTTCACATGCTTCCTGTCCACAAAGAGTATCGCTGTCTATCACCCAGGGAAGGCCGTCGTCGTGACTCCCTTTATTTCAGCTTTGCTTCCCCGGGTTGCCATGGAAACAGGTATATCATTCAGGCCTGGCCGCAGGCGGCCATCACAGGTGGCTCAGTCCGCGCACAAAGGCGGCCGCAGACTCTGGCTTAGCCCCAAACAGCGGTAGGCCAAAGACTCCTCACGGCCACACTGAAGCGCATTGACGTCGGAGTCTGTTTGTATATATCCTTTGTTTGCTTTAAAAAGACTGGCGACTGTGGCGAGTTTATAAATAAGCTACATAATATATGTGGGTCATGATTTTTACTAATTTTTCACAGAGCCTTCAGGCAGCTTTGAGTGCTTCATTCCAGGTATATGCAGCGCAGGTGTGAAATAGCTCTGAGGGGAGATTCATGGCAGGGTGATCTCATCTGGAAGTTGTAGAGATGACGCACGTAGGTCTAAATACCGCTGCCTGAATGTCTGTGCGCCTCATCTATGTAAGATCATACATACTTCAGGATATGAAAACACAGACCTAACAGATTCCGTGTTCCTCCCTGGCGAGTGTCTAATGCTCCTTCGGGAATCACTTTTGGTTCAAATAGCAGGACAATGGGGACAGAAGATAGCTAAGTTTGGTGGGGGCTGGGATGGTAATGACAGAGTAATGAGATTGTTGTAATTTAAGTGGATTTCTGTGCTGTGCTTGTAGCTGAGTAACCGGTTGGCATAGCAACGCGGTCTCACGGCAGCGTCTCCCTCGGCGGTATGTGATCTTCATTACGGCGGCCATGAGAGGGCTTTTATTAAGGGCCTGCGATATCAAGGAGGCTGGGATAATCTGCGCTCCGGCAAACGTGCGCACAAAGGCGGGCGGGCCGGGTCGCTGTCACCTGCCATATGTCCGCGCAGCGGGCCAAGATGTGGCGTCACCGTCAGCTTGCTCTCGCCCCCTAGACGTGCCTGGTGCATTCTGGGCAGGGGTGAGCTCTGTGAACCAGGCCCCCTAGCTAATGAACTCACCCCTTTCAGAAGTTGAATGCAAGGAGAGGAAATAACTCACGGGCCCGAACCGAAGGAGGCACGTTCGTCACCATGGAACCTTGTACTCCCTTGTAGTGAACGCCAAGCGCCGATTGCGAAATTAGTCAGGCAGGAGCACAATGCTTAAACCAACTGCGCTTTAAGAGATCAAATCAAAGGTGAAAGAAGATTAACACTGCAAGCAGATTTATTTGAGCCAGATGTTAATCAAAATGCCTGTCAGTTTTAAATACTTCTAATCAGTGTGCGAAAGACCCGTCAATATTCGGGGGGGTCCCCATCTCCCTATTGTCGTGCAATACCGATCTTGAGACCCCCTTAAAAGTTTGCTTTTGAGGCTTTAAAATCTCATGGGTTAATCGGGGGTGTCGGACCCCCTCGGACCCTCCCGGACGCCCCCGTATTTTGCACACTGCTTCTAATTAAATGTTTGCAATGTTTAAATCATTTTTTTTGGTGAGGCCCACATAGGGTTATTATGGGTGGACCAAAAAATATTAACCACATATCGAGTTGAGGATAGCTGCCAGTGTCACGAGTGTTAGTAATCAAATTCTGGTCCAAAATTCTTTTATCTTTCCATGTTATATGGTTCCAGTAATTTACACAGCTACAGCACCCAAACAGCATTTTGTCTCAGGCGTAGTAAGCATTTTTAGTACCGGCTGGGAATATACTATGCTTGTCGTTAATTGTTAACACACCACCCCTCCCTAGGTGCCATTTTCGATTTATTGTGGTAGATGTTTTATGTGCTGTTGTTTTTTAAAGAGTAACCACTAAACTGTATCCCGAGACGTCCAGTCTGTGTTTGAGACAGAGAGACAAACATTGCAGAAGAAATGAAGGGAGACTTTGGGGTTTGTTTGGAAGCAGGTCAACCACAGACAAGCGAGACACATCCCTCTAATGCTAAGGACATCGGTAATAGAAGTGGTGCCTGGCAGGGACAGACGATGTGGTTACCGTCGAGGAATGGGCTTCTTGGTGCTCCACAGCTGTAAATCAATTGTCCTTCATTTTCACTTAAACGGCACGCTTTATAGATCGTTCAGTTTTATATCTGCACCACGCAAAATGGATGCAGATCACAAAAGGCCGTAAAATGTCGCACATGGCTCCATAAACTTATGTGTTTCCCAGGGGGGGTGTTTCTGCAGTCAGAAAGCATAATTTTGCAACCACAGAAAAGAAGTTACAGCAAGCTGAGTCACAGTGTACTCCATATCACTGTTTGCTGTGTACAGCTGCACATCATGGGCGGCTGCTGAGGCAGATTATGTGCTCTCACTGGCTCCCGGGTGCTTTCCGTTGGGGGGAGAATCACCGCCTGGTTTCCCTCACAGCTGAAGGAAGCAGCATCATTTGAACTTTGAGGATGAAGCTGTAAGCAAATCTGCTTTCCAGTCTGCATCAGAGCGCTGCAACGAGAGCGATCGCAACACCAATGTCAACCACATGGTCTTTCCAAAAACGGCTCATGTAGCGCAGCAAGTAGAGCGTTATGCTAACAATGCATAAGTTGCAGCTGCTCCAGGGAGAACACATACATTTTAGCTCCCTCTACTATATGATGCTTTGGATAAAAGTGTCAGATAAATTAGCATTAAAACAGTTTTCTTATACAATGATATTTATATTTAAAAGCTGAAGCTCCTGTCATTCTAGGGATTCAGGTCCACATTGAATATTGGAGGCTCCATATCTCCCCCCCATCTCCCTGGTTCCTACACTCCTGGCATATTTTATTTATGTATTTTTTCATGTCTGAAAGGGTGATCTCTGCAGAATATTTCCTCTAAAGGATGCTTTAGCTCCACTGTCTGATATTAAGAAGCTTTTAAATTCAGTCTCTTTTGGGAAGAAGGACGATATCAGTGCACATTACGATCCCCCAAGGGGCTGCAGTACAGTCTATAAACAAAACAAAATGAGTTTTACAGGCAGGAAGATGGATGCTTTGTTGGGTCTTCTTGTTGGATTTATGTTTGTATTACGATATTCTGCTAAAACAGGACCCGATTCCCAGTTTCCACTTTTGTTTCTGACATGGATGATGTTCGGGAGTTACACTGGATCATTGCTTTATACATACAGGAGTTATGTTCCCGTTGGATAGGCCTTCAGCTTGCACTAAAATGTGGAGAGGGCTGGAGCTCTTTAACCAAATTATCCTCACTCTGGCGATCAATAGGGGGACTTTGAAGGGTTTGCAATCAAGGCAGTTCATGCATTATTCATTTCTTACAAGTGTGCACTCAGAAAAAATTATAATTTTGTTTTAATTAATTGATTGGCTGTTTCTTTCATGAAAATAAAAACTCTGCTTTGCACATTTAATGCCACGGGGAGTCTTCGTTTTTTCCAAAGGTTTCAATACTGCCCATTCACAAATAGAAACACGACGTGTGAAGGACTGAAAACTGTATGGAGATAAAAAGTCGGGGGTGGGGGAGCTGGCAGATGGGGGGCCAAGATGGCCTCTGTTTTCGGAATCACCCGGGCATCCGTGTGACGTGTTTCCTTTCTCACCAAACCTTGGGATGCATAGGGAACAGAGGATGGATTCATTTTTCATCAGCTTTTGCCTGAAAATAAGGGAGAATCTGAGACAATGGAGCTAAGACATCTGGCCCAGGCTGTGCCGTGTGCTGAGAGAGGCCAGGCCTGGCCAGTGAGGCAGAACCAAAGGGTTGGAAAATCAGTTAGGTGTCACAAAAGCCCGTTTGTCCGTGGCGTGATCCGCAGGAGCAGCTGGAGCGCTTCGTTTAATACTGCGGCCAAAGCCTGCTTGCCAGGAAGCCTGTGACACCGGCACACGTGACCACCGCTGCCGCTGCAAGACAAATGCTGTAGCTGGGGGACCAAAGCTGTGGTCGATGGATCCGCCCCTTTAAAAGAAACAGGCGGATGAGCTAAAACTAATGGTGTAGTGTCGCTATTCGTACTGGATTGGATGAGAACATGCTTGGTCGAAAACATGATTGGCCGAGAACATGACCGGCCAAGTATGTGATTGGCTGCGGAACTTGCTCTGGCACCGCCTCAGCCCTGACAGGTAGAGTGATAGAACTGTTATATCGCACACAGCTGTACACAGTGCCCATTCTGTAGTAAGTGACACAGTTTTGGACAGTGTCCATGGCAAGTGGATAGCATCCATTTCTTAGCAGTTGATACCAACATTTCCAGCTTTTCAGTAACTGACAAAGACAGACAGTGGTCTGTATTTTTGTAAGTTGGTAACAGTGGAGCAGTCAGTTATCTTAACAGCCCAGCCAAGAAACCCTGCTCACACCAAGAAGTGTATAAAACAAAGTTATCTGGCATTGAAGTCAGCCTCATCCATTTTAATTGCCCTTTTAAAATAAGCCAAGTAACGTTTCCTATTGACTGGAAGGGATTGAGGAGAACTAAGCTGTCTGTACTCTAGCCAAGACACTGGAAGGTGCGGAGAGCGGCCCTCAGAGAGTAAGGCAGCCCAAGTGCCACATGTTTAATGCCTGAGTTTCCCAGAGCATCAGTTAAGTCTCTGTCACCGTCAGAAGGTCGCCGCTTGCAGACTATTGGTTTCACGGCACTTGTGGTCGGAGTGACTTGACGATATGTTACCACATTAATCACCTACATAACTAAAGTAACACCAAGCTCTAAAAGTGGGCAGCACCCCTCATATTCCTGTGGTCACCAGGCCTGTGGTATTATATTAGTTAAAAATATAAATTTGATAACCTGTGTCCTACCTATACCATGTGTCACATGACCAGAGGAAAATCTGCACTCTTCTCTGTTTTTCAGGATCTGAGGATATCAAATGCACGTGAAACGCATAGCTTTTACAGATTCTGTCATCTCGCGCTTTATTACAGTGCGAATTGAATCATGACACATTGAAATCGGCATAAAGTTTTGGTTTATTCTGGAGTCTTAGCACCCTGGCATAACATTGAAAACTCTGAAAAAATATGAATATCGAGTACCAAAAAGGTCTGATCGTAAACAGCTATGGCTAGATTACAAATGATAGATTACTAGATTATAAAGATATAAAATAAAAAGTGTCATACACAAAACACACAACAATATGCACAAAAAATGCATTAATAAAGGATCAGAACTCTGCCTAGTATCAAAATCAGCTAATACGATGGGTATAGCACTCTAATAAAATAAATCTTACAATTATGCCCATTGGTTTAATATGCTTTTGATATCTTTAGCCGTGATCCATGCCGGGGCTAACAACGCTCCTCTGAGCTGTCCCAGCCTTCCCTGTCATCCTCATTCGTCGTTCGAACCCCTTGAACCTTCCCCCAGTCTCCCCCATTAAATGGCCTTTTCTTTTCATTGAACGCTGACTCTGGGCCCTTTGTTACCCCAGTCTTGCTACATGGATATCTTAATTAGCTTCTGCAGAAACAATAGAGTCAACAGGGAAGTTTTGCACAATGTGGAATTGTCTTTCGCTGCTTGTTTTAGTTGGGTTTCTTGTTTTTTTCCGGGCAATGCATTGGCAAACATTCCCTTTTTAGTGCCTTGTGTTTGTGAGTGATGTTTGAGTGCATCTGGCCAAAGTAAAGTGCTCTCAGGCAAGACCGTCCTGGCGCCAGGTACACAAACTATACGGAGTTACCATATTATGACAAAAAGACTCCTGAACCCTGTCACCACCAAGAACGGCCATTGTCTGGGATAGAAAATGTTAGTGGGCAAGAGTTCAAAAATGTAGTTGGAGTGGTCAAGGACCAACAGCACACACACTCCGGGCATGGTTTCAGAGAGAATCTCGCCAGTGCGTAACATTCTGCTGGCTGAAAATTCTGTGGTGGTGAAAGTTGGGTAAAGGTTTAGTTTGTTTTTTTCTCCAAAGTAGGAATAGCTGGTTAATCCCAGCATGCCTCCCCCCCACTGCATAATGATAAACTCAAAGGAACATTAACACACAGGAGCACATGGTTCCATGCCCTCTAGTGTGTCTGCTGCCGACCACCTGCTTCCTGTCACGCTTCAGGTTACGCGTCTGTCGTGACGGGCTTGGCCGGTAACACTAATCACTCCCTTCCATGCCTGGTGGACAAATCTGTACAGCAGTAAATCCAATCAACACGGCCAGTCGCCACACTCGAGATTCATGATGCTTTATTGTCGTCTCACCATGTAAGGATACATGAGCGCTCAGATTTGTGCAACAGGCCCCAAATGGCTACCATGAAATGTTGCTTCTCCACGGCCACTGTGCAACTTGAGGCAATCGATGAGGCAAAGAGTCTCTGAGTCTCCTCACCACAACCAGCTAATTTGGCACGATGGGCATCAAACCGAGATTTCCACCTTGGTTGTACTGTGTATCTCCAGATTTGGAGTTTCTAATGTTTTTTATTCCTGATGAAAAGCAGGGAGCCTGTTCAGGGTTAGGCCCAAGGACTCGATGATAGGACACAAAAAGCTGCTTGTTTACAGAACCGATTGCTCCAGAAGAAATTCAAGGCTAACACAGCCACTAATTACAAATTAGCTACCTGTGGGAATACCTGTCAAGTGATTGCTATGCGGCTGGCATTGACTTAGTCACTGGAGATAAGGCTGATGCGAAATTACCGACAGGAAGAAACAAAGAAGTCTGATAAACTGGCCGAAAACACATTTTTTAAATTTTTAAATTAAAAAGTTCCCATGCTCCCCAGATTCTTACTGCTGTATCAAATGGTTCACCACCACAAACCAGTGCACAGTACTGGTTATGCTATTAGCTTTATTTATAAAAAAATGAGTGCCACGTTTGACTTTTTTAAATCGCATGCATATACTTTTTAGTACATGCCTACAGAAGCATTCCGATTGGCTAAATTCCCGATAGCGTCAATAATCCCGCATGAGGATGAAGTGGCTGCGTGTGTCTCCGCTGGGAGCACAACAGCGCGCACTAGCATCGTGTAAACAGAGTAGACCGGGCCAAGTACTGCCAGTCGTGCCGGGGTCTCCCACGCGAACAAAAAAAATCTGCCCCCACAGAGCCGTCTCGCAAAGGAGGCCAGTGAGAGACGTTCCCAGGATAATGCTCATAATCCACTCCAGAAACCAGAAGGGCCCGGTTTTTCAACCTGAATAATACATAAACTGAAACCGCACACTAAGTGTATTCCACTGTTATGAATGCGACCTGAAATTCTGTGGGCTGTTTGCCACAGTCGGCTTGTGCCCGGACAGACGGTCAGGCTCAACTACAGATTATTTCCACCCTATTTGTTTATAACCTCTGTTGCAGCTTAGAACCGTGCAGTCCAGGAGCCAAGGTGGTCAGAAATTTTTTTCCTTTGTTTGGTTTGTTAGGAGTCATTGATGCTGTCTAATTAATGTAGTCTAATCCAGTTGATTAACGGGAAGGAGAGGGGGACAAGGAAATGGACAGTGAGTGAGCCTGGGCCAATTAAATATTCATGATATAAGGCACAGAAATGTAATTTTAACGTGCTGCTGAGAATTAAGATTTATTTTTAGAGTCCTGCAGTTTTCCATTTCTTTTAATAATCTACCTTCAGAGAGCAGGAATCACATCTTTTTTGCAAACCGCCCGTTGGTGTACGTATGGTCACATGTATGTATGTATGGATTCACCACACCCGTAACGTCGCTGTACGTATGGTCACATGTATGTATGTAAGGATACACCACATCCATAACAAGCGGGACACCCGTAACGAGCGGGATGCAGAACAACTTTCTCTTCCTTCACTCGCTTTCATGATGATCACTCTCTCTTGTCTTTCTAATGAGATTTGCACATCCTTAGATTACGGTTACAACTGCACTACTCCATCATGAACAAACAAACAATTGATAATTATGGCAAATGGCAAATTTGTAAGTGAGGATTTGGCATGATGACATGCGAAACTTTCAGAGGCAGGAGCCGTTTAAAATTTAGTGGCAGTGACAATTAACGGCCATCTAGCGAACAATCAGAACGCAGATTGAATTCCTTCTTACATATACATAGTTGTTACTGAGTTACTGCTTTGTTCCGTCACCCTCATGTCAATATCACTGACATTACCGGAAATGGGAAGAAAGGTGTGATTATGTGATAAACACCCCCCCCCCCCACCCACAGAATTTCAGAATGATTTCCCTCTGCAGGGGCTGACATTTCAGGCTACACGCTGCCCTTCACTAACCCCGAGACTCCATTATGAGAAGAAGGAAAGGTCAATTTGCCACACTTTGGGAGAAAATGAGCTTTACCGGGAGCTGTTTAACGCTCTTAATGTGGCTGATATTCGCGGAAAGCTGAATGGGGACAGCGGGCACTGCTGAAACCACTGGGCAGATGAACTGCACACTAGGGGTGATGTTTATACGCAACAAAAATACAGTTGTTTAATAACTCATTAAAAAACACTTCCAAATAAACACACAGTACACTTCCAGTCAAAATGTCCAGCTTACAGGAGAAAACCTTTGGAGAGAATGAAAAATTAGCAAAATCTAACGTTTCAGACTCAACACAGACCTGCTAGATTAATTTACTACCATTTGAAACCATCCACCCTTCAGGCTGTCCACTCAGATTTAGTCGTAGGTAGCAGGGTTTCAAAATGAACTATGGAATGCAACCACAAGGACAACATTACAGTGCAATATGTGACCATTCCGCTCCTTATCAAAAATATCCCCTTTGTTTGGCTTCATTTTTATGCCTGAAGGTATCGCGGACCTTTCAAGAAAATATCCAAACCCCATTAAGCTGCAGAATTGGTATTCAAAATTAGAGAAACAAACTATAATAAGGGTGAGTATATTGCAGAGTTGTTTTCAAATGATCAGTTGTGAAAATGTTCATGTGATGAAAACTCTGAGAAGATTCACATTAAATGCAGTGACTAATAAATGTTATTGTTAATGGTTGAAATAAGCAAATAGTTTAGCTTTCCCAAGCATGACGTGTGGGAAGAGTCACAGGGCAGATAGCTTGGCACATAATTCCATCCATCTTCAGGAATAGGCCTGAAGCTCATTCCAGCACAGAACAAAAGCCTAAGTTACACCTTAACGGGGAAGAACACATACTCTGTTTGGCAAATTACATGAGCTTTTTTCTGGGTGTCGATTTAATTTTGTGCTCTAAAATGTTGCGTCATGGCGTCCTTTTTAGAGTCTTATGCAACAGCAATGAGTGTACAATTAGCTTAAATAAATATAAACATTGTTCTGGCACCATGGAGAAATAACTAAGAGTTTAATAGCATGCCATGTGGTCTATATGCAGCTAAAAATATGGCATGTCATAACAAAATGGTTATTGTGGGGTTATGTATTATGTAGAAATATAACTTAGTAATAACTTAGAGTGAATGGATGGTGACACACTGAAGAAGTTCCTGGCAGGACAAAATGATTTGTGTTGTTTGGTTAGAATACCAAGCAGATGACAATGAAACTGTCACACACCTAGTGTCTTAAAGTAATTTCCTCTGGTTATAATTCCAGAACCTTTTTGGCCCTGTTATGATAAAAGAGCTTAGACTCCTTTCAGTGATTCACCCATTTTGGAACCGGAGTCAGAAGCTTTATTCACCAGGGACAAAAAACACAAGCGATTCCTTTCGGCGCAGGTGGTGGCTTGACAATTAAACATACGATTAAATATACAATTAAACAAATTTCAAGGTTTCAAGATTTTCATTGTCATGTATATTAAGTACAAAATAAGACGAAATTATTACTTGTGTGTCTCCTTGCAGCATCACTTGTAATAAATACAAGTATACAAGATTTAGCAGCAACGGAGATGTAAATAAATACAACGTAAACAGACAAAAAAATAAATAAATACAATTGGCAGCAGTACTGACGCTTAGCAGGACTAGGGTATAGTAATAGAATGATATAAATAAAATCAAGCAAAGGTGTCAGAAACAAATAAAATAAAAGTAAAACAAAAGTAGTAAAATTGAAATAAAGATGCGCGAATAATAAATAAACATGTAGACATAAATAAAGTGGGACAACCAGTTACTGGAGTACAAACAGCTTGGGGTCTGTGCAGATGAGCTGGTGAAGGCGTGAGGAGGCCCGCGTTCAAGCTTACCCACATTCTGTGCCACATTCACCCGCTCCAAATAAATGTGGCGATCCACGCCTACTGACAAGGTCCTGGTTTTGGAGGGCTACTGTACTAAAATGGCTCGCACCCAGGTTACAAGGGGGTGTTTTAAAAGATGTTATTTTGGCATGTGCCATTCTTAAATCCCTGAGCGGGTCACTTATTTTCCATTTTCCGCTTCCCTCTGCCACGCAGAGACCCTGACATGCGCGGAACAGGTCGCACCGGTCTGCCATTGGCTGTTGCCTCTGGCGTAATGCCATGCTGGCCAGTTCTCTTCTGCACCAGCATCAGTGGTTCCAGGAAGCACCCTGATCTCTGACTGAATGAGTCATTGCCTCCTCACATCAGACTGAAAAGGGCTCTTTATCTGGCCTGCCCTCCAGCGCTATTCATTACATAGTATGTTTTTAAGTGACTCATGTCCTTTCACAGACGCGATAACGAATGTCTCATTTCATCTTAGAGCGACAATGACATTAATCAGCCTTTTGTCAGCTGTAAATGAGGTCCTGCATCTGGGGGCACAAATACAGAATATTCTAATTAGGAATAAACAGCTCATTGGTTATGGCTGCTGAGAACAAAAAAAAGGTTATTCCAGTTTGCTAATTGGAAAATCAGGCCTTGTTTGGCATACGTGGAATTTTAAGAATGATCCCAGGGTATGATAAGATTTTCCAAGCAAGACTATTTCCTGCTTTGTGTATAATATTTTGGTGTATTAACCGTGAAATTATAAGCAGAACTAAAATAAACAGTATCAACAAAGGTTAGGACCATTATTTACTGGACGTGTAGATTGTGAGTCTGCGAGGCAGGATGTAGAGAGGAAAACACGGCCGCTTGGGCAGCAGCTATGGAGACCCCACAGATGCCCCAGACCAAGGGTGGGCAATTTTACCCAGAAAGGTCCGCTGTCTGTGCGGGTTTTCACTGTAACTCCCTAATTAGATTACTAATTAGAGGACTGATTGGCTGAAGAGTCCTCACACCTGGGTTTGAACAGCTGACCTAAAGGTTACCCCAAAAACCTGCAAACACACTGGCCCTTTGTGGATAAGATTGCCCACCCCTGGCCTAGACTCATCTGCAGGCAAAGGGGGTGGGGGGACGGGAAATCTCTCACTACAGAACCTAAGCATGAAATTGGGCACAGGGTGGGTCTGTAATCCTTTGAAGTTCCAGCTCTTTTTTTCCAAATTTTTGCCCTGTGGTAGGGGTATCGAAAATAAAACTTAACCGAAACCAAATAAAACTCCACATATGTACTGTATAGGACTGTATTTGGCCCTGTAGGCTAGCAGGAAAACGTATGGTGTGGAAAACGAGAAGCACATTTCCAGTTTGTTTGTTCTAACTTTAACACATTTGCTACCCTGTAAATATGAACAATTCTTGCACAGCTTCTCCAAGAAGATTTGCTCTGATTAAAAAATTAAAAATTCTGCCAAACAGGTCTAAGCTCAGTTTATGTACTTAGGGTCCACTCCCCTCTCCATATTGTGCAAACCACAGTTATTTTTCAGAAGAATAATTATATCTTACCCCATTTTTTATGTCTATGTACTATATACATATTTCTCAATAATTAAAATAGTATTTTCCACCTTCATGTGCTATGCTTAGACCTATAACATCCATCCATCGATTCATCCATCCATCCATTTTCTGTAACATCCAACTATCCCTCCATCGATTTTCTTTGACCATCCATCCATACATTTTCTGTAATTATCCACCCATCCATCCATCCATCCATCCATCCATTTTGTGTAACTATGCATCCATCCATTTTCTGTAACCTCTGGTCCTATTAAGGGTCGCGGGGGGTCTGGAGTCTATCCTGGAGGCTACGGGCACAAGGCCCTATAACATAATCTATAATAAAAATGTGACCAGAAACTTACTTGTGTATCCAATACAATAGCTGGCCCTAAAGCATAATCTGTGTGTTAAGAAAATTGCTTGTGTATTCAATACAATAGTATCTCAAGGCAATAAGTATCAGTAGTAAGTTTCACTGGATGCATCACAGTGTGGATGGGTAACATAGCTGGCCAGACCTCAAACTGCTACCCAGAAGGTCCTTGGCAGTGAGTCCATCATCAGGGCAGCAGCCACCCAGGCCTCGGGTGCAGCTTCATTCCCCAGGCCTCCGGGTAACCAGTGACCTGCATCTCTCCCAACTTTATTGCATTACATTATATTTCGCTCTATTGTCAATATTCCACTACTGTCAATATACCATTTCCTCACTTCAACAGTACTGTCTACATCATCACTTTTATGGCAAGTATTGCATATTAATAGCATATTTATTGCATATTTATTTATTTATTGAGGAATGATGTGCCATTTTCATACATTTCACCAGCTGCCACAACATTTGAATGTTAAAGTTGGTCACGGCCAATGAGATCATCGTTGTGTTGCAAGCATATTCAAGGTATGAAAATGGCACCTTGCATTTTTGTGTTCGCAGTTTTATCACGGCTAACGATGCATACTTATTTTTTATTTTACTGATCATACACACCATTGCCTGGAGTTTGGCTTTGTCAATGCATTGACTGAATGGAGGAAAGGGGAAATATTGGATTTTTGTCCCAACAAAAATTGTTTCAACTGTTTTTTTGAGATAAAAACAGAACAAAATATGTAAAGGGAAGGGGTATTGTGGTATAGAGGCCAAGAGAAACTTTAAGCTGACCTTATACTTATAGATGCATTCTTATGTAAATGATTAAGTGGCTACATACTAAGTATATTGAAAAGGAATAATTTTAATCGTACACTAATATAAAATTATCACTTTAGTTTTTGGGATAGATTGTTCTATCCAAGTAGTTCATACATCGAGACTTTGGCACTTAATCCACTCTTTTCGGGCTAATTAATTTCACAGATCCTTAACCAATGTCTTCCATCTGACAGTATGCAAATTAAGCTGACCACTTCGAACTGTCCATTATGCACCACCGTGAATCATGCTTTGGAAGCAGGCTACTTAAATCTGGCAGAGGAAGCGGTCAGAGAGCCTTTCACACATTAGCAGATGTCAGAAAGGCCTACTCTGTGACTATGAGCTTTTAGAATTAGGCGCACATGGGCACTGCTGAGTGATGAAGCTAATGTTATTTATTCTGCGCAAATTTTACAGCCCATCGTGTTTTCTCGGTGTGCCGGCTTTTTCAGCCACTTCTGACCAAGCAGTGACTCGAGAGACAAAAACATCTACAAATCACTATGCATCATTAATTGGCTAAATAGCATTAATTAGCTAAATAGCATGTAAGTTTTCACATACTCCGTCGCCAAATTACCAAATTTGTTTATTTTTGACAACCTTTTCCTGTAGTTATTTCTCAAATAACAATCCATTGCTTCTGAAAGAATATTTTCAAAGATAAAATGTTATTAATGATGTAACAGCCAAATCTCCACCTCTCCATGAGACAAAACATTGCATTAGACTTGTTCATTAAAAATATACAGCACTGAGTTCATCCATGAATTGTTTCCACCTCTGTAAATTAGATTTGTATGCATTTGGCCCTGCATTTGGCCCTGCATGCGGTCCTGCATTTGGCCCTGCATTTGGCCCTGCATGCGGTCCTGCATGCGGTCCTGCATTTGGCCCTGCATGCGGTCCTCCAACTTGCAGGGAAACAATTTTTGGGGATTGGTGGCGGGATTGGCACTCCAGCCACCGTAAAACAACTCACAACTGCTTGATTTAAACAAGCTATATACTCTTCTGCTCTCCGTGGGAGTAGGTCTGCTGCAGCCGCCCGCAGGAAGGCGGCATGCACCATGAAGGGGGTGGGGGAAAGCCTTCGGGAGCCCCATCCCTGGACGAGTCTAAACCATCGGAGAGCTAATAAGGTCAGGCCTGTTCGGGATCGGGGCTGGTTTGGTGCTGAGGTGTCGCCTGCTGCATGGCGGCACTTGGGTCCCAGGTTGAGGCGACCCATCCGGATAGGCACATGGAATGTCTTGTCTCTCCGGCAAGATGACCATCTTCCTCTACTGTCAGGGGAGTTTCGTAAACTCCGCATTTCGGTGGTGGAACTCTCTGAGGTACGCAGACCGGGCAGTGGCTAGATCTCTATCGGTGGGTACACCTACTTTTGGTCTGTCCCTCTGATAGCTGCCATACTCAGGGAGTAGCTGTTGCTGTAGCGGATGTAGTGTCTGATGTCACTCCTTTCAACAAGTGTATTATGAGACTCAGGCTAAGGCACTCCTTGGGTGTCTTGTCTCTTGTCTCAGTGTATGTTCCGACCGCGGTGAGTGATATCTCATTGAGGGACACATTTTACTCGCAGCTTTGCTCGTTGGTTGAAGGGTACCCACGAGGTGACCCTGCTCTGGTCATGGGTGACTTCAATGTGACTGCTGGTACTGACAGAGCTGGCTGTGAGGATTTTGTGGGTCCCCATGGGTCTGGAGACCGGGCTGAAAGTGGCTCCATGTTCCTTGACCTTGCGAAAGGTCAGGGGTTGCGGGTTACTGGATCCTGGTTCCAACGCCCTGAGTTGGTACTCCAATACTGGTGGTGGTCGATCACATCCTCGTGGGCAGAAGCTGGAGACTCCTGCAGAACTGCAGGGTCTACAGAAGTTCCCAGTTTGTGAATTCTGACCACAGACTTGCTGATGCTACTCTGAAGATTCAGCTTAGGTCCAGTAGGCTACCACCTACTAGGAGAATGAGGCTGGACTTAGCCAGACCAAGATCAAGCTGTTTCTGTTGAGTTTGCACGCAGTTTGTGTGAGGAACTCAGGTGCGACTGCTGACTCTAATGTGATGTGGGAGACCTTGATAAGACCCTGAAGGTTGCCGAGGGTTGTGTTGGTGTTGCCAGTGTTCCCAGAAGGAGGTGTTTCATCTCGCAGGGCACCCTGGATATTATTGAGAGGAGTTGCAGCACACAACTACGTGGCAACTCCAGTCTGTACTGGGAACTAAGAAGGATGGCTGTGAGGGCTCTGAGGGCAGATAAGGAGGCATTTGTTGGACAAATTTTTTGAACCATCTGTGGTCTAGTGACCCACATCCTGCTTACAGAGGAATCGAAGCATTATGCACATCTGAATCTGTTCCTCGGAGACTTGCAGTCAGGGCGATGACGGTGATGGGACGGTCCTTACGGATGACACTGCAGTTGTGACCTGCTGGGCCGGCTACTTTAGGCAGCTGTTTAAAGCTGACCCTTCAGCTAGGATGTTGGACGTCTCTGGGTCCACGGTTCTCGAAGCTGATCCTCCGATCAGCTGTGAACCACCCAATCTCGCTGAGATCGCAGGGGTGGTGAATCAGCTGGGGGCCGACCTGTTTAAAATCAACCAAATAATCAACTGAAAGTTGACAGTAAATACAAATTAAGCAGAGCCATTAAAATCCAAAGAATAAAAATACATTTTTAAACGAGACTTAAAACTCTCAGAGGAGGGGGCCAGCCTAACACGGGCAGGCAGGATGTTCCACAGTCTAGGAGTAGCGACAGCAAAAGCCTCCTCTTCTTTCATCTTTAACGCCAAATGAGGAACCAGCAAATTAAGCTGGTTCCTTGACCTTGAAGTCGGGCAGTGGGATTGATGTGGAGCACATTAACAATATAAGAAGGGGCCTGAATGTGCAATGCCTTAAACACAATTAATAAGACTTTAATTTCGACTCTCTATCTAACTGCCAGACGACGGGAGTAATATGTTCCATTTTCCTGGTAGCAGGGGTGGGAATTTTGCAAGATTTTGGGGAGGACAAAGGGCCCTATTTTGTATCTGGCACAAAGTGGCGCCAAACGAGATGCAAGTGGTTTTGCTAGAAATATATGTCATAATGGTTAGTCACAATATTCACTAGAATTAGCTAATCACAGTAACGACGAATGAAACTGGCTGATTATTACACTGAGACCCCAGTATCCACTGTTTACCACAGTCCCAAAAAAAGTTTAAGAATTCCAGAAACGGTTTGTAAGTTGCTGAGCAAGTACAGGCTGTAAGCTGGTGAGTACCTACACAGGGCAAAGATCATTTTTAAACAAATTAATTTTTCTCATTACAGATTACATAGAGGTACATTACAATATTTTTTGTTATAAAACGTGTAACAGTAGCCTATGCTTATACATTGTTTCTTCGTCCTTTGGTGGGGTTGAAAAAACGTGATTTTCATTGCCCTGTCATCCCCTGATACACAATATTTTTTCTATTTCTATATCATCTCTTGATAATTAGGCTAAAACGTAAGAATCCCTTTCATTCGAGAGAGTACAGTACTGCATAATGATGTACAATGCACTTCATTATTACTGTATTTAATGGTGTTAATTTCTTGCATAATTTCTTGCACATTTCTGTGCATAATTTATCAATTAGTCTAAACATTACGATATGTACACTACGTAAGGTGCATGGGGTCTGCGGATGGTTCACAATTATCTGTCGTTTTGGCTTTGCGTGGTAGGTCTTGGAATGTATTGGGTTGGGATGTTGTAATTATTATTATTATTATTATTATTAAGCTCAGGGAGCTTTGATAGAAGCCTGTTGTTGCCATAGATAGCCTGTTCGTGCACTTTCACGTTGAGCACTAGCAGATCCGCTTCCTCTGCAGAGAAAAGTTCTTTTGTACTACCTGGAAAATCCGCCGTTATAATAGCAATCCGCCAAGGTGTACATACACCTGACTCTTAAAGTGAATGGAAGATGACACTCTGGGTAGCATGTGACATGTTACACCCAAAACAAACCCATGACTAAATCCGAGTGGGTAAGCCATGCCTTAAAAGAGCTTGCGGTGTGTGGTTCAGATTGTGCACTTCAGACCGTTAAAATAGGGCCCAAAGTGCTTGATGAACCATCTTGTGTAGGCACCCTGGTTTCCACAGCAGTACCCACCACCACATATATTCATACCAGTGTTCATTCACTTCAACTGAGGCAGCATGTTCAGGTCCAAACTGGCATCTCCACTCGAGCTTTAACAACACATTGACTGGCAATGCCAAGTCATATTGCACTCTTCAACCAAGTACCTCAGAAATGTACACTGGAATAGTTTTTTTCAGCCTAGCTGTTTGGATCAGAAGTAGCTGAAAACAACAATCAGATGAAATTGGCCAGCACTTGAAATCGCTGTCATGGTGGAGATGAATAAGCAACTTGATAAGAAAAACAAAACATGTTTCTTGACAGCCTCTTGGAAATCGGGTAAGAAAATGTCTTAGGCTATGATACAAAAAAATCCTAAAAAGAATAACACAAAAAACTTTTGATACATCTGGAAAAAACCCAGTCTTCATACAAATCTAGTTTATTAATACATTGTATTAGCTACAAGATGAAACATAAAAGTGAAAACCGTGTTCCCAAAAATATTTACCTCTGTGACCTTGACTAGGCAGTACTTTTCATATTTATTATGCTTTTATAGCACCATGAACAGGTGAATTAAGGATTTCACAGCTGATATTACTCTGAAAAGAAAAACAACATCATTTGTTGTTAATGAAATGAAACATGAAAACTAAGTCAAATTTGCCTCTGATGAAACAGCAGTGAGGCTACCAGCCTCATCACCATCAAGTATATTTGCTTTTGATGTCTTTCTTATTTTCACAAGCTGTGTACAGATGGATGTTTACACAGCTTTCTGTACGCGTAACTGTACGTAGGTGTGTGACAGCTCACTTAGAGCTGTTTGCAGTTACAGAACGTAACAACGTCGAGTCTTTATTGGGCATACTTGTGGTATACCTGGGTCGGTGTACTAAACAGTTAAGACAGAAATACACTATTCAGTGAGCTACACCCCTAACCTCACTCTTCTGAAAGAGCCACATCTCCCAGTGCTTCATATAGAAAGAAGCAGGTGTGAGAAATGATCCTCACACTTTTTGAAACTTCATTCTTAACGGCAAAAAAAACCCACCTCAGACTTTCCTTTTATTTTATTTATTAATAAACTTCAATCAGAATCTTCTAGCAATATAAAGCAGCAAAATATTTCCCAGGATAAGATATGTGGGGCTGGTGTCATGAATTGCAGCCCCAAAGACTTCTGGGAAATCAGGACTAGACAAACTTAGAAATGCCACAGGATTGGGCCTCTTGACACAAACGCCACTCTGCTGTGCGAAGACTACGCCTCTGGCCCAAACAACATAGCTAAGAATTTTATGAGTCTCCACAGTGAGGTGAACCACTCAGCAGTGGCCTGCTGTCATCACAAATTCCAGACACATGGCTTATTATGTTCAGAGCTGAAATCACACAGACAGACATGAAAAAATGTAAATAAACAGCAGACCCAACATTCCTGGCATTGTGGGCACTATCTTAGTTTCTTGACATGCAATGTTTTAAGGCAGCTCTTCTGCTCTTGCCAGTTTGGTTTTTGATCTATGGGGACCCAGTTCTGGAAATTTCCAGCGACTGAGCAAATCAAGGCCGAGGGCCCAGATAACACACTGTCACCTCTTGACGGAATGGTGTCCATCCAACATCCTCATTTCAGCACATGTCTTACTGATATCCGGTTACGAGCCTATGTGGAAATTACAATCTCGCCCCGAGTTCACGCTCCGTGTCACCCTAGGCCACTGCTCAGCAGACAGTCCACCAGATATGATTGCATTTTTTTCCTCCTCTTAGAAGATTTCCTACCTTCATTTTATTAGAAAATGTTCATCCCCTGCACCTCGCATCCTGGTAACTTTGGCTATATTTCTGCCCCACTTCTTAGCTCAGTTGGTTGAGTGGAGGATTGTCAAAGCTTAAAGACAGACATCCTTACGTTGCTGGTTCAATGCTGGGCCGAAGAAGCTTGGGTTTATGATACTGCCCTGTATTCTTAATGTTGCACTTTATTTTCATTGACTAATGGTATAATGATGTTCTTGCTTTGCTGGTAGATGTTGTGTAGCTCCTGCTCCAGTCCTGCTTACACTCGTACCTGGTCGTTCACTGGAAGCTCAGCTTAGCCACACTAGGTGAGTCAACCCTTCGGCAGCATATACAGCTCCACAGCACAATTTTTCGTTTCATTCTTTTCTCAATTTATGGGTGTGTGTCTGTGAATAATATATATTTTTATGCAAACTGCAGACTGGTTCTTCTCTGTTTCTCTTAATGAAGGGCTTCTTCCTTGCTTTATGGGACTTCCGTTCTGCTTCTAGGAACCTGATATGAACTCTCCCTGCCGTGCATTTCATTTGATGTCATCTTCCAATTCATGAGAAATTGTCATATAGGTTAACAGTCATCTCTGGCATTAGGAAGTTGCTTCTGTCCTGTACTTGGCTGGTTTTTGGTCGTTCCCAGTATCTCCTGCTTCTCCTTGTTCTTGTGTACTGCTGTCTTAGAAACTTTGAACCTGGAAGCAACCTGCTGTGTAGCTTTCTGCCAGCAGAACCAGGGTTAAACCCGGATTTAAAAATTCAGATTTGTTTACAACAGAGTGGTCTGTAAATTTTTTCCAGAGCTGTATATTTTGTAATGTGCCGTTTGCCTCACATGCACTTTGGACATAAGCGTCTCGTAAATTAAAAGCATAAAACATAAACATAAGTTACTTCATCTGTAGTCTTGACGAAACAATGAGTCATCACACAGAATAAGACAAGCAAGACGGCCTTGATCCCTTGACCAGTCAATTTCATACCATTAAATTTCCAGCTGCAGAGGCAGATTAAGGAACAATTTTAATCAAATTAGCAAGGACTATCGGGAGCTATGAGAATGATATCGGTGTGACACAGCAAATAACACTAAATCGGTACTGAATTTACTGCATAATATTGGATTTATCTGAATGTTGTTGCAATTAATCGCTCCTAAAACATATTAATCAAGTACTACAATAGAATATCCATGACAGTTATCAAATGCCCGAAGCTGAAGACTGTCTTGAGCAGCGTTTTACAGGCTGAAATTGCGAAGCCAGCTGAGGTGCGGCTCATGCAGGAAGCACGTGCATCGCGTGTGACGTCAGCCTTTGGCTGATTATCTCTCGCACTGTGTTGCCCAAATTACGTGGGTGGGTGGCCAGGGTATAAGCTCTTTTCATCATGCCTCAACACATGATCACATGACATGCTTTATTAATATTCCAGGGCAGTACTAGCGGCGTGCTTCTGTACCAGCAGGCATAAATCTTTAATTAAACCCCCTGATTACATGTTCTGTATTACTTCCACTGAGTAAACATGATTACCTCCCTTTAATAATGAGCATGGCGTTAACACTGCCAAAATCAAATGAGGATTCATAAAAATGACTTTACAGGCTCACAAACTGCAAATAGCAGAACTATGAAATAATTAACATGCTCTATGTGGGAATTTCATGTGACTAGATTAAGGAAATTGAGTTAGCACCAAAAATGCAATCATGAATGTGCATTCAGTACTTAGCTGACCAATACTGTATGCTTAGAAAGAAAGAATGTTTTGTGTTCTTTCACATTCAGATTTTGGTTGAAATAGATCTTGTGAGATACATACATACTTGAATACAGTTCTGCTATTGAACAAAAAGTTGTATTTTAGTAAATTTCAAAATGCATGCAGTATATCTATATATAAAGGGGTAATGTAGAATGAAATGTATCATTCGGGCTAAGATCAAAGGGCGGGACTGTAAGCCTGTTCCCTCCCCGCTATTACATAACCAGTATAATTACAGGTTACAGTGCCAAAACTAGGAATTAAACAAGTAAAAAATATATATTTATTTTTTGCATGGATACAGCAATTGCATTTAATTAATCTCCTTGTACCAGATTTAATTCACTCAGTTCCCATTGTTTTTCTTCCAATTAAATCTGATTGTTTCAACTCAGCATTGAGATGTAGAGAGGACTGATTGTATGTCAAGATAATGTGTAGTGTGGAAAATGACAAGCCACACTTCATAAAGGCATAGCCCTGACAGATACCCTTACCCAAAGCAAATAAAAATCTAAAACTATATCGAAAGAACTATGAATATAATTTGGACTGGGTTTTGACAACCAGAGTTTATGTGAGTTATTTATAAGACTAATACAGTAAAACCTAAACGACGTGGCTGATAAAATGGATAATCCTAGTATACATACTATAATAGGACATTTTGTTCATATGACGTGTGCCATTTTCTGTTAGTAATAATATTAAAATTTTCTTGACGTTGCTGAAACATTTATGAACACATACAACCATATTTCTACATAATATAGTATGAATTACATTGAAGTATTAGACCGCATCCAGAATCCAGGTGATTCAGCGAGAGAATATTCTTTTGTCAGACTGGGCTTACGTTATAGGGCCCGACTCAGCAGTAAGACAGACGTTCTGACACTAAAACCATTTCAGAGGTCCCTTTTCTCATGGATCGATGTACCAGATAGATTCATTTTACTGGAAAGGTCGCGAGGTACGCGACACATTGATTAAATTCTTCCACGAATCACACCGGATGTTTTATTTTTTGTGGAGGAATGAAACAGGAGTGGTCTAGGGAGCAACACCAAAGTACGAGCTCCGAGTGAGAATGGAGAAACACTACGAGAAATTCCAGGCAGGAAACCACTCTTCTGGAGTAAGATAAAGATCACATACCACAAATACTGTACTACCACGGGCTCCACTGACACACAAAAAATGCAAAGCAGATGGTCACTAATGTGGGAGGAATGTGTTGGTACATACCGAGAGTTATTTTACATACATAAATCCACATGCTGTATTGGGGACCCTCATTGTGAAATATTAGACCTATCGATAATAAAACACTGTTGAGATCGTTTACATTCTTGAGTAGGACACCAGTAGGGTCACCTCTGGGTGAACTTAGAGTTCATCATCATTATATGGTTTAATTCAGGTATACAAACTTCTGCTTATATACTTTGACTTAACAGTAAGTCTCATGCCGAGCAGCATGTTTTAATTTCTTGCTCCAATAAAACCAACCATTTTCAAAGTGATCCCAATGTCTCGGCCCTTGGCAGAGGGCCAGAAAGGGAGAGGCCGTCTTTGAATTTGTTAAGTGACACATAAAAACAAAACAAAAAGCAGTTGTGTGTCGTTTCATTAATATGAGCTGACCTCGGTGAGTCTGATCATTGAGTAATATCTGACCCCAACATGCAGTCAAATCACTACATGCAGATACATGCAGATGCACACACAAAATCATGATGTCTCTTACTGAAAATATGCTGTAAGATCATAAGACAAGAAAGCCAGCATGCAAACACCCAGAGAAAACCAATTTATACTAATTATTTAGTTAATTATGAATGGGTTACGTAAGGAGGATTAATACTTAGCTATTAACACGAGGTGCCTAACTAACCCACATGTCATTTTCATGAGTAACATCGCCAGTGAGTAACACTGCCAATTTTTTGTCCACTTGGATTTCTGGCAATGAAAAGTCATTTAAATATTACTAAATGTAAGCCTTACACTGACCAGCGTAAAACATGAGCATGTTCTAATCATACATCTGAACTGCTTGTTGAGTATTCAATTTCCCCTGTGTAAAGGCACAAAAGAAAAACGAAGTGTCTCTTTCTTTGACATATTATTCAGTCACAATCACTTAGCGTACCTCTGGGGCCCATTAAAGTCTTTAAGCTCGCAATGAAGGCTTCCCAGAGTAATGCTGCTGTATGCCGCGAGTCATTGCTGGACATGGACGCATGCTTTCTGCATGCAAGCTGTCACCTGGGGGGAATCAGCAGCGGAGCCAGGATGGGAGGAGGTGGGCCGTTCCCGGGTCAGCCTGCTCCCCAGCCGGACGTGTGCCCGTGGCGCCGAAACTGCTGAGCTGTCAGATCCCGGGCGCGGGCCGCCTGCAAATGGGGGGCTTCCCCGCAGGATGGGCCAGCGGAGAGTGGCGCATGCCAGGTTCTGCGGCAGGAAGTCGGGGGACGCTCCTGGCGAGGGGGGGACTGCGTCCTTCCGAATCCCTCCCTTCCCAAGGCTGTGGCCAAAGCAAATAAAAGCAGACTGCCCCCGACCTCCACCAAGTCCATCACTCGGCAGCAGCTGTTACCGTTTAGCTGGGGGGGTGGGGAATTTAAAAAAAAAACACCACCGACATTCCTCACCCAGAATGTATATGTGACACATGAGACTGTGATCAACACACACATTCCTGGAGTGCGGTTTCACTCCAGCGATCTCTCCCCTTCTGAATGTAAACGTGCTGTAAGGTGATGCTGGAGCCGCTCGAATCATGACTTTGGGACATTATTTTTCTGTTTTGCTCGTAAACAGTTTGCACTGTTATTATTCTGCTCTGTTACATGCCACAGCTACTGCAACCATCCATAATTTAGGCTGTTATTCAGCACACTAGGTATGAGGTATTGTTTATGCAGTGGCAAATGTTTGGGAACCGCACTCTGGAATTCAGGATAACAAATCAAACCAAACCCTTTGCTATTTCAAACATAGAAATGTACACACTGCATGCATTGCTGCACACCATAATGTATCTTTGTGTATAAATTGCGTAAAAGGCAAGATAGATTTTAAAATGCAAACCTGATTTGGGCTAAAGTGTCACTCTTTACAGTTCAGCTAAATGCAATAGGCCAGATATAAATGTTGATTTTAAAAAGTCTGCAGGAAATTAAGAAGCATTTCAGTTACATATGTATACTGGCTGGTGAGTGTGATTTCCTCTGCCTAGGCAAAACAAATAGGAAAATGTGCGATCAGTCAAAATCAGGCCTGCCCAGCTCACACACTTGGAAGGAAAACTCAAAATAACAGACAACGTGTTCACAGGTTCAGCCTGTTACTAAAGAGGGATGGCGGTCACGATGATGATGCAGTTCGGCAAATCTCCCAGTCAGTGCCCTTATCATATTGCTGTGCATCAGAAAACACAGACGATTCAGGCTTAAAATCGCCACATGCAGCCTTTGCTGTGCACCAGCTTATGACCGCTGACGGCCCTCGACAACAGTGCAGATGCACACCGTCACACATGTTGCCGTGCGATCGCGCCAACTGCCAGGTGTTGAGAGTGAAACCCTAGTCCGGAGTAATTTACCACTTTGGAAAGAATCGTGTGATTGGAAAGTCAGCAACCTGATGTTTATCAACAAATGCGTTGAGGAAGTGCCGCAATTCGTGCCTGTCGCCAGCTCCCCGTCCCCTGGACCTTCCCATGCTCAGCTCCGACATCCTGAACATATGGACGGTTATCACAGAGGTTCTGCTCATATATCGGCATCAGATGGTCTGAGTGTGTATGTCTGCTATCCCAGTAAACAGGAAAGAAGGCAGTCTGCTTTAAAGAACCGAATCATGCAACAAATGTGTACAGTGTATACTGCCTTCCACATCGCATTTCATGGAGTTTAAAGGTGTAGAAATATTGCAACCACCTCACACACCACATCACAAATACGTACCACATGGACTCACGGCACTTTAACATTGCTCCCAATTTCCCATGAAACATTCATTTGTGCTTTTCACTTTGGGCGGGCCAATATACAAAACAATCGCATGCTTGCATGTGTTTATTTTCATTCCTGCGACGTTCCACAGGTTATCGCAGCCGTGCATTCGCAGTAACTGTGCTTCCATCTTGGAGAGTGGTTATGCTTTAGGGACCCTGTTAAGATCTCGTGTTTTGTCCACTTGCATGTACAAGCCTGCCTGAATCCCCCCCCCCCCCCCCGGGGCCATCTAGTCCGTTTCCCCTATGTTTGTAACGTACTCCTGAAGCATCAACAGTCGCGGTTTGTAGGACTGTTTAAAAACTATGTAGGCCCAGAAGGTGTGGCCACCTCGGCCGGCAGCACCGAGCTAAACATAGTGTCTCCCTTCAGGACAGCTGAGGGCCATGCAGCCCTTGGCTTCTGAATTCTGGTCTGGGCAATTGGCTGGTCCTCCAATCCGTTGTGTTGCGACGGTTGCGAGCGGTTTGGACTGGTACGGGTAGCTTTTCAACCAAGATGAGTCTTTTGATGAGCTCTGACAGTCATGAGAGTGAGACCGGGGGGGCGGAGGCTCGGAGTATGAGGAGACCAAGAAAAATAGGAACTGAAATATGTACCAGTTAATTAAAAAATGGGCGTTCCAGCCAAACCTTTGGGCCCCACCTTAATTACTCTTTATTTGTGTATTCAAGTGTCAGTCACGGTCGATTTCCAATAAGGCCAAACAAATGGTGGAAAATTCAAAAGTGCAAAATGATGACAAAGGGGTTTGATAAGCGGAGCTGGTCACAGGATGACACTGTTTATATGAACGGCACAGAGTGCAGTGAGTCAGGTTTAGGGTGCGGCGTTCCCACGCCACACCTCCATGAAACGGCTCGGCGTGTTTATAGTCAGTGCTCGCTGATAACGTGGAATGCTGATTGAAAGTGCCCTCATCGGAATGACAGGGAGAGCCACACACAGCAGGCAGTCGGCTTGGGTTAACTGCCTTTGCTCAAGGGCACAACGGATCCTTCTCCCAAGGCTGGGAAGCAAGAAATCCAGTTTCTGTACAATTAGACCCCCTAATTCCCCATTAACTGCAGCACGGCTGCTCGCTGGGCAGGTGCAGCCTCTTTCCCATGAGGCCTTGCTGCTGACACAGGCCCTGAGGCTGTCTGTTACAATGGGCCCATCTGTGAGCAAGAAGCGCAGAGTCATTGCCAGGGTCCCTCTGGGTCAGGCACCAGGGGGTCGGTGGGTTAGCGGAGATGGAGAGTGACACTCTTACGCAACACGGTTAAATCCCATTATCTCCAATTGCGCAGCCACAATGGATGGCATAATTAGATTAGGATGCTGTTAAAAACGGACACTTATTGTAAAGCTGTAGCTGCACAGAGCTAAGGAAATCTCAAAACACCAGCAAATGTATACAGGTGTAAAAATAACCCCTATGATGCATAAATTAATACCATGATCACTCTGGAGGCCTCAGAAAAATGTTCACGTCAAAATAAAAGGCTTTGAGATGTCATAATTTATGCCTGTCCCACACACAGGCTAGAAAACTGATGATCGGTGTTGTCGCCATAGAAACAATCTTGCCACTAAGAAGGCTATTTTGTGCATGGAGCAGGAGTACTAATGCTGTTTTTCATTCTCCAATATAATAGGTCTGACCTTTACATAACATCTGTTATTATATGTGAGAGCCACCAATGCTACTTATCAAAATACACACTGTCCCTAACAATGCAGCGTTTTCAGTGCATCTCTGAAAACAAAATATTGGCAGTTTTATGCTGCTTATTGCCAAATTTCTGCTATTTTTATACTCCTTTGATCGAATCGACTGTTAAACATTGTTCCATGGTAACTAAGAAAAAAAAAAATGGGTGAGAGAGGAAACGAGGAAACTGCATATAGCTTCCTGCTGCGCCTTGTGAATGCCTCGCCGCGCTTTGAAGTCATTAATGGCAGGCTGGAAACGCTGAAATAACCGAAGGGAGTGATTGTTACTCTTCAGGCTGTCGGGCACAATCCTCGCTACTGGCCTGGCACAAGCAACCGCATTAGAAAGACATGATGGCAGAAACACATGCCACAGTGCGTGGGAGCCCCCCCTGAAAAGCCTGAACACCTTAATGAGACCGAGCCCCCTGCTACAGCAAACACAGCAGCCTGGCGCGGCCCCAAACACCACATCACAGCTGCACATTCCAACCTCCACCGCAGCAGCTACCAGAAGCCTATAACTTCACCTGTTTCCCATCCAGTCCTGTTTCAGGATTAGAATCACTGTTCACTTTATTGGCCAGGTACGCCTCAGGGTACTAGGTATTTGTCTTGCCGAAGACAAAATAATGAAAATAGACAAGAAATAATGTAGATTTAAGTATGAGTAGTACTGCAAATCAGTACATACGGTCAATATATCAGTATTTACAAAATGTGTATCGTGCCAGTCATGACTGGATTGTGGACCGGGCTAGTGGGGCTTCAGGGCCTTGGAGCACTAGTGACAGTGAGTCACAACATTGATAGTGCAAGCTAAATACTACGACCTATATATACAGTTCGAGTTCACCACCATGGCCCGCTGCATATACAGCAAAATAGACCACTGGGGCCCCAGGGCCATGAGACATACAGCAGAAATAAGCCATTAGGGGCCCCGGGCCCTTCAGCAAAAACAGTGCAAGTTAACCACCATGGGCCTCCAGGGCCTGGTGTATTTACACCACCAGTCACCCAGGGAAAATACAGTGAGTGTCGACTATTAGGGGCCTCTGTAGCTAAAGCGGAGTTGACCATCAGGGCCCCAGGGCCTCTCGATATACGAGGGCCCCGGGCATGCAGAGAGCAAACTATCTATCAGACCCCCCTGGCACATACGATGTGAGAATCCAGACCCATTACATGCTATGTGCACTGTAGCTGTATGTCCCCCATGCCTGGGGGGGGGGGGGGCTTCCAGAAAGCAGGGGCCCAGGGGCCTCACAGGACTACAATCTGACCCAGGTACAAGCCCAATAGGTAAGTACTGCCTAGAGCCGGCTTCCCAAACAAATCCAAATGAATAATGTCATCCAATAAGCACAGATGTGCATGCTTATGCAAAAGGACATAGCAGCAGCAAATATGCAAGAAGTCCAAGCATGTGCAGATACTGTGTAGGCAGCGGTCCAGAGATGCACAAATATTGCGGGAATGAAGCATGACTTCTGCTCTCCGTGCTTCACTTGATGAAGCATCTGATTTTTCAGAGCTGTTATTCCACATCCATAATCTGGCCGGTCATACTCAACGAAGGATACCTTACCCAGAATGCATTGCTGCGCAGTCCTCTTTGCAGGGACCCCCTGGAGGTCCAGGTTCCCCACTCATAAAATGCCAGCGCTGTGTTCAATTGGTGTGGCGATCGGAAGAAAGACAGCAAGGTATCTAGACTCAGTGTGTTATGATGCTGCACATATCATCAGCAGGGTGCCAGTTAAAATCCCAGTGTCAATGGAGTAAGCAAGGGGCCCATAGTCGCTCCAGGGATTGTCTGACCCTGCTTTCTCAAAACGTGATTGGCTGTCTGTGCCCCTTGGCCTTGACCCAGCCACCCAAGTCCTGTGCTTTCCTGTCCTTTATCTGTCTCAGGGATATGATGCATAAAAGCATTCCCTTTGTTACCATTAGCTAGCCATATTGTGTTCATCCCCATGTCTATAAACTCTGTACACTATAAACATCCCCATGTCTATAAACTCTGTAGTCGTACTTCCCCTGCACCCATATTTCTGTTACATTTTTTGGTTCCCTGTCCAAATGCATTAGAATGTATGTATAATGCAAACATGATACAGGGTCCTATGAGGGCAGAGGTGGCTTCGCATTTCGCCTTTTCTAAAGTCCGTAAGAAATGGCCTGTAAAAAAATATTAATATAGCTCTGAATATTGATGCCTGTGAATTTAGAATGGGATGTCATAAAAGTTCATGTAGGTGCAATGGCCCAGTGTCCCAATACTTTTGTCCATATAGAGTATTTACATATTTCCTCCGCACACCAGACAGCAGCATTAAATGATATATAGAGAAATGGAAGAGAACATATGTTGTGATTACAAAATAGAATAGAATAGTGATACTTTATTCATCGCCATGGGGAAATTGTCTTTTCGTCTACCGCATCTTGGTCCCCGTGAGACACACAGACACATATACAGGTGAGAGCAAGCTGGCGATCAGGGGTTAAGAACCTTGCTCAGGGGTCCAACAGCGGTATCAGTCTTCTGTCCACACGGTATGTATATTATATATGATAAGAAATATATATGTGTATACATGTATGTACACACAAACAGAAACTGGAAATAAGATTGAAGTTGTTCAATCTTCCTTTGGTCGGTCCCAAAACAGCCCCAAGATTTTTGTTAGTACTCCTTTATTTCTGAAGAAGCGGTGAAGGGCACCATAATACTCACAATGTGCTCTCGCTATCCGTGACGGTGAGCTCCCCGCCCGGCGGTGGGGGGTGCCCACAGGTCCTCGGTGAGAGGACAGATTTATTAGCCCCGAAGCCCGGAGACTCTCCCAGGAACAATAACGATAAACACGCGTTTAGGATTTCGTTCCACCATCCCTACATTCCAGCACCTTCAAAGTTATGAATCATACAAAGGAAGAGAAAAAGATGCTGTTAACCGAGCCGTCACTCGATACGGTCTCCCGACGCACAGGAATGCCAGAATCTCTCATGGGGTTTTTTTTCAGTTGGGACTTGTCGCTTCTTCAGGTCGAGTGATCGCTGTAATGCCATTTAGAGGACAGATCAGTTCTTATAAGGTTTTTGGGGAAAGACATTCTCAGGCTGTCTAACTGTGCTATATATGTAATGGGATTCTTATATAAAAGAAAAACATAGTTATACTTTACAATTTAACTAAACAAGACGGAATATACCCTGCATGCAGGCTGGAACTGCCCATGGGAAGTTTTTTTCCATCTTGTGAGGGACAGTCTTTCTTCTCAAACCCTGACACTTTACCTTATATACCAGGGGTGCATAAGCTGTCGGTTGATCTCAGCCAATTTCCAGGTCGATTGCAGTAGATGATTAATGGGTAATGCTTCACTTCATCGTTGGCCGTTCGGTTACCGGCAAGGGGGAGACCCGCCCAAGTCAGCAACAAAATATACCAAGGGGGACTGCACTCCCACAACCCAACTTCCCAGCCGCAAATTTAGTGTACTGTACACCACAATGTAAGTGACCAATGTTGTTAAATTGTACCAATTGAGTTATTATTCTGTAATCAATAATAATTGTAATAGATAATAATAATTGTTATTCTCTGCTGGATCTGATATGAATTTATTTGATAAAATTACTTGAAAATAGGTACCCTGTCCCCTACTGTAGGTTGATTGGTGTGTCTAAACTGGCCCTGTAGTTGTGTGAGTGTGTGCGCCCATTGTTCCCGGGCTAGGCTCCAGTCCCCCCTGCGACCCCAGTTGGGATTAAGCGGTTTCAGAAAATGGATGGATGGATCCCCTACTGTACATGTCAGTACATTTTCACTGGTGCCATTTAATGTACTGTAAGCATCTCAGACAACTTACTCAAGGGTACAATAACCGTCCCCCCCCACAAAGATTTCAGCCAGCTGTGGGCTCCATGCTTATTCCACCTATGATTCAACATCGGAAAATTTTTTGCAGACCGTAGCTAAACTGCATACATTATAATCTAGCAAAATGAAAATAAACACAGTGCCATTTTTTGAACTGATGCTGTGGATTTTCTGCACACGGCTTTCATTTTAAACTCAGAACAGCTTTTTAAAAACAATAAAAATGTCTGACTGCTAATACTCTGCCAGGTTATTTCCACATCCAGCCCAAAATCACTGTGCTGGACACACAGTGACAGAGGAGGGAGCCTAAAATTACACAGCAGACGGCGATTAAATGCCAGTGAACTCTCAGACTATCTCGCCGATCAAAGTCCAGCCTGAACCTGACGTTACAAACGCATACCCGCCTGGCGCCAAAAACAAATAAACCTGAATCGCTGAATCCTTCAACCACAATGAGTCACACTTCCCGCTGGGAATGCTGGATTGCGGCATATGCCATTACCGCTACGTGCGGAAAATCTCCCCGGAAGCCTGGTGTGCGGAGCCACGTTCAAATGGCCGTAACAAGGAATTTCTTGTTTTTTAATGTTACATGAAATTTTATGTTTCCATATGAAAATGCACAAGGAATACGTGCATGTCTTCTGAACGACTGTCTGAATGGAAGATGGTGCCTTCCTGTGCTGCAGCGTGATCACCATCCAATACACAGTATCACCAACATTTTCAAAATCATAAATTATGGCTATGTCAGTTTCCTGGAAATGTATGCTAATGATATGTTTGGGTTGATTTCTGGAATGCATTTACAACAGTTTGGTAAGAGCAACTAACAAGTCAATGCATAATAGCTTACATCAAAATGAATGCACAAGAGCAGTGTTTCTCAATCTGGTCCTAGCATAGTACAGTGTTGTCTGGTGCAGTGTTGGTCTTCCAGTTTGGTCCTTGGGGACCCACAGATGGTCCACGTTTTTGCCCACTCCCAGCTCGCAGTACAAAAATGTGGCCTGTCTGGCAGGGAGCTGGGAGGGAGCAAAAACTTGGACCGTCTGTGGGTCCCTGAGGACCGGGTTGGGAAACACTGCACTAGACTATGAACAGAACCCATAACAACATTTAATTATACTATATATAATTATACAATATCCTCATAATCCTGCACTGGATGACTGCTTTGAATATGGATGGATGTATTAAATGATGTATTTATATTATATAAATAAGTAGCTAAATAGAACTGGATTAATTAAATTGTTTTCAAATACACAAGCAGCAAGCATCTGTCTATATGGATTGGCTAAGATGAATGAAAACAAACACCGGTGCAAAGACAGCAGGGGAAGGAGGTGAGATGGACGTGGCACTCAGTGAGAGGAAAGCCAGGCGTGAGAAGATAGAAGCGCAGAAGCAGCCGGTTCCCTTGTGCAAAGCAAATAAAAACCCAAAGACCGGTGATGAAGGCGCCAAGGCCGACTGGGAGAAAAAGTCGGCCCGCTGCCACTCTGTGAATAATCAGCCAGTGTTTATAACCATTCCCCTGAAGTGCCAACGTGAAGGAAGAGGAGGCCGGCCTGTCACTGATATTCCCACCTATTATTTCCAGACCAGCGCCTGAGAAAAGTCATGTTCAGGTTTTCCCGTATTGCCAGACAGAGTTATCTTCCTTTTTTTGTGATTCCTGGTGGCAAACAGAGGCAGCTAACTATTAATAATGCACTATATTGAAAAATGGCTTGACTGGATTTCAGCAGGATGGGGGGATGTTAAATGCCAGGCTGTCAGTACACTAAGAGCATGTTTTGGTGAACAATGGGGACTGGGAGATCAGCAGCCCCATTGTGTTTCCTCCACGGACGCTTCTTGTTCAGCCCGCATCACTGCACGACGCATGTCTAGCCAAAGCTTCCGTGCGGGGGGAGGGGCGGAGTCTGCATCACATACCTACTGTGGCGCAAGCGTGCCTAGCCTGCATCGTGCCCTGACTGGTAGGGAATATGTGGAAATTACTCCGTGTCTGTGTATCGGATGTGTGTTTATCCTGATCCCGTGGAGATTGGAAATGAAGCACAAGCTCCAATTTCTTAGAACACAGAAATCCAAGCCAGGCGGGGCGGAGATGTGCGCAGCTGATTGCTACAGTGCTACGTCGTCTGACAGCTTAACAACCCTGCAAATGAAAACGGCTTATCCTTCAGCTTCTCCAAGTTGACTAGGCTCCATCTAAGACCTGCTGCGAGATGATCTTTGCCTTCCTGCCATGTCATTTGACTAGGCTTCCATGCTACCTTTGCCAAACGATTACAGTAAATTATTGTGGAGCAGATAGTACACATGGTGCTCTGCTGCTCGTGCCATTCATACATTTCATGCTAACGTGCTTAGTAAAGTGATGGAAGAATGTTTACGTTAGTAGCATGTGCCGTTTCTACTGGCAAACCACTGGTCGGGCCACATAGTGGTTGATCTGGACCTTCTGTGGAACCATTAGGGGGCAATATGCTGTGAAAACAGCGCAAAAGGCCTGAGGCAGCCTAGATCACAGATGCATGGAGCCTGGAGCTGGAATGGAGAGTCTCCTTCCCTCAGCTCCGACGCCAGTGTGTAGTGCAATGGAGAGTCTCATTCATCCATGGAGTAGGCATTGGGCTGCAAAGGAGCAACTGTCTGAGATCATCATGGAGCCTGGAGCTGGAAGAGGAGATCTTTCTTGGCTCTGGAGTCAGCTTGAAGTTGGAATAGAGAGTCTCACTCACC
>JAODLD010000045.1:3341593-3360833 GCA_026781065.1 Mormyrops boulengeri | reverse complement strand
GCACCTCTCTGGGTGTACTGCACCGTCTTTGCATCCACGTGGGTTGAGGTGGTTCCCCGGAAGTATGGACGGATTCATGGGAATGGTCACTAGAGCACAGCATGTCTTGCAGCTAATCGTAATGTCTTGACTTTCAAGAATTAGGCACCTGAAACAAGCATTTTCATTGCGATTTCAGCAGTTTAGCTTTGACCCATCTTCAGTGTGTTAACCCAGAGACGTCTCCAGTGGTCGGGGTGGAATGTAGACAGCAAAGGGCTTGAAGAGTTTCAGGGCCCATTTGGCAGCGAGGTTTGAAGAGCAGGCTGCCCGAATTGGGCAGCACTGTGTGAACACCATGCAGTGACTGCGGTTTACTTTGCATCTTGGAATTTTAATTCCATTCAACATATTTTTACGTAGCACCCTATTGAAAGTACTTGCTGCAAAATGCTTAATGTAGGTTGTCACAACAACATTATTAGACTAGAAAAATAATAAAAAAATAAGAAGTTGGTGCTAGAAAGCCAGAACCAGAAGGTGGAAAAGACAAACAGGATGTTTTTCATTAGCTGATGATGCCGTGGTTATTATCATATGCTGTTGCTGTTTTTGGCTAGCAGCATGATATTCATCTATCGGAATGATATTCCTCATAAAGATAATATCGGCTAACACAAGCGTGCTGCAGAAAAGTTCATCGCTAATATAAAACTGCTAGCAAAATATATTGCCAGGACGCTGCCAAACTGAGTGAAGCAGACAGCGCATTCTTGCGTCAACAACATAAACCATAAAATGACATCAAAACCGATAGCTCTGATTGCTGTTGGTTTTCATTCAGTATTACATTCTTGAACTGCATATTCATATCAGACCAAGGCATGTCGTGAAATCTTGGAGTGACGCTTTCATGCTTACAGCTGCAGCAGAGCGTTTCCCTGTGATCTGTGAATTCGCTGAAACAACCCGCCTCATTTACCCTTTGTCATTCCCACAGGCCCCCTCTAAAAAAAAAAAATTAATTCAGAGAGACACGCCAGGGGTGGAATGCAGACCAGAGGGGTACCATTATTCATACATACTCGTTCAGCGAAGAAAATGTTATGATATGAAAAAAACCGCAATGTAAAAATATCAAACCGTGCCAAGAAAGCAGGACGGGATTGGGCTGGTTGTTTACTTTTTCTGGAGCTGTGGCTTTTTGAAGGTTTCACATTTTACCCTAACTGACACTGTCAGATGCATTATTCCTCTAAACTGTGAAGAGATGCACAGGTTATTAAATTGATGGACCTCACCCTGAAGGTACAATCTGGCCTGGCGCTGCGTACCTGCCTCGGACATTCCTATTCCGTGAAGTGCAAGGGCTTTAGTATGTTTACCATCCTCCATATGCCCATTTAACGAGACAGCTAATTATAGCACACTCCTTTCACTGGGATACTCGTGCTGAATTTTTCATTTAACACTGTAAAGTAGGTCAAAGGAAGCAAACCATATTTTGTTTCAAAACAACGCGTGGGTGGGGGGAGGGGGGGCATTGCTTTTGGTACAAAAATGAAGGTAGAATGCTCAGACCACGTTCCCAGAAGGACGCTGCTGTAGTAGTTTCACCAAAATGTCCTTTTTATCAGGCCTGATCTCCGCTGTAAAGCCTTTGCTTGGCCAGTCATGTGACTCTATCTCTGGTGTCGCTTTTAATCCGCCCGAAGGTTTGTTCAAAATAATCTTGTACAGTGTGTAGTCCCACTATCGAGAAGGCATTCCCCTCCCATTGGCTCTCAGAGATGAAGACAGTGTTTGCGTTCTTGTTTCTCATTGCCCTGCAGTCGGGAGATGTGCCCCCTTTTAAAATGAAATACTGGTCTTCGCTTCACAGTTCAACTGGTGTTTATGGGCCTAATTTAAACGTGACCTTTTTTCTATTTACATAACGATGTTTTTTGTTTGTTTTTGACCCCCGTTTCTGATGCAGGTAATGAGTCTTGGATCCCGAACCGAACCACAGATCACCGAGGTTGACGTTCCCCTGAATGCTCCGGCAGCCAGAGGAGATCATCTACAACCATCTCAGCTGCCCTGCAGCGCCTTGGGCTGCACAGCCAATATTATACACTCCATATAGAGCACAGCTTGGCCCACGCCTGACTGGTTTCACATGGGCCATGCTAAGTGTGTATAATGGTTTGTGTTGGGTAGTGTAATTAGGAACCTCTTCCCTCCCGAGATGTAATCTTCTAACTTCAACAAGCGTTTTGTGGCATGCTTTGATGGTAGCTGAAGAGGAGGGGGGTTCAGCCCAGAGATTTCCTGCTACCTGACATTTATTTTGACGGCCGCCGTGCTTATTTGTGATGGTCTTAATCGGCATTGCGGGCCCCTGGCTTGACCGAGGCTGCAGATCAGAGGCAGCCACTTCTCAACAGAGGGAACCCACTTTAAACGTGTGACTGTGCAGTGTGTCACACTGTAAACGTGTGACTGTGCAGTGTGTCACACTGTAAACGTGTGACTGTGGCGCCAGAGTTCCATGCCTGTGCTGTGCTGCCTTATACATAATATACAAGACTCCTATTAAATATTGACAGATTGCATGGCAATATATGCACAACGACATTGCCGCAGACCCACAAAGCGGTCGCAACCCAGTGCTTTCCCTGCAAACGGAGTGCAGTGTCAGTGATTTGCAGAAAAAAATGCATGTTAAGGAGATAATTACAGGCATCAAGACAGACGGAATAAAAACAAATAATTAAGATGTAAAATGAACCGATCGCACATTGTGCTGTGGTTTTTCTCCTCCCAGAATGCATTGCGGCTTGAAACCACAAAATAGAGCTCTTATGCCTCAAGATGGATAAATCATTTCATTTGGTGTGCTCTGCATTTCCTGCGAACCGGGGTCTGCTTTTCCACCATTTGTCTTTAAGGATAATTGAAATAGATAATTGAAAAACTGAAAGGACGAGGTGACATGACCAAAGCTGCACTGCTGGTGTATGCAGAGCTTCTCTCTGGTCATGTTACAGTGGTCTAGGGGAAACGACCGGAATTTAATGACCACAAGAAAACCTGGCCCAGAGAGATAAGATCTGTTGGCCTTTAATCATGATCCCCATAGTAAAATGGGCAATAAAACTGCTTTGTCGACTGATTAAGTTATTTTTCTGCTTTGTAAAAAAAAAAAGAAAAAAAAAGTCAACATTTATTGCTAATCGTTTTGCCTGAACTCACACGTTCTTCTGAATAGTCGATAAAGGTCGGATGAGCACATTCTATAGCTGGTGACACTAGAGAGTATTAAAAACCCTTAGTGATGCTTCACATGAAAAACGTTAGAAAACACTGCGGGGGAAAGATGATTCTCCAAGCTACGTCATTGGCTTGGCACTTCAGACATCAATGGTTTTTAGCTCAAGTGCCCTTGGATAGTGAATAATGAGCATGAGCCCAGATTTTATAGTGACCTCAAAACAAATCTTTTGCTTGATATCTACATACCTACGTTTTGCAACTGAAATTATCAAGATGGATGATAAAATGTGAAAATCTGGCAGAAAAATATTCCACTTATATCAAAACGAAAACAATGAGATGGTAGAGATGCTGCTCTGTTATCGGACATTCTTATCTGAACTTGCATTTAACTTTCATGACTCTGGCTATGTCACAGGTCAAGGGTCAGGCTATGTCACACGTCAAAGGTCAGACTCTGCACCGTGACATTCTTCCCAGTGAAGACCTTACTGGTTCATTCATTTTTGCTGTTTTGTGTTTTGTGCTATGTTCTGAGCTAATTTTTTCCTGCACAAAAAACACGGTTCAGCATTCTCTAACTGCTTATCATGGTCAGGGCTGCAACGAGGCCTGAAGCCTGTCCCAGTCAGCAGAGGGCACATGAGTGGGGGACACCCTGGACAGGATGCCAGTCCATCACTGGGGACAAGGCAGGGGACACCCTTAACGGGATGTCAGTTCATCACTGGGGACAAGGCAGGGGACAGCCTGGATGGGATGCCAGTCCATCACTGGGGACAAGGCAGGGGACACCCTGGACGGGATGCCAGTCCATCACTGGGGACAAGGCAGGGGACACCCTGGACGGGAAGCCAGTCCATCACTGGGGACAAGGCAGGGGACACCCTGGACTGGATGCCAGTCCATCACTGGGGACAAGGCAGGGGACAACCTGGACAGGGTGCCAGTCCATCACTGGGGACAAGGCAGGGGACACCCTGGATGGGATGTCAGGCCATCACTGGGGACAAGGCAAGGGACACTCTGGATAGGATCCCAGTTCATCACTGGGGATTAGAACACACTCATATTCATACACTATAAGCAGCTTAGGGGTGCCAACTGGTCAGACTGCATATCATTGGTCTGTGGAAGGAAACCAGGGTACACTGTCAGAAAAAGGGTCCAGCCCTGGTACAGTTTTGTTCCCTAAGGTACAAACAATATTAATGTACCCCCAGTGGTACAAAAATGTTCGTCTGAGTCCATTTTTGTACCTTAAAAGGTACATTTACCTACAGCTCAGGGTACAATTGACCAAATTGTCTGTAGATGCGCATGTGTGAGTGACTGGTGTGTGAGTATGCCCATAGGCTTCGGACCCCCGCGACCCTGAAAAGGACAAGCAGTTACAGAAAATGGATGTGTAGAGATGGATGGATAGGGTACAATTAGCAGACCCTTGAGGGTACAACCCCAGTGACTAGTAGTTGTGGCATAATCCAGTGAATGTATTTTCATTTTAATTGCTCAAAATCTAGTCATTAAAATGTAAAGACTCCAGCATAGCAGAGGCAGAACACAGGGAACAGGCCGTATGGTTTTTCCGAAAAAACTGGAAGAACCAGATTTAACCTAAAATATGTTAACATATTTTTTCCTCACGTAAAGATCTCCTGCTCCTAATGCACAAATTAGCACCAAGTAATGATTAAATGATCGGTTTCCTCCACGTGACAAGACCTGCAACGTTGTTGCCGTGCCGGTCGCCTGCAATGATCCCCCTTGCTGGAAGGCATGGGTGCATGTCAGGGACCTACTGAGCGAGGCTGCAGATGGTGGGAGAGCTAAAGAGCAGGGCAGGCACAAATTAGGCCGCCAGTTAGCGGCTTGCTTTATCATACCAGCTTGACATAATTGTTTCTGCACGTGTCTGTTCAAGAAATCTATTAAGTCATCGGACTTGTTACTGATGCTGTATTGTGGCGACAAGCTACTGCACAAACAAAACATTATAGAATAGCCTCACTGTTGCAGATATTTTAACGCATGAATAGCGATAGATTCATGTTTCCTATTTTTCATGTCTTAATCCGTGTAGCAGTATACGATGATTAGTTTCCTGTAAAGAAGCTTAACAAGACTATCTGATTGCAGCGCACTCCCCAGTGGAAAAAAAAAGAGAAAAACACGAAGGTTTATATGTCATGATTAAATCTCCATCTAAAGCTGGCACTGCGACATGCTATATATACATTTTGGATCAGATGCTGTCTGGATGGTGCGCTGGTATTGGTTGGCACCCGGATTACCCAGCATGCAGTGGTGGCCCGGCTTGGGGGTGGATCATGGCCTGACACCTTCCATTACTCTGTCATGGCTCTGTCAGGGGAGGCCCCTTTGGGTGGCGCTAATGACCTGTGATGGTTGCTTCCCAGGGACCATCATGGCAAAGACTGCAATTCGTTCAGCTTCCCTTCCAAGCAACAGCAAACAATGCTGTTCAATTTATTTTTAGAAAGAGAAGTTCCAAACATATTTGCCTAAAGTATTTCACATATATATATATATATATATTTATACACTGTCAGAAATATATATACAAACACACACACACACACACACACTGTGCACACACAAACAGAAAAAGACAGAATACAATTTGCGACAGGAACAAAAACCATTTAGGTTGGAATGGAAAAGGGAGACCGAAGGTCAGCTGACTGGCCTCAACACACAATTAGCTAATGTTCAGCTGTCTTCCTAACGAAGGCTTTCCAGCAACATCAGAGAACATCTGCAGATACAATCAAACAAGGAATGGTTTCACAGCATTACCCCCAAGCCCTGTCATGAACTACACATATGCTGTATTCTTCGCACAGTATTAAGTGTCTTTCTTTCCACCATATTGATCTTATTGTATTTTTGCCCTCAAATCTGCATGCAGAGGAGTGATTATCAAATGAATAGCTTTAAACATTGTACTGTACATCTCCACTCAAGCGCTTCTTCTCAGACATTTGGGGAAAATTCACAGATGTCTTGCAAAGTGACTTTTCCATATGCCGGGCAAACCTTGAAAGCAGAACACTCCACCCAGAAGATGGTGATCAGCGTCTCCAAAGACTAGCTGAAACATTAGTTCGTGAACTCGCCTGTTTCGGTCCACCGACATAAGGCCATATGTTGATTAATGGGAAAAATACACTCGCGGGGAGAAAATCGAAGAATGTAGTGACCTAGTTTAAGCCTAATGATGAGGAAAATCTGTGCTATTTCAATACGCTGACGTTGGGAGGGACTGTTGGAACCACTTATCGAATGATGAAAGAGCACTGCTGCTCTTTGCGGCATCACATGTGTGCGGGCCTGCTGTGCAGTTTATTGTGAGAACTGCACCTTGTCTGGTCCCTAGAAGACAGCCACCTGCAGGGACGGACACATGTCGCCGTTCTCTCTGACCTAGGGTGTATCAGCGACCTGCGGAGTGAATGCTGGTTTTGACTGCTGGTCTGATGTTGGGGTAAAACATGCCCGGGGGCCTCGGACGCATGCAGAGTGCTTCAGATGTTTCCCGCATTGGTTGCACCGGCCCAACCGCGGCCCTTTGATCCTGGGGGATGATCGTCGGCGCGGTTGTCATGGAGACGAGGAGGCCTGGGAGCACTATTGCCTTCACAGGTCTTTGGGGCGATGGCTGCACCACGAGCTCCCTGGGACTCAGTCTTTCCAAACAAATATTGCCTCCTGTTGCCACTGACCCTTAATGAAAGGATGTGAACATGAGAGGCCAGAATGTGATTTATTTTCCTTTATTTAAACATGAGATTAAGTCCAGAGGTTTACCTTTGAGACGCCATTCCCCTATGGCCGTGTGCGTGACTTGGATGTGATTTGAGCTCAAATGCACTCCCCCAGCAGACACGACCTGCACAGCCTCCTGGGAAATAATATGACTAAATTGCTTTGAATAAAGGAACCAAACCTCAAGCCTCTTCTGTGTAGCAAGAAAACAGCTGTTTTATAATTCTACATGATACACAAACTCACTTAGGTCAGGCAGCTTGCAAGATGTTGAAATTCCCTATATTGAATCTACTTTCGTGACATTGGGTGAAGACGCACCTAAATTCTTGAATTCACTTTTAATTTTTTGATTTGCGATATAATTTTCTTCTAAGTTCCTGTCTAGTTTGCAAAAAATCCAAAAGAAATCATGCCACATCCCTCCTTGAACTTTGCACAACATCGGCAGAAAGGGTCTATTTCTCCAGTTTTGAGAATCAACTTGGGGCCATTCGAAGTGTTTTTCAATTAGAAGTAACACGAATGGGCCAAAGGGAACCTTCGACAGTTCTGTAAAGTTGTGATGAGTAACCTGAAGCAGAGTGAACAGTGACAGACTCAGTCTGGCTGCTTTAAAGCTAACTATCCCATAATTAGACATTTAAAGTTCTCTGCCAGTGCTACCTGTTCTGTATGGTGCACTAGATTTACATAAGCTTCAGCACATTATTCCCCGCCAAGTGAGCAAGTTGAGTGGCCATTGGAGTTGAGGAGATTCCTCCTGCATTTCCGTAACAGTCAGAAGAGCAACAGACCAACACAGAAGACCCAGAGGGCCCTTAGCTAGTGGGAGATCCTCTGACCTCTATTAACTGTATTGTGCAAAATTAACACACGCCTATGTAATGGGGCTAACATTTAAGTCTCAATGTCCCAGCGTGACTGGAACCACTCTAATGTGTGATTAATTATATATGTTTTTTTTTCCCTGTTTAACTTGACGCACAGCCCGGCGAGGGTCCGGGCAGCACATGTGGCTCTGATGCTGTATTCCAGCTCTGCCTGAGTTCAAACAGAGTTTACAGATGGGATTTTCTCTTCAAGTGTCCTGTGGATCAACACGTATGAAAAACCACATTCGGATTTGGACCGAGGTCCTACAATCTTAAAAACTGTATTTGGAATTGATCGGGAAAATTCACCACCCATATATTGAAAAAAAAAACAATGTATTTATAAAATAACACTGGAGCAAAGAAATTAGGTCATGGAAACTGCAGTTCCAAGCTTCGGATATGGAGATGCCGACTTTCTTTCATAATAAGCTTTGGCAGGTGCACCTGTAGGGAATCTAGTAAAACCGTGGATGTTGCACAACAGGTTGATGTATTATGAAGTATAACCCTATAATCAGGGGGAGTGGGCAGTTGGGGAAGCAATTTTTTCTGCATTAACTTCCACTGTTTCTGTTTTTATGTCTACAACCCTCATCACCTCACCAGAAAAACAGCAGGCTGGAAAAGTATAGAGAACAGATAATTCACAGTGCAATGAAAAATAACTCTTTTATGTGTACTGCCTTGACCGAACTGGGAACCCTGGTATGTGACCACATGATACTGTTATTGATGCAGTGAGAGCATCTTAACTGAAAGGGTGCAGTGACCTAAAGAAAGTATGCAGTGGATTGTTTGCTGAAGAACCACGGGCCAGTATATCATATACCCCAGTCATAACTTAACCAGTAGGGTTTAAAGGTTCTCAAATCAAACCCTCGCATCTTTAGTCAGCTCATGCTTTTCTTCTGTGTCACTCCTTGACTAAGTTGAGAAAAGTCGATATATAAAGGAAGTTGGAGTGTCATTGATTCCGGCTGCTTTTGTTTGCCTCAGGAGCTTGCCATCGGTGACATGATGATGAATTCTGTAGGCTATGAGGTGCTTCTCGAGAAGAACGTCAGGCCATCTGTCCATGACCTGAAGCTGAACAGAAAGTGGGTCTTTCAGCAAGACAGTGATCCGAAACATGCAAGTGCATCAGCAACAGAATTTCCTTGTTTTGCTAGGGGAGAAGATATTTTACATCTTACATGGATCTAGTGAAGATCTGGACTAAAACCCCCCATAGATATTTCAAGGCAGGACCTGGGGGAATTTGTCCACGTCGGGTAGCACCCAGACATCACTAAAAAAGTAAAAGGCAGAAATTCCTCAAAAATGGTGTAGGGAGACTGTTACAGGAAAGCCCTGCGCTTAGCTGCTCAAGAGAATGTCATCATTTACTAAATCTAAAGGTTCAAAAACTTGGATACACACACAACTATTTAATCATTCGAGG
This sequence comes from Mormyrops boulengeri, assembly GCA_026781065.1. Lineage (NCBI taxonomy): Eukaryota > Metazoa > Chordata > Actinopteri > Osteoglossiformes > Mormyridae > Mormyrops > Mormyrops boulengeri. Next base: position 3,351,488 of record JAODLD010000045.1, on the reverse strand, counting down.
GTAAATACATGTGGAAGGAGCATCGTGGTTTTGTTTTAATGGTACACTTGAGTTATGTATAATATGCTAACCTTTTAGGAATCACTCTCGGCGCTGCCTCTGTTGTATACACAAAGACATATTCAGGCAGATTATCATTCGCTTCTCAAAGCTGTTCAAACACAAATCGCCATGCCGGTGAAGAATGGCAAATGGCTCATCGACTCTATGGTGATGCAGATATGCAGGAAGGAGTTGCTCATGGCTGCCTGTTTTTACTTCCCACATTGTATGAATCTTGGGATCTGTATTCAGGAGATTACAAAAACTTAGCTGTCTTCATTGCTCTGATTGAGAAGAGAGAACAGGAAGCTAATTCAGGCCCGTCACACCGTGCTCATTCATGGCCGTGTGAGAGATGCCTGAGGTCCATGGTGCGAGAGTTCAGCTGCTCCTTGTGGTGGGAATACACAGGGCAGGTCTGTTCGCCTGCAACCCCTGAAAGTCGGGGCGAATGATCTCAAGCCTTTGACAAATCCAAGTGCAATGATTCCTACACGTGCGGTGTCACGCGATGAAAAGTGTCGTGAAAAAAGTTGCCGAATACAAGCTAAAAATGGTGAGAATGGGGATTAACATTTAGCATGGTCTGGGAAATGAAATGCCACTATCGATTGCGGAAAATGGAAACGAGTCACTTCTTAAAAGGACTGCTCTTCCTGTAGTGCTTTCCCAGAGGTCAGGGGTGTTTCCACTGTGGAAATAAAGAGAGCTGAAGTTGAGTATTAGACGCCTAAGCTGCTTTCACCTTCCATCCTCTGTCACATTGCCTGTCAAACTCAAAGTGGTCATACACAGTCACCACCCAGGGCCCTCCAAAGGAAGGCTAAGGTTCCTGGTTCACATGGCATCACAGGAAGTTCCCAACAGGCAAAAACTACAGGGGCTCAGGAGTCAAGATCCTCTAAAGCTGATTGGAGCCTTTCGACAGGGCGAGGCGTGATGTGTGTGTGTTTTTTCAAACAGGAATCAGGTCTTCTCGTGGACATTGAACTGACTCATCACAGCTGGGCCACACAGAGGACTTACAGAGAAATTCAAAACAGGACATCCTGCCATTGAGCGCTGGTGTCACGGCTGGCAGAGAAACGCAGCTGCATACAGCTTCCTCTTTCTGAGGGGGTCACTGAGAGCAGGCAGCACTGCGTGTTTGTCAGAAGCTCAATTATGGAAGTTTCTCCATGCGAGATGACCATATGAATGAGTGCTTGTCAATATGTATGATTAGGAGTGGGTAAGAGAAAGTCCTAACGTCACATAATTGCAGGAACAAACAAGGGACACTACATGGCCAAAAGTATGTGGACACCAGGCTGTCCAACATCTCATTACAAAACCATGAGTATTAATATGAATTTAGTCAGCCATGGTTGCTGCAATAGCCTCTGATCTTCTGGGAAGGCTTTCCATTAGATGCTGGAACATTGCTGGTGCGATTTGCTGCCATACTGGTACTGGATTGATGCTGGGTGATCAGGTCCCTTTCTGTGAGCTTGCGTGGCTAACCCCTTCACAACGAAACTTGCTTACAGATGTTTTGACCTTCACAATCACTCCACTTACAGCTGCCCAGGGCAGCTCTAGCAGGGCAGAAATATAGCAAACTGACTTGTCGGAAAGATGGTGTCCGATGATGGTGCCAAGCTGAAAGTCACTAACTTCTTTTGTATGACCACCCATTCTGCAGCCAGTGCTGCAGAAATTGCATGTCTGTGTGCTTAATATATATGTATTGGCAATGGGTGTTGCTTAATTTGGCAATTTCTCTAATTCATAGCGATGTCTGCATACATTTGGCAACATGGTATATCTGGACACATCTTAAAAAGAGGCACGGAGATTTATAAGACTTGCAAGGTAACCGACCTTCCTCTTGAACTATACAGGCCCACAGTTAGCTGTTGGTGAAAAAAATTCAGACGGAAGCCTGCACTGGTTACCTGCTGACCTCAGCACACACATCACGCTGAGATCTTTCGCACCGTTCCTAAAGTGGCATGGAAGCTTCCTTCACCACGGCCGTCTCGAGTTTGACCTTCCACTTTGAAAGTTCACAGTTTTTTCAAGCACCCTGCTCTCAGCCAATTCACATACCACATGTACATTTCTCACCAAAGACCTTGACAGGACAAGACCGTGCAAAAAGAAGTCAATTCCAGCATCAATACATATGGCGTGTATTCTAAGCATGTGCATTTCCCATAACCTCAGCTGGCACAGTTATGTTGCTTAGACACAATCTCACCCTACAGCGTACTGTTCACAAACAATGAAATGGAAAAGCAGACTGTGCTCAATAGCTGCCACGTGAATGTCCGCCAAATGTAGGGCACTACATAAATAATAATAATAATAATAATAATAATAATAATAATAATAATGACAATAATAATAATAGTGAGAACTTAAACCAGGTTTGATAGCATTTGTAAACTGAAATGTGACCACGCTGTAAATGCAGACCGGTGTTACAGCTCTTAGTTACACACAATAAACAGAAATGTTGTTGAAATGGGTAGTGTAAACAGTCTCTTTATAGATACATCATCGCTGTGACCATCCTGGAACCACAGAAGGCAGGCTTGTTGTGTGTGATCAAAATATGACTGCGCTCGAAGGTTGTCATGGCAACGACATGACTCAGGAGAGCTGCGCGCGGTGTTGCTTCATGCGATGTCACGAGCTGCCCGTGGCAATGACAGTCCTTCATCTAAGGGGCTTTAAAGGCAGAGAAGCCCAGCGGTAGGTAAAGTGATGCCACACCACAGCCTCGCTACCAAACCATATCCTGGCGTTTTGGCTAGAAACCTGTTATTAACATTAAGACCTGAAGATGTTTGATTAATGCATCGTATCTAGAGCGTGCATTATGCCAAATATGGTGCAAAGAGGCTTATGTTTAACTGGGTGTGTTTCCAGTCTCACTGTCTGAAAGGACTTGGACTTATACTTTGCTGATATTAGAGGGAGTTAACACGGACAGGAAATTCATCACGCTGAGTAGAATTTCATCGCCCTAAGTCATCTTCTTAGATGTTGCTTTTGTTGGACGGGGCAGTGTGGGAGCTGAGGCGCTGTGACGCACGGAGCGCAACTCTCTGGATTATAAATCCATTGTTGAACCTGGAGCACTACAGTCTGGGGGGGTTGGCAGGTTTCATCCCAGCTTGGGGCTCTTCCAAGGGAGGTGCGAAGGCTAGCTGCTTTACGGCCCTCGCGTGGCTGATAAGAGCAGTGACGACAGCATGACCATCCGTAAGAAGGTGCCACTGGATAGAGTTCATGCATGACAAGCTTCTGCCACGATGCTGGTATGTCAACAGCTACTCAGAGGCAGCGATTTCCAAGATGCCATTCCCAGATTCTCTCTCTTTCTCTCCCTCTCTCTCTCTCTCTCTCTCTCATGGTTTTAACACTTGAAAGAAGAAGAGAAGAAGAAATAAAAACTCCACTTACTCCAGCAGCTACCTGCCTACTTGGTCACGCTTAAAACCAGCTTCCCTTGGGGGTACAGACAATATAAATCTGTTCTCATCCTAAAGAAAGTAGCAAAAATTAAACAGAGCCATCTCTTTTTGGGCCCAATGATCTTTTTGTCACTTGCCAGGACACCAGATGGTACTAGTCAATACATCAGAGTATAAGGCACTTTTATGTCACAGAGTCTTGTTTGACAAGATGTGAAGCGCTTTTGTGGACGGCGGTTACAAAAGGACATTCACTCGGCCTGAAACCTCTGACTTTCCTATAGAGTCACTGACTGTGTCCAGTTTTAATAGGCGACCAGACAAAAGTGTGATTGTGCCACTTGGTTCTGCTGTATAGTAACTGTAAAAGCTTGATAAAGAATTTCAGCAAACTTACTGTCTACATCCCACAATGCAAATCCTACAATAACGGCTCTCCAGCAACAGTGGGAACATATATACATGATGAATAAAAAGCATTAATATAGACAAGAATGAAAGGACTCTGGGCTGCATATCACTGAATTCCCATAGTCCTAATATAATTACATGCATTCCCACTGTCTGAATCCTTCAAATCCCATCAAAGATAACGGGTTCTGCAAGAATTTCATACAAAAATATACACACCATCTCTAATGAAACTGATACCCTTATTCAAGCAAACCCATTTAATAAATTATGAAATCAAACATTTGCTTTTCAATATAATTTTAAAAGGTTTGGTTTAAAGTTTTAGCAAAAAGAAGGAACAATGCAAACACTGTGCTTATCCTGGACTGAAAAGCAATTTAAACAGAATAGGCACCAGCACTAACAAGAGCTGAAAACCCCCCGCAGACAATCTGCAATGGATTGTGGGAGCACAAGACACTCTCCAATTAAGACCAACCAGCTGTCTGACTAACAAAGAGGGTGTGGCCAGAGCGGGCCACTGAGGCGGAGTTATGGTGATGCAAGCTGGGAGCTTGCCAAATAAGGCGGCCAGACTCTGAGGTCACACCTGGGACTCCTCTTCTGCTGCTGGAGAAAACAGAAGAGGAGGATTTGACAGCTCCATAAAGAAAAGGATGAACACAGCAGAGTCTCCTGTTGTTGAACCTCTGACTTGATAAGCTGGAAGCAATTATTAGTGGACCCAGTAGAGGACTTGACAGAAAGTTGACGATGAATTTAAGGAAGACGATCCATGAGATTTTCCAGGGTTTCCAAAAATGCAGCCAGCAACTGGCTGGATATGGATGCTGGGTGGGGATATACAGCTGTTTCATGTGATCTCATATATGCAGAATTTCAAGCCATCAGGAAACTCCCAACAAGCTCTGAGCCCCGATTAACTACGGGTCCAGTCAGGGTTCCTGCAATTCACAGCCTATCCCAGGAAGCTGGAAACAACCTGGATGAGATTCATTGCAAGGCACTCACATATCAAGCTACCATCCACTCAAGTAGTATGTCTTCATAACATGTCATGACATGAATAAATCTGTTGACAATGCATGCAAACGTGAAAAATCTAAGGAGTTTGGGCCAATGTCCAAATCCAAAACCACAACGCTTAGAGCTGTGAGGCAAAAAAAAAATATGCACATTAAATCAGTATGTTACTCAATTCCAAAAGTACAGGCATATAATTTTATGTGTCACCAGTGGTCACAAGACCATGCATAATTGGATACATCCCATGAACACCATTTGGTACCACTTGCATTGGTATTTTTGTCTCCACAAAGGCTTGTGATGTAACTTCAAAAGCTGCCCTGATTCTGCTGTCTTACAGGAGCTTGGCAAGTATCCTGCCTTGTTAACTGTGGTCTATAGTCAAGAGGTGAAGCATTTCATGCCAATCGCTTAGGGTTTACCCTCAGCCTCCAGAATTCCTGATTTTAACTGCATTCTTACATCAACACTTGCTCCTCCCTGGGCAGACTGACCCCTGAATTGATCGAAAGATCTTGGGTTGACCATGCATATGCGATCACACGCCCAGAATATAAGGTCACCCTGTGCTAGCAGCGGCATTTGTACTTCGCTCTGTGTTTTGACGCTCACGGGATATAGACAGCGTTTTGTTTCCCTGCATTCCAGCGGAATCAGAGGAAACATGCAGCACGCTTTGCCGCGGAAATGCGCCCATCACTCGGCTGATGCCACCTCATGCATTCTTGCATAATAAAACCCCCCTCCATTTTCCTGGTGCGACATATATCTGCCATTCATGCACAATGAGTGCTTCTGTGTAACACCTGTCATTCGCTCGGATGCACGTTTTCACCCATTCTGACGTTGCCGGACATGCCTCTTTGTCCCAGCACTCAGACACAAACTTAGCGACCCCCTCCCCCTACACACACACACACACACACACACACAAACACACACACTTAGTAATCGCCGCTCCTTGGAACAAGGAATGTGCTTCAGTACAGTTGAAAAGGAATATTTAAGCGCATATCTCTGCAGCTGAGAACATCATCGCTTAAGGGCCACCAGAATGAAGCCAGTTCCCTCCACATCTGAGGCCTTCTCTCAGAGAGAGCAGCATTCCAGAATCCCTTTTATTGCATTACTCACAAAGAGCATTTATACATCTAAATTTCCTGTCATAGATGCTCAGCCGTAAGTTTTACAATAAAGGTCTGCATGCTGAGCCCTGATGAGGTATAAAAAAACATGTGGTTGATGAAACCACAACAAGCCATGTAGCAAAAGTAACCGTGCACCACCAAGATCAGAACAGAGAAATGATTAGGTACAAGAACTGCCAGAAGCAAGCTTACAAGGGGAGCATATTCGAAACAATAAATGATGGTCATGCCATTCTACGAAAGCAGTGCTCTCTCGATTTTTGGTGACATTATCACCAAAAATCATTTATCACCGTATTATTCACAGCATTTCCTCGCTGTAAAAGTACCTGACAGTGCAATTAGAGATTTCTAATTAACTCGATTCACAGGAAAACCCAGGGACTTGCAGGAAAGTGAGGAATATGTTCGACAAAATGGATGACCCACTAACAGACCATGCTAATGAAATCTGTCTGTCCTACTGGGACTTCGGCTGAGGTTTGTTTTGACTTTCTGCAGTTGGCTCGCACCCCAAAGCGAAACAGTCGCACCCTGGCCGAGACATAGCTGAAATCTCATAATAACAAGTATCACTTCCATATGTTCGCCGCTTTTCAAGCATATAGTGAAGAAGATGCTCAAGAGATCATCAAGCTTCCATGTTACATATCAGACTTAATGAACCCTCTGCGAAGCACTTGAGGGTGTCTCCTGCTGTATCCAAGCCCCAGCAAGAGCCAAGAGTGACACACTTATCTCTAGCCAGAGTTTGGTTCCTCCACAAATGGTTCTAGTCAGCCATTTATGTCTCAATGTTGGTTAAAACACTGGTATGGTATATGTACTTCACTGGCATTGTGGAAGAAAGGTTAGTACTGTTACCTCACACCTATGGGACAAGGGTTCAAGTGTCTGTTAGGGTTCTGCATGTAGAGTTTTGCATGTTCTCCCCATGTTGTCATGGGTTTCCTCAGAGTACTACTCTGGTTTCCCCCCCAAAGTCCAAAAATGTACTGAGATCAATTGGAGTTGCCAATTGTCCCTATGTGAGTGAATGGAGTGTGAGTGTGCTCTGTGGTGGGTTGGTGCTCCACAATGGGTTATTCCCTGTCTTGTGCCTGTAGGCTCTGGACTCCGTGCAACCCTGATTCGGATAAGTGGTCACATAAAATGGATGGATTTACTTCACCTTTTGTTCTGGTCAACCGATGCGTTTGGTTGCATAATAGAGGATTATGGGTGTGTCTGTGTGTGTGTATATATATATATATACATACATACATACATATAGAGAGAGATAGACAGACCGGAACAGAGAGAGAGAGCCACTGTGTCCCCTACGTTGTGTCCGGTGCTGCTCTACAGCCCAGGATCAGCAGTTATAGAACTTGAATCAAGTAATGATGCCAAGCATTAGCACCTATCGCAGGTCTTGGACATCGGCCACAAGGTTGCCCGCCGCATTTCGAGCGACAGGAAAATGCACTACTTCGTGCAAAATCATATCACACTCAAAGAACTATATACACTTGAGGAACCCTCGACAATAGAGAAGTCCTTCACATCTGCGTAGGGGTTTTCATCGCTGCTGTTTATTATGCTTTCGTTGCTGGTCCATGGCAGACTGGTTCTGGGAAATCTGCCCCAGTCCAGTCAAAGACATCATGTTCCACAGTACCTCTATTATTTGCATTTTCTGTATAATATCTTATTGTTCCCAAGTAGCAGGCAGCAAAGCTCTTCCAGCCTCAGCAGTGGCCTTGTTGTAGCCTCCGTGAACATAAACCTAAAATGCTCCTCTAAGGCATCGAGCAGCATAAATGAGCAAAAATTGTAATTCACTTGGATAAAAGCATAAGCTGAGCAAGTAAACATACTCATATCTGAAAAAAATGTGAGTGTAAACTGAATTAAATCATTTCCATTTAAATTCACTGAACTGCTGCCATAGTGACAACTGTTCATGGAAGCAGCTGAACTGTTAAAGCACTTCTGCTCCTTCCTCTAATACGGCCTCCTCTGCCTCGTCGAGCGCCGGCCTCCTTTAAACAGTGTTGCTGGGATACACTCGTTCAAGCTCATTAAATGTAAAGAATAATCGTTTATTCAATCGAACTACACATCTGTTACTCCAGACTGGGTATCTCAGACCTTTCCAAACACATTCTTTGTCCAATGAAAAGAAAACCAAACCTGATAACCAAACTTCAACAACATGATAGTGGATATTTCATATGTTTACATTTTCACCCTTGGCTTTAGAAAAAAATAAAAGGTATCCTCAGTATCCCACAGTCCCTTTACCTCAAATTGTGACTTTTCGAAGGACTTATAGACTATATATTTCTTAAAGTGTTGCAACTCATCTCCAGTTATGACTGCTCCATAAGACTGACCATTCTTGAAGAACCACTCAATCATACAGTTCTCAAGGATTACTCTATTCCACTTGTTCAGAGTAAAACCGGTTATGGGCCATTCTGTGGATTTGTGGACATATTATGATTCTGAAAGCATTACAAGCACATTTCTATAAATTCTGGTACATTGGAGTGTTTATTGTAAGTGTGCCCTGCAATGGTTGGCGTCCCACCCAGGGTTATTCCCCGCCTTGTGCCCGTAGCTTAAGGGATAGGATCCGGACCCTGAGCAACCCTGAATTAGACAAGCGGGTTCAGAAAAATGGAGGGATGGATGGATGGATTGAATCTTTATTACCACAAAACCAAGGATGGTGGAAATTTGTAGACATATATCTATGTCCATGTCTAGGCTGGGAAAAGAATTACAGGACGTCATTGGAAAGAACTGTCCTACAAATTACCACATGGGGAAAAACCAAGAGAAAACTGCCTGGGTCTTCAGGGGGAGACAGTACAGTAGTTAACCCCCCCCCCCCCCCCCATGAGGGGGTGTTCTGGCTGCAGGTGCAAAACTTGTACACATCCTTCATTCAATCCCACCTGTTTTCAGCTATATGGGTTATTAACAACTTGGACATGTCTTAATAAGGAACAGCAGCCAGCAGGGTTAGCCTGCAGAGCTAGAAACAGGTGTGAGACCTCTCCCATCGAGTGTCTCCCACCAGGGGGTGAGAGAGACATTATCTGTGGATACGTCACAGCAATGGGACTGAAGGACTTCCAATTCATCCCCAAAGCCCAAGCAGAAACAGAATTGTAGGCATGAGATTGCGTTCCAAAAGCAATAGCCCAGACCAACGCAAAACATTACAATGTGATGCGATCTTGCTAACCTATAAATAAAAACCACTTGATTTTTTTTATCGGGGAATAATTATACGAAACTATCATGTGTCAAATATAGGTTATGTAAAATAACCTATTTAAGATATAATTTAGTGCATATTACAGAGTTCTGAATACCGATCAGAGAAATCACCTACACTCAAAATTACACAGTATGTTGCTACTGGCAACTGACGTTGGTGTTTAAGAGCCCGTGTTAGCAGAAGAAAGCAAACATTGCATTCACAATCTGTAGCTCGATGACACAGGCTGCAGTTCAGCATTGTGTGCATATCACATAATTTGTTTGATGTCATGAGGAAGGAACGCGTAAGATGGCCCCAGTCTATGCGCAAAGTTCTAGCATGGCTAGCAAAAATTCTGCTGTGACCAGAGCTGAGCATGTCTGTCTGTCTCTCAGTCTGTTTCTCTGTCAGTCCCATGGCCTGTCTCTCTCTCTGAATGTTTCTCTGTCTGTCTCTCAGTCTGTTTCTCTGTCAGTCCCATGGTCTCTCTCTCTCTCTCTGAATGTTTCTCTGTCTGTCTCTCAGTCTGTTTCTCTGTCAGTCCC
>JAODLD010000045.1:3317585-3341493 GCA_026781065.1 Mormyrops boulengeri | reverse complement strand
CTGTCAGTCCCATGGTCTCTCTCTCTCTCTCTGAATGTTTCTCTGTCTGTCTCTCAGTCTGTTTCTCTGTCAGTCCCATGGTCTGTCTTTCTCTCAGTCTGTTTCTCTGTGTTTCTCTTTTGTCTGCCTCTCTTTGTTTCCTTCCATCTGCATGCTTGTTTATCTTTTTGTCTGTAGCTTTCTCTTACACTGCTCCTGGCCCCTCTGTGTCTTTTGTGTATATGCCTGTCTGTCCACATGTCAGTTTGTCTTACTCCCCCTCCCCCATGCCTCTCCCCAGGACCTTCCTGGCACACTGTGGATGATGAAGAGGAGGCCAGATGGGCAGCCTTGCCCGTGGGCCTCCTGAGGCCTCCCTCCTCTGCCCCGCCACAGATGGGTCAGGCGTGGCCCCATTACCTGCTAAGTGGCTCTCCTCTGACACACAGACATGCCTCGTCCACCGGGCCTTGAGGTCTGCTAATCGCTTGAGCCTTGCTTGCGTCTCATGGATGACAGATCTCCAGGGATGGCTGTGATCCTGGGTCCGTCAGTGGTCTAGGCGGCTGGCTCGAATGGGGAAAGGTCACTGTGTGTGTCAGTACCCTACCGCAGGCTCCATCCAACAGACGTCAACATCTGCGGTGGCAGGATGCGCCTGAGAGTGTGAAAATAACTGAAGTTACCATAAACTGCACTTTAAAAAAATACAGTAGAAACACTAACAAGTATATCAGTATAAATACAGTATATATATATATATACACACACACGCATAGATATAAATATACACACGCACACACACACACACACATACATACATAGATATAAATATACACACACACATACACACACACACATATATAAATATAAATATACACACGCACATGCACACACATATATAAATATAAATATACACACGCACACACACACATAGATATAAATATACACACGCACATACACACACACATACATAGATATAAATATACACACACACATACATATAAATATACACACGCACACACACACACATACATATGTATATAAATATACACACACACACACATACATACATAGATATAAATATACACACGCACATACACACACACACATACATCGATATAAATATATACATGCACATACACACACACACTTATAAATATAAATATACATGCACATACACACACACACTTATAAATATAAATATACACACGCACACACACACATAGATATACACACGCACATACACACACACACTTATAAATATAAATATACACACGCACATACACACATATATAAATATACACACGCACATACACACACACTTATGCAGTCAAAGGAAATGATGCTTAAAGCTTAGTTATTTCAGTACCTCTCCTAAAGACACTCCAGTATTAGCAGCAACCATCCAATACATCTATGTATTTTTTTTTGAGTCAGTCACTAGCACACCATGCTCTCACTGATTACAGAGCTATACACCTCCCTCAATCAATCCATCCATCCATCCATCCATCCATCCCCTAACCACTTACCACTTACTCAGTACAGGGTCATGAGGCTGGGAGGGGGTGATGGACCCTAGGCAGCTCAGGGCACTAGGTAAGAGGTCACTCAGGACCCACATTCATTTCAGGCCACACACACCTGCACATACTCACACACAATCGCACGCTTCAGAAATAAAGTACATTTATTACAATTCTATTTTCTTTTGTAATATGATGCTGTCCGATTTGACAAAATTTAAGGCCAGAGCTGCCCGCCCTGCAAGTAGGCCTCCGTGTATTGTGTCATAATGGACTTGGACACTCAGTGACGAATCACCCGCTGGTGTGCAGAGCAGATGCCCAGAGGAAGAGGATTTACCCTGAGTTGCAGAAGTGTCTGCTCCTGTTCACCAGCACACTAATCACAGTCACGGGTGTGCTGCTGCCTTTAGAACCCCTCACCAGCAAAACATCCAGCAAGAAAGGGCCACCAGTTACGGAAGGACTTCCTGCCTTGAAACCAACTTCTGATATATTCAGTATCAAACAAACAAAGGATATTATTTCATTATATAACTGAAATTATATAACTGTAAAATACTCATTTTAATTAACCCGGTTTTATTGAGCCAAGTTCATATATGAGGCACACGATACAGGAAACAATGACTGAAATGTTGTGTAAATATCCATTGGGGTTATATTGCACTGGGTTCTGTTTGTCTCTCAAGTTGGAACAAGCATCCAGGTCCTGCTCTGCTCTCCATTGTAACCCTCAAAGGTCAACTTTCATTTGATTTCCCTGTGTGTTTTGTTTTCATTTCTCTCTGCCATTTTGTTAAGCCCACCTCCACTCCCACCTCCACAAATCACCTATTGTTTCTGACCATCATGTCACATGGTTCTGTTTGGTGTCTTCCAGTCTTACAGTATGCTTGCAAGATGCATTCTGGGTAAAAATCTATTGCTGGATGAATTACACCGTGATAGTAACATCTTCAACCTGCACCGGTAGTTAATGTGTATGACTCAGCGCTCACAGATGTCCGATCAGCTTACTCTGGGGGCACTTTGACTACAAGAGGCCCAGAGCAATGCTTCACCTCACCCAAAGTAAACATGCCGGCGGGATGGCAGGCCGGCACATCAGAGGACACCATGCTGCTTAGTGCAACAACTGAGATGCCAATGGGACGCCGGCTCCCAAACATCCCGCACGGCTTTCTGGATGACAGATGAGGACCCCACCCTCAACATTGGAAGAGTCTCCCGGTTGTACCATCCCCCAACCCTGCAACCTCCAAGCATGAGTACTTATGAGCTCTCCCCTGCAGGTCATACTAGCCCTGTCACAGCTGAGACTTGTAGCTCGGGGGGTGGCAAGTTATGATAACCCTTTATTGCTGTTGCAATACACCATGTCACTAGTCACAAGTACCAGTGAAACTGGACGTAATAGAAGTAAAATAACCTTAGTTTACATACCTCCATCTGCACTTCTTTAATTTCGCCTTGTTTACTTTAATGGTAATCTAAGCATGCCTTGTTCATTGAAAACCTTGACATGACAGTATAAATTTCAGGCCTGGCACACTGCCATGTGTATAGCGCACTGAAAGAGCCCTAGGCCCCAAACAGGGCGGCATTTGGCCGGTGGCGGTTGGGACCGACCCTGTCGATGGCTTGTCTGGGGTCCTCCAACAAAAATCACTCGACGTTACAGCATAATAATGTCACTGTAAACAGTATGCCTTTAACTCTTTAACTCTTTATCCAACACAAGACTACCAAGTGAATAGATAATTTCATGACAATGAGAAATTGTCTTGCAGATACTTTGTTACGGCCTTTGCTTATATAAATAACAATGTTACCTGGCTGATGCTTTGCAATCACTGCACCATCCTAATGCATTCATGGACCATTCATAAGCAGCATGTAAGTATATCTTAACATGTCATAATGGATTGCATTCATATTACTGCCAATGAACAAGACATGACATCTTTAATGTACATTACTAACAAACATTATACTCATATAATTATATAGTGTTCGTTAGTAATCTACATTAAAGCTGTTATGTCAAGTATAAACATGAATGCATTATAAATGCACTATGAAGGTGCAGTTAATGTAACACATTACTGCTAATGGTTTCTCCAGCCCACTTGGTGTAAAAGTTTTACAATTGATGCAGTAGCATGTATTGTTTTTTTTCCTATTTAAACCACCACAATTAAAACTGCCCTAAGTTTGAAATGTAGCGTGCAGCCAGTGGTAACACCGATGGAAAGCTGGGTGTCTTTGAAAGGGCATTTTGTCACCTTTGTGACTCTGAATTGCCTTTATTGTCAGCTATCTGCACCACTGAATGCCCTCATGAATGACGGGAAACGTCTCTGAATTACAATGGGATGACTCAGGACCATTCACCGTTTCCAGACTGAAGTAACACTTCATACGGTGTTTTCCTGAGTGGGAGACACAGAAGCACAGTCGAGAGCGATAATAAAGATGAAAAGTTGAATGATCAGCCAAGATTACTTAACGGTGCCCGAATGTAAATCGGCCCAGGGGGACACTGCTGGCGATGCTCTTAGCTGTGAGGAAAGAGGTCGGTGACAGCGAGAACTATTAAGACTTCCCCCCGAGTCCTTTTTTCCTCAGTGTAATATGCTGAGGACAGGGAGCAGTGCGAGGGCTGCGGGCTTGAGCATGAAAATGTATTCCTCCTGTAAGAGTGGCAAGGGTCAAAAGTTCAGCCAAAAGACATTGCCTCATGGACAGCGAGGGGTTCAGATTCAGCCCAAGCAGCGGGGTATCCATTATTTGCGGCTGAGCCGTTCCCCATCTGTGCCCCACTGAAAGCTTCACCTCATCTGTCTCTGCAGAAAAGATACTGAAGGGGGTCAGGGCGCCTCCTTTCTGCTGCCACCTTGCACTGCAGTGAATGTGCAGAGCCGGGTTTAATGAACTAGAGCGTTTCTAATTGGCCGGCAGATACGACTGTGTCCTGTGTAAGCGGCTCCTTCCACAAAACACCACACTCCATTAGAGAGACTCTGCTAAATGGCAGGCGAAACGTCAGCAATCCCGAACGAGCAAAACAGCGCAATAAACTGATTTATGATCCAGAAACCTATAAAGGGCTGAAATCAGAGATAAGCACCGTCCTGGCAGGATTATTACGAGCTGTCATCAGACCATCAGAGCAGATTTGGGGCAAAGTCCGTTCAGCTTGGGGCAACTGAAAGGTCCACGTGACTCTGCGTGGGCAGAACATGACTGAGACATGATCTAAATGTAAAAATCATTATTTATCATTTCATGGGCCGCAAAAGCCAGTTTAGCAGATCACCCAGCCAGTTAAAAGCTCCAGTAACACAGGTACATAACCTGCCTTGGCAAGAAATAAAGTCAATGCCACTTACAGAAACACAGACCACCAGTGACATGGAGAACACATATGCTTGCAGAATAACTTTCCAAAAAACCATTATGTTCTCTCAAGATGTTTGTTTGAACATTTTGCGTCTGCAAGAGATACAGCTGATGTGAAGCTGAATTAACCTGAGACACACTAAACCATATTGTTAAAAGACTTTTATATTTTCCGTGTTAAAAAAATATTAAGTTGTCCTTTGTCTTCTGGAATCAGAGTAATCCTGGTTATATATTAAATGATAGACCAGAGAAATATGAAAATAGTAGAGTGAGGCTATTCAACATACTGTAGATATATAACCAGTTAGTCAAGTTGCAAAACATGAACCGTACAAAGCGTTGAAGATATTGCTTTGAGTTGGCAGCAAGCTCTTGTTTATAAATTTACTGTGAGCTATGATTTAGCAATCCACCTGACTGGGTTGCAGGTGAGGCATGCTGGGGAAGGTGTGGAGAAGCCAACCGTTAAGCTGGCTAAACGGGCATCGTGTTCGGATGCGGCAACGGGTCACGGCTGCCCGGCCCAGGACACTCCCAGGAACCTCATTAGCACAATGCCCACGGACATCTGTTTAACGGGAACTCCGTTACCACATCCACCTAATCAGCCTGCACCCTGGGGGAAATTATCTGTACGGGGGGAGCCGGCGGGGGGCGGGGCAGCATCTAAAAGTATAACCCTAGTAGTCTGCGGGGTCCTTCAATCTTCCCCAAATTAGATTCTTTATGAAAAAGGAGGCAGCTGGTTTTGCTACGTTAACAGAAGTGGAACTAACGTAATTCCCCCCAAGTCCAGCCAGAAATTAATCTGTGACTAGATTATAAACAATTTTTTGAATGGTATTGCCTCGTCGTATTTTTCTGGACTGGGTTCAGTTCTGTTAAAGCACAGTATCAAGTTAATGAACTTTAATTGCTTATAGGCATCTAGGTAGATGATATTATCCAGAAAAGCATCATAATGGCAGATCCACTGCACTTCTGTGATGTACAAGAAGGCCTTTGTTCACAGCGGCACTCGAAGCAGAATAAAAGAATTGGTGAAAAAGAATTTACTCTTTCTGATTCATTACCACAAAAATGTAGGTCAAGGCAAAGAATGTGCATGAAATTGCTGCAGGATTGAGTTTAAGTGCTTTATGATGTTCAAAATCAAAGGATGATGAGAAGGCAATCTGACATTCCCATGCACAGGCTAAAGTTGAAAGAATGATAGTCAAAAACTTATAACTGCATCACCAGATGCTGACAATCCAGTGTCAGAGCAAACAGAGAATACCCACGGAATAAGAATTATTGAAAGGTTATGTAGGCTTTTTCACACATATTAATTTTTGAATGATTCAGCAAAATGGCTGGCGGCTGTTTTCTGCTGATTTGGCTAAGCTGCGTGACATAATGACAAAGACAGCCGCGTGTTGGGAGCAGTATGTTTCATATTCTGAACTCCAGCCAGCCAAAAGACAAGCAACAGACCAATCAATGGTTCCCCCCACCTTCCTCTGGAGGAAAGGCTGTACTTTCCATTCCCTTGTCCAACTGCAAGCCATCCCTGACTGTTCCTCGGTGGGTATATGCATCTTTGCAGAGATTAGGCTACACGCCCTTAAAGGCCTCGCCAGTCCCCATGACGACCATATAAACTCACACATACTCATACAATAAGAGCTGAAACTGTATTTAGGATATACAGCTTTAGGTTTGTTCAAAGACTTATAATGTAGATTAGGCGAAAAAAACCCTCATTGAATTCTTTCTGAATGCCTCTTGTGAAAGGCTGGAAAAACAATACAAGAGTCATATACTGCATGGATCCACCATGCTTATGAGTTATAGTTAGACTGAATGTGCCATTAAGCAAATAACTGTAGGTATTATTTTGTTGCTCAGAGGAAGCGTTAATCTGGAACAAACTTACATTTTGAGTCATACATTTCTGGCACCTGCTGGCACCAGAACCTGCATCTTTTACGTGAGCGATCCGCATTCTAGACTGTCCTGCCGGCCTGTATTTACATAACACTGCACAGCCACGTTGGCTGTTTTCTGAAAAAGAATTGTGCCTCGGAGGGGGGCGGGGGATTTTTAAATCCACCTTTTTGGACCTCATTCTTCAACATGGCAGTAGATTCATCTGCAGCAATCAATACAACAAAACATAAATACATCTCATATTGTGGGGCATCATCCATGCAGTTTATGTCAATCATTCGCTGTTTATTGAGCCGTCGCCTTTAACTATTAGGTTGACGATACGTAAAAAGTAACAAAAAGAAAAGTCCTGTACTGAGCACAACTAGTCTAAATATCTCATTGCCAGTTTGGCTGTTTGGTAACGTTCTTATTTATTTCTTCAGGGAGTGTCGAGTACAGTATGCCTGTCCTAAGAGAGAAATGCTGAAAATTAAAAAGGGTGGAGCTGATTATACGCTACACCCATGTAACGGCACCAGAGGGACAATGAACCCAGCTGAGATATTCAGTCATGCCTCAGAATGTAGCAGCTCATTGTGAATTCTAATGCATAATGCATCAGGTATGTGTGACTGGTCTCACATGCAAACAATGCTAAACGAATCCAAGAATGTGCTCATATGATTTTTTTTTTGGTTTCTACTATGCCTATCAATTTATAGCCAAGTACATAATGGTATTCATGAATCCGCTGGAAAGCACCCACACGCATATGGTTCAAATCACAATATGGAAACGCGCAAATGTAGCTATAAAAACCCATTAATACAAAAACAGCATTATTAAATGAAATGTCACCAGTTTCTAGAAGGCTGGTGTGAACCTGAGGTTTTAAAGCGTGGCAGTCAAATTCATCCCTCCATCCATTTTCCAAAACCGCCTATTCAATGCTGGATAGCAGTGACACAGTCAAATTTCCAGCAGAAATAAGGACTTGTTATTACAGTATTTTTATTGGAATGCCAAGTCTTAATGGTTAACGCGAAAGGAACTGCGGAGTGGTTTTGAAATACAGTCTTAGTCTGAGGGTGCTTTTAAGAATGAAGAATCCTCCTTTCCCACTGATGCCTCAGACTGACCAGCCCATGGAATGGAGATGTGCTTTTAGAGAGGGTTTTGCATTGTTGGGCCTGGTTTGGTACTCAGCAGAGGATAACCTGGCATCCAACCATGCTGCACTAAGGCCATGTTTTCTATAGGGATTGCTGGAATGCAGCAGAAAAATAAGGCCCGTCTGGAAAGCTGATACCAGGACAACCGCGGGAAAATGGGACCCACCCAGACAGAAGCGTGTTTTTCTGGGCATGCAGCGTGAAGCGGGCTAACGTTTTCAGCTAGGCTGCCTCGGTTTAGCCTGAAAGCTGCACACAAAATGGTCAAAATAGTGGCCACAGCACAGACATTACCAAGTAGTTCTTAAAATTACACCAAAAAAGGATGTCATGGAAGGATAAGGAACTGAGCAAGCAGACCTTTAAACATGTTTCCTCTGATTGAGGAAGGATGATGACCATAGAGACATACGGAACAGATATGAATCAGTGAGCGTCTGTTTGGGCGGGACAAAGAGTTCCAGCTTCCTATGTAATGATTCATGTCGTTTTTGATGAGACGTTAGCGGTTAAAAAAGGACCACTCAGCAGAGGCTATGGATTTGGAATGCCAATGTCAGCCTTGCCAAGTGCCTGTCATTCTGCACTGAGAAAAAAAGAATCATTTATTGAGGAGATAATAAATTTAAGTAGCCAAACAGATCACCTTTGACCTGACTATAGTCCATTTTTCTGCTGTTGACATTTCGTTTCTATTCCGGTGGGGCCCAATGTTACGCCCGGCTCGTGTTCTGCAGTCGCCTACGTTCAAGCAGACGACCGCAACAAAATGGAGCCACGCTTTCGCCAAAAATACAAGAACATGAAACAAACAATGAAATGAAATAAACAAGTCGCCCTCAGCGCAGACCTGTCCGCATCATCAATAGCTTAATTATGCAGCATGACTGCCGCTTGGGAGTTGTATGTGTGCGCGACAAAGGCTGGTATTTCACGGCCTCTCTGGTCCTTTCAGCAAGGGTATGGAGGTGAACATGCCAGCCCGTAGCAGTGCACACCCTGGCAACACCGTGCTAGGCTGGGGACTGGTGAAATTGTGCTGCCTTCCATAGACCCTATGCAGCTATTCTTTTTCATAACCCCATATTGTGATGCCGACAATGGATCACACTCTTCCACCTATCAGCTGAAATGCAAGTCTCTCCTGAGCTGTTGTAGGTGACAAAAAGAGCCAAAGGTGTGACATGAATCCAGAGTTACTGGATTTGCTTCAACTGAGGATCAACAAACTATGCGGGTGGCAGTGATTCCGTTGTCCGTTTTGACATGTTCCGCATTAATGCGCATCTCCAGAGAGCCACTGCCTGCACTGTAGGCCCAGGCTTGCAGCCTCTGCTCATCAGATGCACAAGTAAGGTACCATCTACCCGCATGTAAAAACGTAGGCCTCCTACCGAAGGCGAGGCGAGCAGAGCTTGCTGCTTGCTGCAGGGCAATGCAGTCGAGACATGAGTGTCCTTGTCAGGAAGCCTTGCTGTAGACCGACCGGCCTGGCTTTCCAGGCTCGGAAGCGCTCAGGCCGTCCTGCCCTGCTGCATTTTCTGCTGTTTTTCTAGCGGAGGTCACGGGCATTTCAACAACACCATCCCTGCCATTTGTGGAGAATGGAAAAAAAGGGCGAAATGGAAAAAAAAAACAACTAAGGAAAGTTTCAAGGAAATCTTCCCCAACCAGCTTAATGATATAGTGGTCAGAATCACAAACATACATGCAATGATTTTCTCTCTCTTAGCGAGCAAGGAAAGTTTTCTTTTAATTACAGAGGTACCTCTGCAGTTTTCCTGTGACTCTGTCCATCTTGGATACATGTCTTTATACAGCGATTCTAGGAACAGTGAACAAGTAAATGAATTTTAGACCATTTGTGTCATTTGTCCTGGTTTGCTGCACGTATACCTCAGCATCTAGAGCACACTACTGCTAACATGTGCCACCCTCATCACCTTCATTTTTAGAACACATATATTCGGTGCTTATTTTATTAGGTACCAAGTAGGACCATCTTCTGTCTCCAGAACAACTTTACCAGTTGACAAGCTGTGCATTCAGTCAACCATTCTGGCGCACCATCGTCGTACTGACCTGGTGGCCTTCCTGTTTACTTGAAGCCGTCTGGACATTCTCATCTGACCTCTCTCATTAACAAGGTGTTTTCAGCCACAAAAATGCAACTGACTAGAGGTTTTTTGTTTACCACACCATTCTCTGCAAACTTGAGACACAGTGGTGCGTGATAATGTCAGGAGGACTTCTTCTGAGATGCTGGAACCACCACATCTGCCACCAACAGTCTCACCACGTTTCATTGTTGAGCCACACAGTAACTGATCCTCCTGACCCAGTCTGAATGCTATATGTATTCATTCGGCAGCCAGATGATTCGCTGTCTGCAGGGGAAGGTTGTTTGCATTAATGAATAAGGGCAGCCACTAGTAACAGCACCTAATAAAAGCTGTCGCCTAGAGTGAATCATAAATTTGAAAAACTCGCCTGGGTAGTACTTGTTCCTCATCACGCTGGTTCCACTTTCGGACAGGTGAGGAACACGCGCCACAAACACAAAGACAGACGCAGTGTCAAGCCCGGAGCATGAAGATGCGAAACCCTGCCACATGGGACGTTTATTTTCAGCACATCATTCGTTCTGGACGCACTCTGCTGCTATGGCAAACAGAAAATAAGCCCACATGTTGCTAGTTGGTGATACTCGTGGCAGGCTACGGTGTGCCCAAGATGGATTGTGCCGATAGGCTTCGGATACCAGTCAAGCAAAGACCATCTGATAGATCTGATGGAGCCCAAAGTCAGACAGGAATCTCCAAGGCAGTTATGCAGAAACAACTAAAACAGCAGCATGCAGAAATGCAACACAAGTTGTAAATATAGACATTTGAACAGGCTCTACTAGGCTTGGCAGGCTGCCACTCAGCGTGCCTGGAGTGATTGGCCCTGTTGTATATCCCTTCCTGATCCTTATCTTGCGAGTGGGCAGAGGCCGTACGCTGCAGGTGTTGCATCCCGGGGCAGAGGCTTCCACAGCAAGCGCTGAGCATTTCTGCACGTACCGCATGTGACGCAGCCATTCAAGTCACAACAGATCAGATGAAAAAGTGCACATGGAATGCAGCTGTCAGTAGAACTAATTACAGATGCATCATAAGATAAAAATAATGTCGGCCAGTAGCTTCTGCAGGAGTCTGTCACATTTCTTCATGAGAGGCCACCATTTTTGTCTTTGCTGACCCTGTTTCCATAGGAAGGGCTAGTTTCATGACAAAGCTGATAATGGTAAACAAATGTAGTTCAACTGTTTATCTGAAGGTCAAAATGCTATTAAACTGCAGTTGATGTAGAGGTTGTCATTCTTTAAATGCAAGGACAACAACCAGAAAGTGCCATGTATCATCGAGCAAACTTGACGTTTTTGTATGTTTGCACAGCTGGATTGAATATCAGTGGGCTAATTTACAGGTTGTTGTAGCCAAAACAAAAAAAAGTGCATGTTGCCTTTTTTTCCTGGCTTCCCTTTTCCTCCATGGATCCATAACCATGTGGTCTTTCATCCTCTGAGCAACACAGCACAGATCTAGCAAAGGGCAAAATGCAAGAGTGTTAAAATGTGGAAGCATACGGAAAAGTGATCAGGGAACTTGTGTGTGGACGCAGGATTCACGTGGTGGCTTACAAGTCACCTGATGCTGTGAATTATGCGGCAAAAGAATCACTTATCTCCCACAACGTAAAGGCGTCCCCGTCATATGCTGATGTGCATTAACCTTAGCATGAGCTGATGGCCGTCACTCAGAATGCGACGCTGACTGTGAGAATGTGAGATGGCAAGATGAAATGCTAGCCTGTTATTGCTTAGCTAAGGTTTGAGTCGCACACAGGCCAGAGGTTCAAGACCTAATACTTCATTCCAGGTAATATGACGTCACGATTCCAGAGCACCAAATCTTTTCCGGCAACCATAAACTCTGCTCAGTTCAAGGTTCTGCAGCCCTGCTCAGGGAGCACTTAACTGAAAACCGGCGTGCGATGCTCCCTGGTGTGTGAGAATGTCTCTCAGAGCAAAGGCCCAGGAGATGGGCCAGAGAACACAAAAAAGATCCACGGTTCGGCACACGGCCTCGGTATGACACCAACACCGACTTGGAGAGGCAAAGGCAGTATGCAGAAAGCAAGCGCTCATTCTGGGAATGCAAACGAAAGCAAGGAGCTGAGAAGGAGGCCAGATTGGCAGCGACCATGTGTGGTGTTCCCCCTATTGCGGGGAACTTGTGCTGCGGGAGGGCAGAAGTGAAAGTTTGGCCTCAGCTCATTCTGAGAGCTTCCTCCTGGCATCGAACCAGCCAACGATCCGTCTAGCCAGGGGTCATGCAAGCCCCCTGACATTCTCTTAAAGTCTCACTAATAGTCGGCAAGCTTATTGTTGTATTGCACTAGGCATATTAGCACAGGGAACAATAAATACTACATTTACTGTTATATATTTCTTTGCACGTCATTGGATCACCACAGGCATAATATAACTTTGACAGAAATCTTATCTGAACATTCTCTCCACCCCCCCCCCCCAAATTTTTTTTTTCATTTTCACATGACAAATACTGCAGACAATAGTGCACAATTGTAGAACTGTAATGCACACAGCTCAGCTAATATTTACCTAACTGGGAGCACCGATTTGCAGGAATGAAAACAGAGACACGAAAACTGGACGAGGTAAATGGTCAGAGAAAACGATCTGCGTCTGCCTTTCTTCCCAGTAGTGGTTTTGCTTTTGTCTCTCCCTCTGGAACTGTGCACATACAGAGAGAGAGAGAGGATGATAATCATTAATTTCAGATGTACTTCTGAGAATATTTAAAAATGTCTGTACTTTCCTGGCCTTAGGTGTGTACACAGCATCCATTGTTCTTTTGCTTGGGTCTGTCACATCCTATTCATTGACCGCCTGTGAGTTCTGTCCATTCTTTAAAATCATGACAACTCCATAATATGTTTTTCTGTGCCTGTCATATTAAGTGATTTTAAGGGGAAATATCTCTCTAGCTGAAAGCGAAGTTGTGCTTTGGCTTACTTTGTGTTGGAAATAGCTGCACAGTTTTTGAATACCTCATATGACCTGTGATATTTTGAAACTTCCAGTGTCACGGTTTATGACCAAGAGCACATTAATGAACCCAAAGGTTAAAGTTAATTGCATCGCATTAAACAATTGCTTAATTGGCCATTCAATCATGGGTGACATTTTGCTCCAGAGTCGTCTTTAGGAGACACGTCACACAGATTCAATCTGCACAGACGACAATATGTGTGACAGATATTTCAAATGACTTGCTGTTAAATAAAAATATACATATCCATAACTATAATACCAAAACTGCAAGAAAATCCATTTGCCGCTGTCTTTTTCTAAAGCTAGTCCTCCTCTTATTTTCCCGTTATGGTTAACTTTCAGAGCAGTTTCTGTTTTCTATTTTGAAACTGCACAAACAGCATTTTATATAAAGGTTTTTGGCCGATGTTCCCCTTTTTTTGTTTTGTCCTCTTTTTAAAGTTTTTATATGGATTAAAATGATACTGTCCTGGATGTCCCCGCGACCCAATGGGATGAGCGGTTTGGTAAATGGATGGATGGATGTCCTGGATGTATGACACCCAAAGTAAATTCCTTGTATATAAAAGTACTTGGTGATAAATGAAGGATTCTGATGTGTTTCTGTAAATAATACAGGCTTATATACAATGTCTACAGTGCTGTTACTGTTGTTTCTATTTGCAGCAACACGTGCACTAAGAAAACATTATAGTCGTACTGACCTGTATGGGAGATATTGACTGTTGGCTTTATATGAAGCACCTCTATAATTGACTATATCTTGGTGCCTAGTTTAATCTTGCATATATTAGAGTCACTGTTTCTGTTTGTCTCAACCATGGGAATAAAATGAAATAATGCTTTATTTGCCATTTGTACTCACACGGGTACATTGGAATCTTTTAGTTTTTGCATATTCCTTCTTTCTTTCTTTTTTTTAAGACAGATGCATATTCAGGTGAGAGAGTAGCTTGGGGTCTGTCCCTGAAGCATTTTGTAGTGGTTAAGGGCCTTACTCAGGGCTCAACGGTGTTGTGACTACTCTGCCGATGGGCAACTGGTCTGTTTGACAGCTAAGCATCTCAACCCACAGTCGCTGGTTTCTGGGTGAATCATCTTCCCCTTCTGGTAATTTCAGACTGCAAGCAAAAAAAAAAAAAAAACTCCGCACAGAGTGCAATCTCCCCTCATTCATATGATGCCCATGGCTGCATTTACATCCGGTCCGGGAGCAGCCACACAGGCCAACGTGCTGAAATTAAACCAAAGGCATGGATTTGACACTTAGCAGCAAAAGGCTTCAATCTCCAACTTCTCCAGAGCAGTATGGGAACATGTAGTTCCAGACAAACATTGAGAAAAAGGCCTTTAAACCGAATCTGCTCTTGATTCTTTATAACCTTCTTAGTAGGGGTACAAGATCTTAAATGTTATACTTGGTTCTCTAAATTCAAATACAGAAATATTATTGCTGTTAGGCAATATGTCTAATTAATTGCAAGCGTTGCAGCCAAAAGCATTAGCAGCCCATCTGAGACAACTTATATTTTACAACTGTTTTCAATATCACTCTTGATTGTTTAACAGGGAGGCCGGCTTTATGGACTTTGGGGGATTTTCCTTTTGTAAAACAACATTCTAGGCCTTCATTGCTGATACCTTTGTGACCAAGGGTATTACATTTTTCATGCCAGCAAGCAAGTAAAGATCAGGATTAAATATCACTGCTAATTAATGTGGAAGTGCCCCGATTTACCCTCATTTGTATTCCCTCTGTAAATCAGCACGATCAACATTTGTTACGACTCAAGTTGGCAAATTACATTCATTTTCATTATTTGAGATTTGGTTTTCAAATACATTGGAATTACTGTGTAACATAAACTTAACCAAAATGATTTAAACAAGAGGCCCTGCATTCAAACTCTTAAATATATTTAATATATTTTTACTTTACTTTTCACCATGAATTATTGTGCTTCTCTATGGCAGTAAAACCTCAGTTATTCTGATGTGGATGGCAGTCAAATCAAAAGTAATAGTTTTTTTTATAGTTTTAAATTTGAAACCTTTACATTTTCAGATGCTCCAGAAGTGATGGATACCTCTGTCTTAAAAGTGCAGCACTTTAATTTAAATCAAATCTAAAGTGACATTTCCTTCAGAAAGATTCATTAATATAGGACACAAGTATATACCTGTACAGCAAAGGTCATTTAATCGAGATATAGCTATAGAACATATTGGCACATTTGACTATAGAAGTGCATCTGGGCCACTTGCTAAGTCCATCATGAAAAATTTTAATGACTTCCCCGACACTAACTGACAAAGTACTCTAAGCATATTTTCAAGCATTTTATGCAAACAAAGTAACAAAGTAACCTTGTGTGAGGACTTGCATGTGTTTTCAATGCACTAGTCCCCGATGTGCTTTATGTTTCCATTTGTCAATAACATCTAATGACAAGACACTTAATTAGATGGTTTAGGGGCCTTTTATGTAGCTTCATAGAAAATGGACTTTTAATGAAGGAAAAAAACACCTTATAAAGAAGGCCAGTGAAATTAGTTGTCCTATTGTAACATTAATTTTCCGTCTCAAAAGGGCGAAATAACTGACCCGCCAGAATAACCACTGAGCAGGTAATTGTTACATAAAAACATAAATAGAATATCAGATGTTGTTTGACAAATTTCAATGTCATGCTGTAAAAATGGGTGACAGCAAAAGCTGAACTGAAAGGGTTTTACAGTCTAATCCAAATTTCATGCCCATCCCTCTACATGTGTGGGTGGTGTGTGGCTCTGTGCCCATGATCGGAAGGTCGCCGGTTCAAATCCCGTGGCTGGCAGAGTGATTTCACCGTTGGGCCCTTGAGCCAGGGCCTTAACCCAAATAGCTCCAGAGACTGGCTGCCCCTGCCTTCTCAATTGTACTTTCATTTGAATAAAAGGGTCTGCAAAATAAATATGCGTACTGTATGTACATTCCAAGTTGGGGCAGGGTAAGTCATGTGACCAGCTCACTCAGAATCACTTGTTCATGTAATTATATTGAGATTACCTCCCTCTCGAGTGCAGCAAACGTGAGCCAGTCCGGCTCACCCCGGCCCAGCCCGCAGTTAGAATCCTTCCGCGACCCCATGCCTGTTTTGATTTTTGGCTGCCTGTTTCCGCCTTCCTAATATCAAGGAGGCTGTCTTTTGTTTTCATTTCCTGATACTGCCTTTGTTATACCTGTCACGACTCGCATACTGGCATAAAGTACCTGTTCCATCCTTGACTTGCCGGGAGCAAATGCTATTATATGTATGTCATATCCACTATCCAACTAAAAGTCACAAAACACCCTCCTTACAATTACAGGACAATGGGTGTAATAATAAAATAGGCCAAGAATAAAACTGAACCGTGGCCAGAACATAGCCTAGACTAGAGCAGTGACCTCAACCCCACAGATATTCATTATGATACAGAATTACAGCGGTCTGAACTACCTCCTCCTCTGTGGAGTAGCTTACAGGTGTTTCAGGGTGTGAGTGATAAAGAAGAACTTCAGAACTTCCTCCATAAGTTTGCATGATGTCTTCTGTGATGCACAGAGGCAGTCCGTGAGATGTTACTCATATCTGTTCATAAGGGATCTACTTGTGCGCTCCAAAACTCTGGAAGATGACGAGTATCACTTTTTTTTTCACCTTAGCTCTATTGTTTCAGGAGATACCAACACCACCTCCAGCTATGGGCCGTCTGAGGAAGTGGAAAAGGTTCCAGCTGCCGGGTCAGCTCCTGCCACTGACATCAGCAGGGCAAAGGGTATCTGTAGCCTTTGTTGGCACTGCTGTCCTTCACAGCACACAGAGTGCAGCTCCACACCACACACCAGGCCCATATTCATCAAAACAAATGATGTCATCTTCCCTAGCCATGAATTTGATGTGCTCCTGGGGACTGACACATGAGGTCATAAATGTACATTCAGACCCTTATTCTCTAGACCAGTGCTTCCCAATCTGGTCCTCAGGGACCCACAGACAGTGCATGATTTTGCTCCCTCCCAGGGAGCAAAAATGTAGACTGTCTGAAGTTATTAATTCTGGGACCTTTTAGTAGTTATCTTGTTCTCTAATTCTCCTGGATCATTAAAAAACCAACAAAACACTTAAAAATTTTTAAAAAACAACGAAAATGATTGTTATCTCCAAAGCAGCAAATCGGCAACAGTATGACCAACATGCATAAAAATTTCCAGCCTCTTCAAGTAAAATACTGCTGCAAAATCCCTTTGGTCATGGCGATGTCACATGCACCTTGACATTTTTTCCTAAACTGAAGCAGCATGCTGTGCAAGGCAATCAAAGTTGTTTCATGCTTGGGACTTTTTCAGGTCTCAGACGCCCTGGACCGTGTATGTTTCCAGCGCAAGGTCATGGTCAAAAATACTTGGGTTAAGTACCTATTTTTTACCCCATTTTTTTCCTTTAATGAATAACTGCATTGAGCAGGTGCGTAAATATAACACTAGGAACTCCCCTCTTGAAAGAAGAACTGAGAACAAACTATTAAATGAGACATTATTCTTTTTTAAGTTGATGGCTTTTATAGAAGCAATGAAGAACGGGTCTTTCGGACAGCATGGATGCCGGCCCGCTGTAAAGATGGCGAATGGCCACTGTAAGAGCCGACTCCGGGTCACACAGCCACCTGACACAGGCTGCTGTCTGTTGCACGATCCTGGCTTGATGAAGGCCTTTGAAAGCAGGCCACAAAGAGGCCTATTGTGAGAGCCACAGCTAAAACCACCTGAGTGTTAAGCGCTGACATCATTTCATTTACTCTAATCTTTTATTTGTGTGTGGGGAGTCCCGGGGGGAGCGGGGAGGGGGCACAGGTTTTGAATATCTTAAAAGCTCCTAAACGTATTTGGGAAACCGATCGGAGAGACGTTAGCAAACACCAGGCTTTTGATTCCATAAACGATTCTGTTTGTTTTTCGGACAGCAGGATGATAATTTCACCATGACCACAAAAAAAAACACATAAAAAAAGGACAGAGGGCACGGAGATGTCCTCCCTTGTCCTCTTCGTTGAGATAGTACATGTGATAATGACAGAAGTATCAACACTTCCTTTGCAATTCGGACAGGTGCAGAAATAATTCATAAACCGGGCTCAAAATAGCCCTCTGTTCAATGTTTTAATATGGCCTTCTGTGCGGTTGGGCCCTAATCCAACGTGACAGTCCTATTTAGTCAAAATCATTCAACAAAAACAGAAACTGCTCATGTGGGGCCAAAAAAACAAACAGTGAGCTCATCTGTTTGCAGCCGCTGTCCATCGATTCGACTTATTTCGCCGGAGCCAGAGTCCCATTTACACTAATGCACACAACTAGTCAGAAAGGGCAGGAATTACCCTACACCTCCGTTAGACAAAAAAAACCGTGAAAGAGAGCTGCAGAATTCCTCCAGTCGGCTTGCAGCCCCCTTGTTTTGTGTGCCCATCTGGGCACTGGCAGTGGCGTTAAGGTTACCCTGTCAAACCGGTTTAGTGAGAACTGCGAGCTGGAGTTCAAAGTGGCCCGAGAAGAGCGCTTGTGTGCCCCGGTGACAGCGCTATGGCAAGGCCCTGTGCTTTTCCTGCACCGGAGACAGAGCCGGGAGACGGCGGCCGTGAGGCCACAGGGCAGAGGCCTCTTAATCCCGAAGAGGCCAAATCAAAGGCTGAGTGACGTCAGGCTTCGGACAAAGGGATTCCTTGGCAGGAGAAAAAAAGGATGGATGAAAAAAAGACTGGATTAGCTTAGCTCTGCATCAAAAGCGACTTAAAATCATACCCATTAATGTTTCACTGGCCCAGTCCATAGCCAAGGTCCATCTAAGTTTCAGTGGTGCTGCAGGGTTACACAAAATGTCTTTACTAAATGTATTTTTAACCTTTATATTTAGCTGTTTTAACATTTTGAAATTTTTATGTTATTCGCTTTGTAACAAGACCGGCCAAACACCTCCTCCAACAGAGTTAAATAATAAAAACAGAGAAAATGAGGAGAAAGGTGGAGATATCATTAATCACCATAAAACAGAGTAGTTACTAGTACTGGTAACTCCTCTGCCCACGTAGAGTCACACACGCTCATGTTTAGCATGTACTTCTATGCACTCAGGCCAAAATACCGATCATGACGACAGTAGCAATCAGCCAACCAGCTGTATTTCATAGAACACTATTATCTGCAAGTGTCTTGCTCAGCCAACTGTGAACTCAACAACAACAGAGGTCCCTGGGCCTGGAGCTGCGGATACTATAGTAACCAGCACACACCCCAAACCACAGGCGATGGGGTGCACAGGGCTACGCAAAACAAAGTGGGACCTTTCACTGAAACCCTCACGTCTATTGACCAGATCTCTGGCTGGGTCTTATATCTTATATCTGAGCTGCACTCACTGCCGGCCAAGAGGGGAGTGGCTTGGATAGGACAATGAGGGTCACAGGGGTAGTGGGTAGAGGGCAAGCCCTGTTTGACCTCACTGGGGAATGGGGAAAGGTTCCCAGGGTTCTCCAGGGCAAACCGCAGCTCACAGGCATTCATTGTAGACCAGTTTTCTAAAAGGGGAGGACCCTTCCTCCATCTCATACCCCCACAATAAGGCTGCGGTGTCAAAGGTTTTCTGTACCTTACGTGATTGTGTTTACTGTGTCACCTGTACCACGTGGCATGTTTCCCAGTATCTATTGGTCTGAATGAGGAGGTTGTTTGTGCGCTCTTTTTTACTACAGCACTCTTTTGACTTTCAGTTTATTGACTCCAGGGTCTGACAGGAACGGTGGCATGCCACCTTCTCCGCCACACTTACCAGCACACCCAGGACGCGGTAATGACCCAGCCACAGAGTCCTGAAGATGACACAGAGGCCTCCTGAAGACTAGATTTACCAAATCCAGACCTCAGTGTCAGCCCTCAGCAGTTCTTAAATGACTGCTGTTGGGTTTATTTAACTGGCTTAGCATTCATGGATGCCTGTCCCAGGGTTGCCAGTTCTCACGCATCTGACGTGACACCCACGCTTTCAAACTCTCATGTTCACGGAAGAAATCTGTATTATTCCATTATAAACCTAAAATTAGCTACACCAAAAGGGATAGTTTGCAAACCCTACAGACTTTTTACAAGATTTAAAAAAACGGTTTCATACATGTAAATGCGTGTGCATGTATGTGCAGACTTGTCTCAAATTAAAAATCTCATTCCAGCCAGCTGACCGAAGCTGGCAACCCAGCTAAGCATCACGGAAACATGGCAATTTCTGGGCAGAACAGCAAAAATTTTGAGTTATGCTTATTCAAAGTCTTTCAGGTTTCCCATGCTGGCAAGAAAGGTCTTGTGGAAAATACCTCTGCAGCACAATGATACTGGTCATGTGAGTCGGGCCTAATCTAATCTATGTCCCGATGATATTCACACTAAAAGGTACTTTCCAGGGAAAAGAACCAGTCAGATCCCATCGCACTCATTGCCTGGCAACCATTGTGGTTAGGAATTACAAATCCCAGGCAGCTTCTTCAAATTTATTCAAAACATATTTTCCAAAGCTTATTTGAAAAATCGTACTGATGTTGTTATTTTTGTCTTTTTAGATGACTGTGGTGTTGCTAATTGAAATATATTAGACACAGCCATTGACCTGAAATACAAGTGACAGTTATTTAAATGTTCTGCTGTATTTCCATGAAAGTGATTAACAGTCATGAATAATCCCGTTATGTTAGCATGTAGCTTTGTTACTCTCAGATGAGATAACGACTGCCATAAAGGAAGCTGACAGTCACTGACTGACTGTTGCTAACGTTTCTGGCCTCTGTTCCACACATTGTTTAGTCAATTCACCTGAAAGTGCTTGAGTTCATGTTATAGTTCATCTAATCCTGAAATAAATTACTGTATTAAGTAATACATCAAACTGAAAGCTATACTTAATTCCACTTCAATATCTATCCATCCATCCATGTTTCATAGCCAGTTACCCATTACAGAGCCAGAGGACTATCTCAGAAATCTCAAAAAAGGAACATAACAAATTTACAAACGAGAGTGGGCCATTCGGCCCATCAAGCTCGTTTGGGGAGAACTTAACTAATAGCTCAGAGTTGTGAAAATCTTATCTAGCTCTGATTTAAAGGAACCCAGGGTTTTAGCTTGCACTACACTAGCAGGAAGACTATTCCACACTCTAACTACACGCTGTGTAAATAAGTGCTTTCTCAAAATAAGAACATAAGAAATTTTCAAACGAGAGGGGGCCATTCGGCCCATCATCAAAATACCAGAATCACAAAATAAATTCTCTTTATGCTCTTTTAATAGCGACCAACCAGAATAACCACAGGAAAATAACCATTAAATATTAACTTGCTCTACAATTAAACTCCCGTTGAATTTGAAATTGTGCTTGTAACAATTATGAATAGTACACCTCGAGAAAATTTAAAAATAGGAATGGATTCCTAAATAGGGATGGATAGTTAAAGTGCTTTAACAATTAGAGAAGCGCAGTAAACCCTGTGTGAAATCTAATCTCCGATATATGTATCTCAGGGTGCGTTTTGATATTCTGAACAGGGGGAGCTGTGTTCTGAGGATGACAAACGTCTCCTTCAGTTTTCTCATGAGAGATTTGCATGTTTTTTGATATATCAATACTCAAAGGATTTTGAGGGGAGAAGCTGATTGGCTACTGCAACATCATACTTCCAACGTGGAAAAAAGCTGTCATCAAGAAAGGATGCTTTGCTAAAAAATATGGCCAGCCAGGATTTAAGTCTGTTCACGGATTGAGCTATAATGTCATTGTGAGAGGAATCATCTGGGCTGTTGTATGAGGCCGCAGGAACAGCGGTCCAACAACACATTTTACCCATCATGCACCTGTGTGTGGGGAATTTACCAGAACAGGTATAACCTGAACCTATTGTCATACATTCATTCAGTCTACTTCATTCAAATCATTTGAGATTCAGAACATTATTTCAACGTTATCTGATATTATTTTTACATCTAAAAGCCCCAGGCAGCATCGCTGAACACCTGAACCAATGAACTGTGGTGAATGGAGATGAATGCGGCCGTGACCTCAGCAGGTGTATTCAGCCTCACCGAGCCCTTGGCATTTTTGCCATTCCCTATGGCCACGCTGCATCCAATGGCCACTCTGCACCCTATGGCCACGCTGCATCCTATGGCCACGCTGCATCTTATGGCCACACTGCATTCTATGGTCATGATGGCCACACTGCATCCTATGGCCACGCTGCATCCTATGGCCACGATGGTCACACGCATCCTATAACCACGCTGCATCCTATGGCCACACTGCATCCTATGACTATGATGGCCACGCTGCATGCTATGTCCACGCTGCATCCATGTAGGTTAATTATACATAACTTTATAGTGCGTGGGCTCCCTACATTCTTCTCTGTACCCGTTGACGTGACATTTTTCATCAGGCAGTGAAAAAGAGCAACAGAGTTTGATGAACTCCAGAGCCTTGGTTTCTGGGCAAAAGAAGGACACAGCCATGCAGGTTGTGAGTGGAGGCCTGCATGTGTTTGCTAGCTGTGGCATGACCAGTGATTCGGTTACAAAATATGGCCACTGCACCCCTATTCCAACGAGTCGGCTTTCACTGGCTGCGACAAGCAGTGTGTTTGGCCAACCAGCTGTAATGAGACTGAGGCTGAAACTATCCACTGTCTGAGGACAACGACAAAGGTGTGCACAGTTTACAACACTTAACATGTGTTGTAAGCAGGGATAACTAAAAGGTATTTTCTCAAAAATGAAAAACAAAAAAAAGATAAAACATGCAGTATCTTACTCATATCAGTCCATGTTATTGCTACAGACTGCTGCTCCTTAACTAAAACACCCTATTTGACACAATATGAGCCTAGATCACTAGTTGATGTCTTGCGTTACCCTGAAACGACCAATCCGCTATTTGGCAGTGCACTGGCGGCTCATTGGCGCTTTGTCTGTGACGTGTCAGTGCTTTGCACATGGTGCAGAGCAGCTATCAGCAGGGGCCTCCACGGCCCTGATTGTTTGGCGTTCCATTCGAAAGCTGAAGTGGGTAATACCACTCGGCTTGCAGGCGCCCGCTCCATCAGTTAGCGATGCGCTATCTACAAAGTGACATATAAGATGGAGTCTGACCACCACCACTGTGACAGAAGGAAAAAAAGGCTAACATAGCTGGCAGCTCAAACTCGGAGCATATGGCGTGGGGGCGGGGTGGAGGGGGGGGGGCAAAGCTATCCATTTGGCTTAAAAAGGAACAAGGAATATGTAGGCAAGTGAATGGGACGGGCATTAAATTCTGCACCCGTCCGGGAAGAGGTTACTGTCGGCCACTTAGCCTTTTAGGGGTCCGATCGGTTGCGGTGGGCGGTGCACCACACTGGACAGTGAATCTGAAAACCAGCTTTTAACTACTGCCAGACAAAATGGAGGACAGCGTGTGTGGGTGTGAAAAGGGATGGGGGAGACAAACAAAGCGGGGTGTGGGTGGGTGGGGGGGGACTGGGGGGTGTGGGGCCCCACCATTTGTCGCTCCATGGGACACGGTGCTTGCCCACCTTCCCCCAGCCGTCGTCGGCCGCCTGTACGGCACTGGGTGCATTGTGGTGTGGTTGCCATGGAGATGTGGGTCAGAGCGCTGATGTGAGAGAGCACTGCGGATTCGAGACTGGCGGCGGAGTGAAAACAGCCCAGGCCCGAGCCGACAGAGAACTCC
>JAODLD010000045.1:3301568-3317526 GCA_026781065.1 Mormyrops boulengeri | reverse complement strand
CCCCCCCCCCCCCCCCCCCCCCCCCCCCCCCCCCCCCCCGCGCGCGGCCGGACGGGGGCCCGTGCAAGATGGGGGCGTGGGGGAGCCAGGGCTGCTCACTCAGCATTTAAATGTAGGTTGGGGTTGCTGTCGGTGTTAAGTTTTGATTACATGTCAGCACCCCCGACTCGTGCAGTACTTCAGCTTTATTGTATCACAAATTGATTCACCATCTTGGGAGGCGGATAAGCGTGACATGATAACCTAGAAAGGAGCGTGGCTGAGATACGCTGCTGCGGGACGCCTGGGATGCCGGAACTCGCGCAGCCTCACTGCCGGCACGCTCATTTTGCCAGTCACTGCTCACCCTGAATCTGCCTGCTCAGGCTGCCTCATCAAAAGGGGACGTGACCGGCCCAGAATCCCAGAGATGAAGCCCGAGGATCGTTCATACGTACAGTGCTGGAATGGGGGTCGCTAACCAACGGCAAATATTTGACATGCGTCATCCTTCAATATGCCCAACATTTCCTTAGACTATGGATCTTAACTCACAGCTTTTATCACTGGCCAAAAAGGGACAGCTATTAGGACATGCTAAATTATTATCATGCATATAGCACGTTCAATACATAAAAAATACTGCAAGATGGATGGAAGTAAAAAATAATCAGTCATGGAAAATCAGCTCAAACTTTACTAAGCAGTCGTGTAGGGTAGTGTTCCTCAATCCAGACAGCCCACATTTTCTCTCCCTCTCAGCTCCCAACACACTTATACCAGGTATTCAATGTTCTTGATTGTTTGGTTCCGGTGTGCTGGGAGCTGAGAGGGAACAAAAATGTGGACTGTCTGCTGGTCCCTGAAGACTGGATTAAGAAACACTAATGAATGGCACAGATGTATGTTTCCATAGATATTCCTAGAATATATGAATCTCTCACTTCAGTTCATATCACAGTTCATTCCCAGAATCTTCTGTCTTCTATACACACAAATATTGTCCATCGTGCTGTCTGAAGTCGTGCTAGGTAAGCTAACAGCATGTTCACAGCATCTGTGCATCCAATAAATCGCAATGTCACACAAATCACCATCATGACAGTACACTGCATACAACGTAGCTACAATAGTACATAATTGTTAATACAGACGCTCCTCTACTTACGAATATTCAACTTACGAACTTTCAGACATACGAACGAAGAGGACTGCAAGTCCAAATTATGTTCTCTGTCTGGGCTCCCGTTTCCTGTCCACAACATCAATTTTTTTTTCTAGTACGACTTCTGTCCGCTACTCCCGCCGCGCAGCAGCGTAGCGTGCGTACTCCCGGCATCCTAGTTCTTTGTACTTGCGTATACCCTTAAAATGATGTTGAATAACGACTTACAAACATTTCAAGTTGCAAACGGCCGTTCGGAACGTATCTCGTTTGTAAGTAGAGGAGCGTCTGTACTATCATGCAAGCATTTGGAATTAGATTGCCTTAAATGTGTGTGAGAAACTTGTATGGCTTCTGTTTCTGTTATCCCTGTATTTGAATGGCAACTTGTTACAAAATATATTTCTTTATTATTCTAGATAATACTTAGCTGAGAATGCGAGGCAACACTGGTGAACCTGAGAGCATGGCATGTTATTTCAAAGCAACACCTAAGAATGGCATTCCACTATTTTTTGTTGTATTCATCCATTCACCATTCACCCATTCACCCATTGAAGTTGCGGTCATTAAAGTCTCAGTTTACGGTCCAAACTTGAAAACTGCTCAGCACTGCCCCTTCAGAGGTGGAGCTCTAGGCTAAAATATCTGATGCATTTTTTGTGCACGTTTAGTGAAATTCCTCCTCTCTACCTTCTCAAAAGGCCAGCCTGCAGAGCCGGGAAAGGCTGGCAGCATTCCAGAGGAGATCTTAATGATATGCCTGGCTTAATTCCTCTTTTATGCCAGATTCTTATGTAGAACATCAATTACTTCATCTTTATTGGCAGAAACCGGATCCTGTTGAAAATAAGATCCCATCCATTAGTGAATCCACCCTGTGAAAATATCTTCAGTAACCTGGACCTTGAGTACAAGAGGTTGAGGTCATAATGCAATACCTGTGTCTAACAACTTTGGCCAACCATAAAGGCACACAGGGACACTGCCTGCTAGTTTAATCGCTGCCCGATTAGACCTAATTTTATGGGGCTTAAGTTTTTTTTTTCGTTTAAACAGGTGAATCACTCAAAACATAAGGCCTTTTGTTAGCTTGCAAGAACACCATGTTCACAAGTTGTTTATTCTTCAAATGTTGCAATATGTTTTCTCACATATAATTATTTAATGAAATGAAAGCACTGTCACAATTAATAGTTCAAATTTTTTAACTTTCTTTGAATCTCCTGCTGAGTAATGAGCAATTCGACCAGTTTCATACAGTTTGTGAATTTGTAACATCTGCATGCTCTTTGAACCAAAGTAAACCTTTAACACTGGAGAGAATTTGCAACAATTAACTCCTCTCTACAATTGCCACAAAAAAACACACAAAAAGAAGCCCTGAAACAGACAGAATGGGCCAGTGTCAGCCAGGGCCTTTTAAGATAGGCCCCACAGATAGGGAATAGGCAGCTGTGATACTGAAATGTAAAACAGGGGTCCTGGAGCTCTGCTGGAAAAGCCATTGTGATGTAAATGGCAGTGCTGAAGGTGGGGCGGACTGAGCAACTTCTGCAACTTAAAGGCAGTTTTGAAAGTCTTTAAGAAAAACATCCCCCACTGATGATTCACCTCGAGGGTTAGAACTGTTCATTTATACCATGCAACTCTCTCAATTTCCACCAGCCATGACCTGACGTAAGGTGAATTTTATAGAGTTAAAAAAACAACAACTTTAAGCTCCACATTTGGGAGCAGAGCATTGCACAGAACAACAGGTTCCGTATGGGGAAAAAGAATCACAGAGGACACGTATGGGAAACACTGCAAGCCGTACGTCTCCGCAGGGAGCACCCTGTGAGGTATCTGCACGTTTCCATGCTCCCTGCCACTGGAATCTGTATCACACTTTGTATTTAAACAAGCATGAAAATGGAAGCAAGGCCATGACCTGTGGGAAGTTCTGATCTGCTCCCTGGAAATCCAGTAGGTATTTATGCTTCCTAGAGGACTGCACAGCACCATGAATATTTACACAGTTACTTCTGCAGTTTCTTTGGTTTGAAAAATTAAAAAATGTACAATATAATAACCCCCCCCCACCACCCACATTGATTTTATTTTGATTTTACAAAACAAAGTGTGGCTTCTCAGCACTTTCAGACAGCCAGCACCAATGGTGATACAAGCCCATTTAACGTGGGTCACAGGAAGGAGCTTAAGTGAAAATTGAGGCATTCTCGTTATATAGTCACACAAAACGTGGGCGCAGCTAGAAATTCTGGGTCCCTTGACAAAATATCTCCTTGGGCCCCCCTGCTAGGGTTTTCCCATCCAATCTGAAGAAACACAGGATGCTCCCCACCCCCCCGATAATAAAATTTGCTGAGTCAGGGTGGGGGGGGGTTCACATGGCAACAGTGGAAATGTATACACAAATACCACAAGTCACCACTTGATTTTATTATATTAGCTGTAATATTCAGAACAGGTGGCACCTTGAACCCCGCCCAACTTTAAGTACTATTTTACATATTCAAGGACCTCTACTGCGCCCCTGATGAAAGACGACAGATAGCTGCTTTCAGGATTCTCGCCCATTACTTCACAAACAGCCCAAACGGCAGGCGGCTTTCTCTGCATTTTTGGGTGCTCAAAGTCTTCCTCAGCGTCGCCTGCTTCGGAGCGCACGAAGCACATTGAAACATGAACACCGAACGTGGAGACGGCTCGAAATGCGGCAATGAGAGCTGCGACACACTTATCCTGAGATACCAAATGAATGCAACCAGCTGCCACATTTAGAGATGACTTTTTTCCCTGTTTCAGAGTAAAGATGAAAGGATTTACATAAGCAGTCCCTGCCTCCTTATAGAAACTGATTCAGTCTCCCAAAATATCTTCACCATGGAAACCCATTGTTCTGTTAAAATGGTATTAAAATGAAATTTAATATGTATAATGTCCAACAGTGCTCTTAAGTTGCTTGGTAACCAGCAGTTTTTCTTTGTTTCATAACAGGTCAGCATAAGGCTAAGGGCTTGAACAAGAGTTTCTAAAGTGCTTCTCTATTTAACCTAGCATCTAAGGCCTCCAACCTGACAGAGTTTTGCATGGCAAGACTGTGGACTGAAGAAACCAATAACTCAGTCAGCTTTCTGTTACTTAATCCATGTGGCAGAGAAAAAAGTCAAAAATCTCAAGGCATCACTATTTTAGATTACCGTTCATTATGAACCGGCATGAAGATCAAGGAATGTCAGAATGATTTACACTCAGCAAGCTATGAGGAAAGTAATGTTCGTGTAGAGCAGTGTTTCCCAGTCTGGTCCTTGGTGACCCACAGACGGTCCACGCTTTTGCTCCCTCCCAGCTCCCTGTCAGACAGTCCTCATTTCTGCTCCCTCCCAGCTCCAAGCAAAAACATGGAACATCTGTGGGTCCCTGAGGATTGGACTGGGAAACACTGGTGTAGAGCAATCCACATCTCAGCATGTTTAAATACAGCTGCTTAGCACACCACTTTAAAGTTTGCAATTTAGTGTGGAAAAAAAAAGTCAGAGAAGGAAAATAAATGTGATCTTTTCCAGATCTGAACCTGGTGTTAGATTTCTGGCCCTAAGTAAGTCTATATCCTGATGTAAACAAACGGGCTGTGGAGGGAGGGGCAAGTACTCTGACTGACAGCAGTGGGGTCAGTAAGTGTGCGAGTTTTTATAAATGGCCAAGCACTTAGCTGAAGTGGCACGCCACTTGGCGACAAGTCCTGCGAGACGGCAGTAGGGTTTGCATGCATTGCTGATGAGCTAAAGGGAGATGCCAGAGAAACTCTGATATTCCATGGGTGGCCGCTTAGTACTCCACCATAATATAACTTAAAGGTTTTGGGCTTGGCAGTCAAAGAATAAAGTCCACTTGGCACTCATGAAAAAGCAGGCCTGTAAACAACGTGTGCTGCTAGCTGTGCGGTGCACAACATCTTAGAACAACATAGCATACGCCTTGCAAGCCGAGTGCCATTACACACTGGAAGATATGCTTGCATGCATATAATTACTCTTATTCTTGCATCTCAGGAGCTTTTCCTTATTTTAGTATTATTAATTTTGCTTCAACAGTGACTGGCAAAAGGGTTCATGCATCCGTCAGCCCCTAAACATTAGAGAATCTCGTTTTGAATTGCCTACTGCTATAAACCTCATAGTACTTCTGATCTTATCTGTACCTCAAATGTACAGGCTACCTTTACTCAGAAACATGAGCAGGCATGCAGTACCAGGGTACTAGGAATAAATTTACGCATCATTAATTTATGGTTCACCTTGACTTTATCGTTTTATATTAAAATCTGTATTAAAGACAGTAGCCAAATGTGAATGAATCTGGCACTGTTATTCTGAGATGTCCTGTTTTGCAGCTAATGAGGCCTGCTCCATAAACAAGTCACATGGCCTTGCACTGCACCGTTAAATCCAGCTAAATAAATGCATAAAATTCCTCCTGTAAATTCTTAATTGCCACCCATCAGTGTATTTCTGTATCAATTTGTTCACAGGGATTGGGAATATTGAACATAATGGGAATTAAAAGGCAGGTTAGTCAGTTATAGGGGTCAAAAGAAAACTTATGTCAAGGATGTTGAAATTTGTGCAGATAGTCATGTAGATAATAGCCTTCCTGCAGGCAAACATTTTAAGCTAAGAAGAGCATGCAAATCCTAATGATTCCATTCAACTTCATAGTGTCAACAAGAGCTGTAAGTATACATAATGCAATAGTCTAACCCTGTGAAATAAAATTCACAATGTACCCTGTTTCAGACTGAACCAAATGCTCTTAGTATTTGCATGCAGTTGCAATGGCATGGACACAGTTTAGTATTTCCATCCATAGATACACAATGGTCCTATTCTATTTGTGGTGCAGCACTGTCTGTTGAGCAGACTTTCCATTTATATTCCTCGTTTTCCACAATATACTGTTTCAAATCTGCTTCTAGTCCAACCATTCTTCCATGATTGCAAAGTGACACAGGTCCGTACCATTGTCAACTCTCTCGACCGCAAACTCAACCGAAGCAATTAGTTGGCTGTCAGGCACAAATGTAGAGGGCCAGGGAAGCCTTGATTTGGGACCCTTCAAGGACCTTTCAAATTGGCCCAACAATAGACGGCAGGGACCAATGTGTATGTATGCCTATGACTGTTCAGAGACATGCCCGCATTCCAGGCAGCATGGGTATGGAGAGGACAAAGAGACCACAGAGGGCTAGCTAATGACTTCAGAATCCCTGAGGCTTGGGAGGCACGGGATGAATTTCTGAACTGTACATAAAGTCTTGGGAAACAACTGAGGATTTTGCCTGTAAACTTTTTGCTTAACCCTGTTTTTAAGTGTGCCTCCCTGCGTTGAGGACGGCTATCAGATAACACCCAGGCAGAAGTCTGAATGCTTGTATGTGTAAAAAGTATTTCCTTAAAGCCATCTTTTGCAATTCATACAATTGGCAAATATTTTAACGGGTGGATGCCCTGGGGCAGGGCATAGTCAGACGACGGGCCCATCCCGTTACCTCACCTGCGCCCCATGATCCATCCCGAGACCGAATCCTGTTTTTCTCTTGACCCCCAGAAAACCTCTTAAACCCAGATACCTGATCCAGCATCACATTTGAGACCTTTCCATGACACAATGCCTGTTTTGTTTTCTTGATTTTTCTGATGCCAAAATACTCGTGTTTTGTTTACGTTCCTCTCTGCTGTTTTTCTTAAACCCATCTCCCCTCCCATACCCAAATGAAGTCGCTTCTCCTTCCTCCAGTCCCTGTGTGACGTGACTCGCTTCAGAATTCTGATGCTATCTGATGTTACAACACGGCACCATTCCAACAAGCTGAAAACCTTCTCGGCTGTGGAGAAGGACTGTCAAAATATCAAATGGACACAGGAACCTAAGGCGATTCACTCCCATTTCCCCATGCAAAAACTCATTTTGCTTGATGGTTTGCACACACCCATGGGTGGGAAGGTCTGCTTCTATTTGCATGCCTTGGTATTGGTTAACAGAAAGATGCAAATCAAAATAATGACATCACCATTAATGTGCCACCAGCTAGGAGACACTAAAATGAAATCCCCCAGCTTGAACTTAATGTAACACACTCACCATAGTACTCAAAAGAGAAACACCAATAAATTACCAGCCGTAGATAACATTTCCAACAAGAATGATTTAATTGGTACCTTATACACCAATAATTCATTTGTGACAACATATATATAACAGTTGACCAAGGACAATGTATGCCAGTTAACAGCGTTGGTCACGGAGTTTGAGCATGAAGACTTATGATGACCTAAACTCCTGAAGTGCATGTGGAATAGAGCGAATGGCCACTGAGAGTATCATGCAGGTGTGGTATAAAACTTTAAGAAGAGGGGTTCATCTAAGGATAAGAATTTAATAACTTGGTTCTTCAGGACTATGAATATTTTCTGGATGTGCTGATATTCAACACATGGGCCTCATTAAAAACCTTTTCCCTCAGTGGAACCCTGTATTGACAAAGCAATATAAGCAGACAAGTTGAATAAAAAGGGTGACATTTCATCCTTAGCTCATTAATGTGTAGGTACAAAACTGTTTGCATGACAACGCCATATTCTAAAGGTTATCTTTACCCTCAACAATGGCTTTACAAAATGAATTGCTCACGTGTTTTTCGCAGGTTGCACTGATTCGGGATGATGGCCAGGCCCATCCAAGAAGATTCCTCTATGTAGTGTGTTTATGATGAAGAAGAATTTGATTGATGTGATGAAACAGTACATCAGTCATGCAAGACATTCTTGTGAGCGTCAAGACCTGATTGCATCACATCAGATCATTCGCTTAAATTGATCAGTCGGGGCTCAGGAAGTTGCTTCCTCACCAAATTCCTGTCATGTTAGTACTCAAGCCACCTGTAACCTAACTATGGGCTGCACACGTATCCCATGCAGTCATACTATTGAATCGTAGGTCTACAAGAACACTTCACTTTATGCCATGTCAGCTCAGCCATATTTCAGGGCCCGGAATGAAGAAAAATGCACAACAGCTAAAGATGACGTTAGTTTAGCTCATGTACTCCACTCAGTGTAAATAACGTAATAGACCATCTCTTTTCCACATACTTCTTCTATCCTTTTATCAAGTCCATGCCCTTTGTAATGCACTCAATGGAAACTGGCGGAACCCTTAAAGGAATTCAAAAAATTCAAAGCAATATCTGCTTACATCACCTAAAGTTCTGATACAGGGAAGTTCTGCACAATTTTTCCTGACATGGACATATTGGGGTAGCTTTGTAGCCTGGAGCACTAACCACTTCATATTACTAAACCATTAACTATCATTACATCTAACTGTAAAACTGTTATGTAGCCCCGCCTTGGGGCAGGGGACTTTCTACAGCTGGAGAATTCATGAGCTTTCCATGGTGGGTCAGCTGAGGCTTTCCAAAATGCTTCAGTAAAAATAAGAAGGTCAAGTCAGTCAATCTGGGTTAGCAATATCCTTTACAAGGCTTTACAACCAACAATAGATGTTTTTACTATGCGGTAAGATGAGGAAATGTGCTTTGTCTGGTTGGTGCAATGAGAATCTCTCAGGCTGCCTCCTGCTATCTGTCTTTCACTACCTTTCAGTTGAGAAAACCTAAAGCAATCTTCCAAAGATAAAAGGCTAATCACAGGGAATTCTTTCATTTTGAATGAACTAT
This sequence comes from Mormyrops boulengeri, assembly GCA_026781065.1. NCBI lineage: Eukaryota > Metazoa > Chordata > Actinopteri > Osteoglossiformes > Mormyridae > Mormyrops > Mormyrops boulengeri. The sequence goes on along the minus strand of JAODLD010000045.1, from coordinate 3,308,638 downwards.
AATTTATGTTCTCCGTTGCCGTGCATGGTTTGAAATTATGTTTAATCTTCACAGGGCCTTGTATTCATTATTTATGCTGTCCACAGGCTTTCTGTGAGGAAGTACAGGGTCGGCCCAAAGATTTTCCTGGGTTATCTCCATGCTCGAGTCATTAAAATTCCAGCCCTTACTCAGTTTTTTGGAATTTTGTGTTTGACTCTCATCTCCTGTATATTACAATGTTTGGATTTATGTCAGTCGATAATTTTAAGTGTGTGATAGCCATACTCATACAGAGAAGTGCACCATCAAAACATTTTTATTTTAATGTAACTGTTCGGAATATCAAAAAGCATCCAGCTACCGATCAGCTCAGACCGGCCCTCGCCCAGAAGCCATTTACGGAATCCATTAAAGGACACTTTGTAGGATTAGATGTCCCTTGAGGTTCAGTGAGCCCTTCAAGGTGCCTCAAAATGAGTGTTGCAAAGCTGGATATCTCAGAGTACAATGGATGTGACAGAAATGAGTATCTCGCATCCTATTATAGCATGGATGCCAAATAAGGCCAAGTAAAAGGATTGAAAACAGCCAAACACATCAAAATGGCAGTATTGCTCAACTTAATCCATTTGGTTGAATATACAAGCAGGGAACAATATGTCTGGAATGGTAGTGAAAGGGTTGTAATTCTATTCCGGGGGAAAAGGAATAGGCCTCTGTTTGTCAGTATGTCATTGATCACGATGGGCTTTATGTTTTGCCGAGCAATGAGCAGCAGGCTGTGGTGTTTGGCTGAGACGTCTGTTCAGAGCTGTATAGTAAACCCAGCTATGACGATGATGAAATAAATGACAAGAATACAGCCAAATATTAAGCTCCACCAGCTGGCTCAGGGGTGACTGAGAAACGACAGGTTAAGACTTAATCAGCCTTCTTGGCCATGGGCGAAATGAATGGAATGAGTGGAATTACACAATTACACTGCTCATATTTTCCCAAGCATTCACACTATGATTCATGCTACTAAAACGTGAGGTACGTAATTCATGTCAGCCATAAGATACTGTGACACAATTGCAATCACATCAGCGTAAACAAGGTGACATGAGCTTCCACTTAAATTTCACAATTTGTCACGAAAGCTCTCCTCACTTTTTTTGGCAACTCTACATTGATCAACCCAGAGCACGAAATGTAGCTTGTTGGTTTAATTTGAACATCTTTGGTTGCTTTCTTCCATTGTGATTATTGTAGGGGAAGAGTGCAGAGTTACTCTTTTAAGGTAATTGGCTGAACCAGCAGCCCGGATTCTGATGAAGAATGACCCCAAAAGGCCTCATAGTGACGGCAAGAACCGCTGAAGAGTCGCGCATGCAAAGAACAGCCTTCTTACCAAAGCCGTGCATATTCATTGTCCCTCTATCAGCCACTCCCTGGAAGTATAAACACTGTGAAAGCCATGTCCTCAAACAGACTGTAAAGCTTTTCAGCAGACAGGATATTGTACGGAATAAAGAGGTGCTTGGCCTGCCAGACAGAAACAGATGTTAAATGAGCAAAAGAGAAGCTCTCCAAGCTCTTGACCCATAAACTCTAGTGTGGAATAAGCTGGCTACTCTCAGCTCTGCAGTGCCGTGCTAATCTATCTGTGACAACAGAAAATCCGACGAAAGCCTCCCGATGCCACCAGCTTTCAGGCCTTCTTTTGCCTTTTCTTTCTGTCTTATGTAACGTTGGCCCAAAATACACGCGTGCACATGTGACTAAAACCAGAAAGCATGCTGCTGAGTGAGGAGAAGCTCCTGTGGACCTCCTCCGTGCGAGCAGCAAGCATGGATTACGGTCAGTCAATCAAAAGAATGCAGTGTAGCCTAGCAGCAAAATGCTACCACTGTCCATTCTGGTAATGCAGGAGGCATTAGTGGCATGACCAGTTTACCAGGTGTGTTCCTAAAAACGATACGTCACACAACAGACATAAGATATCACATGTAACAGGAAATAAAACGTTACTAATAAAGTGCAACATAATCCACTTTGTTACCTAGTGTGCCTTAGGTTATGGTATTCTTGCGTGGCAGCCAACGAACAGTGCCAAACAAATCCTCAGTTCAGATGTGAGATATTTTTAATAGATTTTGGATGGGGTGAATTTTCATTTGTAAATAATCATTTCTGCCCCCCTTAGATTTGTAGACACTGAGAACAAAACTAAGCTCCACCTCCATCTCTCTACGGTATCTCAATCTTCCTCTCCTTCGACCGTTCCTTTCCTCCCACTCTCTTCTCTCTCTATTACCTGCACACACACACACATACACACACACACACACACACACACACACGCACACACACACATAGGTTTGCAATTATCTTTGTGAGGACTCTCCATTCATTTCTAAGGGGAAATCTCTAATCCCAACATGACAACGTTAACCCCTACCCAGCCTTAACCTTAACCATAAGTAACCAAACAAAATACAAAACTTGTGGCATTTTGAATTTTTTGATTGCATTCACAGATCTTTGTGGGGACCTAAAAATGGTCCCCACAACGTCAAAATAACAGGTTTTTATTACATTGTTCAGAACATTTGCCCATCGGGATTTATTTGATTTATTTATTCATTTTGAAAGAGGCACCTTTGTAGGCAGCCCACCTAGCTTAAGCAGCTAGAAGGGGTGCATGATCTTTCTCCTCCTTAACTATTTGCCTCCATTAACTTTGCCTGTTAATAGCTCTCTAAAGCTTTCATGTAAGTGAAGCTTACGGTGTCATGGTGCCCAGCCCATTAAGCATGCAGTGGGCATTCATAAAATGCAGTAATGTGTTTAATTACACAATTTCACAGTTTTCTTGTTGGTATCTTGGATGAATCAATTAGCATCACCCCAGCGGTGGATTTCCTCTATTTATTCAATTAAACCAGTTTGCCCTGATGTAAAAACTGATTTAAGAGGATTAGGGGTTCACAGCTTTGCGGGATGTTGGGGTCATTACAGTGAAAGTGAAAGTTTCTGGCTGTCCATCGATCCCATGCGGTTTGTACAAGGTCATTTTGCATTCCTGGCCAAGCACAGAGACGCACCTCGTCGTGCTTCCTCTCCGTTGAAACACCATTAAGAAAAAAGGAACGGGCTGCATTTGCTGCCATTACGTTCGAACCTGACGCGAGACAGAGCCGCACGGCATTCCAGTTGGGTCGCATGTGGTTACCATGGAAACAAAACTGACTGGTAAGCTTATGATGTATTACAAAAACACACACGCACTCACACGCCGACGTGCTCAGCCATTTACAGGGGATGTTAGCAAATTCTCTTTTACAGTCAGACTGTGCTGGATAATCAGTGTGTAAACAGACTGGCTTTACCATAAACGCTCACAAGGATCCTGTAACCAGACGCCCAGTACCTGGGAGTGAATGCTCCCAGCCATGGCCCTAGCACTGACCTTACTTACCTTTTCGCTGACAGACTGTAATTCACAGTGTGGCGATGGCATCCGTGCTTCTTTTGATATTTGATATTCGTAGCCGACTTTGACTTTTCTGCGACACATCAATCTGGTGACCTTAACGCATTTAAAAGGTGGTGGTTATGGGCTGGATCTAAAATGTCAACACAGATTGCAGACTGGAGTTTAACTGCAGGTTAATGGAGATTAAATGCATGTGGGCCTCCATGCTGGGACGACCCCTGTAATATTGCACCAATTTGCAACCTAAGAATTGTTTGACGACAATACAGGATACATGATATTTTAATGTTTGAGATATCACGGTTTGTAGAAGGGCCTTAAAATACCCCACCGTTTGTTACTGAGAAGTGAAAGAGCTCCCCTTTATCATTCAAGCATGCTATTCTTATATCAGCGACCGGATATGGTTTTGCTGCTGTTGTTGACGTTAAGCAAGTGGGCGGAGCATTTGGGGTGGGGGAGTGGCTGCTCAAACAACCAGGGCTCTTATCAAAACAACAGGTGCTCAGAGGTGGTCTTGTGAAGACGTTCCCGGTTCCAGCTGACTGGCTGCCAGAATGCCTCTGCTCCCCCTGCTCTCCTCCCATCGCCACCCGAGCGGATCTCTTCAACCAGAAACAGCTGAGGCAGGGAGCATGCCAGCCTGGCAAGCAGCACCTAAACAAGCCAGCCGTAATCTCCTAGATCCTCACCAAACACAAGCACAGTCACAGCACGACCACCAATTGGGAAACTCCGGCTATACCATCCACTGCCACCCACTCCCCAAAAGCACTCTGGAGGTGTCAGTCAAGCTGAGGAGAAGTCCAAGCCCCCCCCCCCCACCAAGGGTCACTGGCACAGACCGGCTGATGGAGAGGATGCACAATGTAAGACTGTATTCCTCTGGAGGATTACTGGATTTAACACCACAACATGAACCACAGGTTTAATGGTCAGGGGAATTAGGAGACCAGATTAAAAGGGATCACAAAGTGCTGCAAGGAGACTTTTTTAATTAAACCATGACAGCTGAAAAAAAAAAAACATGCCAACCTGAACTGATTTTTTTCATGGGAAATAACTGGAACACACAGTGACACTGCCTTTGCTGAGAGGGATTGGCCTCACAAGACTAAGGATCGCCTGTTGAGTTCACCTTAGGGGTTTGACAGACCTCAATGGCCTCCGTGCAGTCATGCAGATTTGGGCAGAGAGCAGCAAGGACCCCCCCACAATGCCCTATTCCTCAGTGGGCCAGTTGTTGCGGGAGCTAAGCTGACCCACAATTTTGGCATCAAAGCTATAAGAAAGGTTTCATTGTTAAGTAGGATAGCATGCCATCCAGAGTGCACCCCAGCTTTCTGCCTTGTGCTGCCTGGGACAGACTTGAGGTACCCCATGATCCTGACCAGGACAGGACGTTGGAAGAAGGATGGAAAATATGATCAAACACACTATCTCTATATCACACCTTTCACGCAAGGAGGAGATCACTGGGAATACTTTTTCATTAATGCGCCTTATTATTGTCTGCGGCGAGTCTCCTTCACTTAGCAGAGTCTTCTGGCATGTTAGATATCAAAAAACCAAGCAGCCCCAAGGCCACATTTGGAGGAAGAGTCTTCCCTTTTCTCAGGCCTCCCATTCTGGATAGTGAGCTGAAAATGCTGGATATTTAGTACTGCATATGCAGACTAAGATTAAATGAATGTATCAAAACACACTGTGTATCAATACACAGCTACAGCACAGCGGTGTCAGTGGTGAGGGACATTCCTGGTTTTTAGCCATCGTGCATTTGTTGTCAAGAGACAGAGATCACAGTTTTTTTACATTAAGTTCCATTGTTGCATTGTTCTGTTTGGGACCTCATAAAAATTTCACGAGTGATGCCAAATAGAAAATCTTACACCCGTGCGGCTTGGGCGTCATGTCACATGAGGCTTTTGTTTTTTTGTTTTTTTTTCTTTTAAGTGAATAAACGAAAATGGAAAGCTGGGGAGCTCATCTGCTTTTGGGACACACTGTCATGTAGAGCTCGCTCCAGCAGAGTTCATGATATCATTCTACGAATTGACACAAACAGCTCTATCTTTAGGAGAACTGGATAAAAATGGCTGAAGAAAAGCTGTTATGGAAAGGACCTTAAATGGAAACTAATGATTTCCTGTTGTCACCTGAATATGTCTCCCTATAGACGGGGGCTTCACAGCAACCGCAGATAAAGCAACAACAACAAAAATCATTTACGCTTCCTGAAATTGAAAAGAAAATTACTTAATATAAGAGGCATGAATCACCCCTAGTATATCTCTATTTTGCAGTTTTTGGGCTATTTCTACACAGGAGGAGTACAGACAAAGAAGTTTATTTGCATTCAGGTCTGGATACATATAATGATCCACTTTTCCTTTTCAACTTTACAGTGAGAAGTAGAATCAGCTATAGTATCATTGGGATAGATTTCATCGTGGCAGATGTCAGCTGGGGCTTCATGCTGTCAGTTTAGGTCTTCTGGGGCAGGTAAAACATTTTAGCCTTAGAAATATTTAATGCAATGAAATAAAAGAGGTATGAGGTCCAAGATTGCTTGGTGGATACATGAAACTGGGCATACCCTCATTACCATCTCTGGCGCCAGGCATGGATTCAAACAGTCATGACAGCCCCATTGCGAGGATGATCCTGGGATGACATCTGAACTGTGAGGCCAAAGGCTCAGCTCCGCAAAGATGTAGGGTCAAATTAGGCTCAACCCCAGCATATAACACTTGTCTATTAACGCGTTATCTGCAGGTAAAAAGTAGCCAAGCCTCTACAGCCAGCTCACTGTGCGCCTGTCTGCTGAATGTCATCGTTTGGGCTTCACGGAACCAAGTCCTCAAGCCCTCCTCCATCTATGCTTTTCCAAATATCCACTGTTGCTATTGAAGCAGCTGCAGCAGCCTTGAGAAAACAATGCTCTGCTTGTCTGTAGATATCTTTACGGGAATGGATACTACCACTGGTACAAGACAAAAATGCAAAATAAAAGTAGATCGAAATGACATGACTCTGGCGGATCTAGATGCCTCCCTGATGTTGAAAATGCAGAGGAGGCAGGCTCGGGTTTGGAGAGCGACAGTGGGTGGAAGAGAGAGGAATAACAGAGCCAGAACTCCATCCATGATCCCAGCGGCTGCGAATTCTAGACCCAAATCCTACATTCACTCCCGTAAGAGCCAGTAGGTCTATTTACGGGGGTCTGAGGTCAATGGTCCTTCACATGTGTTTTCCGTTAATAAGGGAATAGCGGGCTGGCAGTAAGCAGGAGACAAGTGCAGGAAATGCAGGCTGTATTAATGTCTCACTGCTGCCCGCAGGTATGACACTACAAGTGGCGGTAGCGCACATCTGCAGTGGCTCATAAACGCCAAGCCCACTTCGGGTTAAAAAAAAAACCTAACTGGGAAAGGACAGCGTTTGATCTGCCAGCTCTGAAAAGGGACCATGGACCTTGCAAGAGCCGCAGTTAATGCTGAGCAAAGCGATGTACTGATCTCATTAAATACTCAGCAAAAGGCATAGTGTGTGTGTGTGTGTGTGGGGGGGGACACAATGTAGAACCCTCTGCTTGAGTGCCTGA
>JAODLD010000045.1:3272954-3298126 GCA_026781065.1 Mormyrops boulengeri | reverse complement strand
AGCCCAGGGAAGAGGAAGAAAAAAAAAACGATTGGGCAGAAATTACAAGCGCCTTTAGTAAGGATGGAGGTTTACTAAGAAAAATACGGACAAAGCACCCAGAACAAAACGGAGAGTCTGATCTGTAAAGTGGACTGGAGACCAGCAATTACGGCAGAAAAGGGAAGCAGCTCCTCTCAATCACACAAGGACAAAAAATAAATAAAAAACGGGGGACTCATATAGAGGAATATCCGATTTCCCCATTGTTTGTGCTGCTTGCTATTCACTTCCCTATGGTTCACAGCGAAAACAACGCACTTAGGCAGCACAGGCTCGCCTTGCGCAGAAGCGCACGTGTGTGCCTGCTGGGGACCCACAGACAATGGTCGCCATCGGGTTCCCATGCCAGCTAGAGGTGGGGAGGGGCATGAGATTTGAAGAGGGTCCTGTGCCATTCATCCCAAGTGCTGAGCTCCCTGCTGTTTCTGTTAAAGCCTTTCAAATCCTTCCTTAGCTACTATGTTTTTCTCTGATCCCGCATGCAGCGGGGCAACTGTAATCCAAGCAACGCATTCCGGCGTCGGATAAAGCAAAAAAAAAAGTGAAAATATCCCCAAGACCTTTGACCCTAGCTCATGAATATAAAAGGGAAGCAATGGAGAGAAAGTGGATCGGCAGAATTATACTTATGTGTGGGTCACAGCGAGAGGGGCATTGAAAATGTATAGTAATCCCTTTTCACCTCAGCGCAGGACCGTTTCAACATAGCACACCGCTGTCTCAGACTAGTTGGTTTAGTTACAAACGGACTGGTTGAAAAGCCAAAGGGCGAACTCACAAGCTATGCCAAAATCTCTGACACACGGGGATATGAAACTCAGGTATCAAATGGCTGCCTCACTGCTCACTGGCAGAGACCTTGCTATGTCGCTTATATCTGACATCCACATTCCAGCCCGCCTGGCTCCTTTTCTACCGGTTATACTCCCACAGCTATGCGATTCCTGGCTGACTCAGTTTATCCATACAGGTAATTTGGCATAGAGCTACAGTATAATGGAAGGACGGTTACTTGGTGGTCAGTCGCCTTCACAATATTCCTGTTGGTTCGTTTCAGAACAGAGGGAGGCTTGTTGAAAAAAATACCTTGAGGAAATAGCAGTTAAGGGTGGTGTGTGGCTCTGTGGGGGAGGATGCTATACCCATGATCAGAAGGTTGCCATTTCAAATCCTGTGGTCGGCAGAGTGATTTCACCGTTGGGCCCTTGAGCAGGGCCCTTAAACCCAATTGCTCCAGGGACTGGGTGACCCTCCTTCCTCGATTGTACGTCGCTTTGGATAAATAGGCAAATGCAATATACTACTTAATTTCACTGGAATTAAAGATGCCTTAATAACAAGTCAAATAGTCACAAGTATCTCTTATCGTGACAGTGTGGGTAGTTAGGTTGCACATTGTTCAGAATAACATTTAGTTCTCCACAATCTCCATTATCTAATGGATCCAAATCCTGAGGCAAATTCTGAACATGGGCGGGTTAGTAACAGCAGTAATTACACGAAGCCCGGAAGGTCTCTCGATCATGTAAGCTTAACAGAAACTGAAATCCAAACGTCTTTTCACAACAGTCAAAATAAGACAGCAACTGGCAGAGCTATTCTGAATAAGCTATCTATAAATATTCATAAAATGATTTGCTTTGTAAATTAAGGGCTAACAACCCAACTTTTTAAATAAATCACAAGTCATGCTGAATAATCTCTGAGAGTAATCACTTTAAATTAGACTGAATCAACTTCACAGTCAGGCACATGGTAATTTTCATCAAGGTCTACAATGGTGCATTGCTGGGCCTTGTTTTGGTGCTGCTGTTGTCATAAAAGTGCTTTTTGGGTCAAACAGTCTTATAATGACCATCCATTCAAACAGATCTTTGAATATTGCCATTGATAGTCTCCTGGGGCCGTTTGCTCAACATAATCCCCATGTTGTTTTTTAGCCCACAGTCAGCAAAATATAGCACATATCTCCCAGGCTTAACGTCTATTAACAACATTTGATTTCATGCAAATAGGGAATAGATAGATTGCCTCTGCTAAAAGGAAGTTTTGGACCAGAACATTGGTGGTAGCCTTTTCCACCACAAGGACAGTCACACGGATAAATTTACAGTATAACCAATAAACCTGAAAACACTTGCCACATGTACTGTAACCGATTTACAAGCAGTTCCTGATTTTGTACTTTCCTGTACTTGGGCCTCTTGCCTCAGCAAAGGAACAAAGCTAATGGAATCTCCCTCAAGCCACCGCCTTCCATACCGTCTTCATGATAATTCTACTGAGCTCAAGCAGTGCGTCTGCTGTGACCTTGCGGACTAGTCGGACAAAGCACAGCATCCATCATTTCTCAGCTTTTAGGTTCAGCATGAACAAGTGTCAGCTCTTCATGTGACTCGATTAGTCAACATTGTGTTTTACTTTTGCAGCCTTAGCTTGGTGATAGAGTTTCAATACTGCAAGTGTGTGTTTCAAATATGGACAGCAGCTCTTATTTGGCCATTTGAAATCCTGCTCCTTGAATTACTGTTACAATATTTAATTTCTTTTCTTATTGGGAATAATATCAAGAATGCAAAAAGCATCCACCTTACCAAATGTCATCCTGTAGTTTTCTGCTTACTCATTTACTTTGTCTAGGCCATGGCAGATTTGCAATGCAAACACATACAGGCTCATACGGCCTATTTCTCCAACAATAGTCACATGATCAAGTCACACTCAGGGTCTCATGTCAAACAAAAGACCCGAGAGGTTGCTTGCCATCTGAGGAGTGGGAGTGTGAGTGCTTCAAGGTGGCCGCTGACTGATACCCCACAGCGTCAGCAATGTTTACACGCACACCTCACCCCGCTGATGATGTCACTGGCTTCTGTGCATCAAATGGAAATAGTGATGTGTTCTGGCCAATTGAAGACCTCCCTGAAAAAAAGATTGCTAACTGTTGACTGTATTTTATCAGTATTGTGTTATTATAAGGGCCACGATGGATCAATAATTATATTTCACCTGCATTACAAAACATGGTATTTAAGGTTTGTTTCTCTATAACATCATTATAAACAGTATTTTTAATATATGAACATCTATACTAGTTTTTCCAATCATACAATAATATTGGTGGTTTAATATGACTATACTTTAAGCATTGTTGTATGATTTATTTACAATTAATTAATATTCAATTTGACCAGAATCTAACCCTATTTTCTCCCGTATATGTGGCACAGATTACACTGGCATCAAATCAAAATAACCATGACATCCAGACCTGGATATCAGTATACTGTTTGCGTTTAACATTTATTACATAAATGTTTTGAAAATATGTTTATATCATTGAGAAGGCGAGAGGTAACATATTCTGAAATTGCTTCTCACATGCACTTCACAAATATAAAGTAGATAAAATATGATTTTAAAGGAAGAAACCTACAGAGAACCAAAAACAGTATTCAATATAATCTTACCACAAATCTGAATCAAAATGTAACAATGGCTATGATTATGTGTGTAGGCCACAGAATTCTTATCACACTTCCCCGTAAGATGTTCATATTCTTTAGCAGAGCATTTTTTGCAGAACTGGATCCTGTGACTAGAGGGAAGTTGACTATGGAGATGGTCAAGTAAGCAGGTTTCACTGTGCTAGGGGTCTTAATAGCATGCATACATCACATGAATACAGTTACAAGGCGCATTTAAAGTTTATCAAATATGAACTTGAAAAATACAAATTTCTAAAATTAAATCTTTTTTTTCCATTGTTAGTCAACTTAGCTGTAACTTCATTGGGAACTTTTGTACTTTATTCACATTGCGAAATATACCCATGCATCTTGTCAACGATATTGCTTGAGTGATTTTGTAAACGATAGTGAGGAAGGCAAACTTTGTTGAATCATAACAACTCAAGGTATATTCGATTAACAGATGTATCCTTTCTTATGTAAATAAAACAAATCGCAGCACGTTTATAAGCACACATAACAGTGGCAAATTCGTTGGGATATAAATAACTTTATCAGCCACTTTTCCATTTCCCTCCGTATGCTTTTTTGAACCCCCAAAGTTGTAAGTCTTTTCATACATGTGTTTTACCATACTATCATCAGAATTGTGTGTAAATGAAGCCAATCAGGTGCGTGTAAATAAAGCCAAAAATTCATTGTTATTTCCATGTTTGGGATCCTTAAAGTTTTCTAGAACTGCGATTCGGACACATTAGTAATAAAAAAATCGAATATCTACTTTATAGTTATTAATTCCGGAAAGATTTTCTTTCGTCTAGTGCGACGCATCTTTTTTTGCCCATGTTTTTCTTATACTACTTTCTCCATGAACCATGTCCATTTTTCTTAATGTCACAGATTCCTGAGATCCGCGCCCCCCAAACTTTCTTCTCCCGCATCACATGCGCTCACGAACATATGGACAGAAAAATCCGAATTCTCTCTCCCATCTCATCTCACTTCACATTGTCCCTGCGCCTTTGTTACCGTTGCCTTCCCTCAGCAGTTGTTGCGCTCAGCCGGCGTGGGGAGAGCTGCTTTCTGCATGTCACATCTCCCCTTTCTCTCGCTTCAAATTTGGCTTCGCCTCAGCCAATGAAATCACCATGGAAACGACATGATCCCCCAGCTACACGACAGAGAAAACGCAATTTCTCTTCTACGTTAGAAAGAAGGGGCATCCTATATACCCCAGCAAACCATAAAACCAGATTATGTAAATTATTAAAATAGTCGATTGCATAAAACGCATAAACGTATTTGAAGACATGCGTACATATAGATCATTCGTGCCCTTTCAATGAAACATTTATTATACGGTTATTGCATTTTATTTGCTTTTTATTAGTACTCGTCGTCCCACCCTCTGCCATTTTCTTTGGAAGAAATAGCGGGGTACTTAAATATTATCCGTTCAGCGCACTTACTGCCTACACGTACGAGTTACATAAAAAACGGCGCTTCATTTGCGACATAAATTTAAACCCGACTATTAACAAATTTCTTTCGGCTTCATATAAACATGGCCTGCCAACTATTAAAACTACAAACTTGACGCTATTTCAAATCAGTTTTCCCTTTTCCTTAAACGTATGGATGTTGTTGCCCACGCATAAATTGTGTTATAGGAATGTTTTAACTTCCACAAGATGGTGGGCTACAATGTGTGGGTATGGTGCCATTCGCTCAAAGCCCATTTTCGTTGCCTTATATAACAAAAGCACAAATTACACTGCTTTATTCTAATAAAATAAAAAGTCTATTAATGAACTGTGCATGACTATTAAATCACATTTTCTGGTGAACTGTAGAATTTTGGTATATTTCAAAATTAACAGTGTCTCCAAATCCAATTCAAAAATCAGAGGCGTCTTTTCAGCTTCTACTGCAAAACGCACTTGGCTAAACGAGTAACGTTCGACCGAGGGATTATCGAAAAATGAGCCACCGTTTCCTTTACACGCAAACGAAAAATTAAGACAAACATTGATTCATACGTGAACGTTATTCAAAATTACCATTCACGGTTCCATATTAAAATTAATCAGAATAAGAAAATCTCTCATTTCACTTCGTTGTATTAAGACGAACCATACGACCATTAAGCAATTAAAACAATGGAGTCGGTTTTCTCGACGATTAATGAAACGTATTGTAAATCCGAATAAGTTATTTTAGGATTAATTTCAACAGATGCATTTCCAATAATGACATATTTGAGTGTGCCTAATAAATACTTTTTGCATTTAACTAATCATTTAATTGGGAAAATGTTGCCGGGACAAGTTGGTTTTTTCAGATTTGTAACAATCTGCTTTGCTCCATTGTTCGCTAGCAATCGAAACCTCGCCCTCTTTCTGACGGAGGTTTTTTGATTGGCTGGCTCAGAGTGGGAATTGCGTCACCGCCCGGAATGCCCATTCATCTGTGCACTTGGGCGTTGGACTCCGCATCTTATTAGCAACAAGGGAAATTTCTCCATTTTCCATCCTGTCTACAGCGACACAGCCACAAATCTGGGATTTTTATTACTTCTCTTAACTTGGCAGGGTTTTTTTTTGCGAATTTCCCATTTTGATCACTGCGACTGGACATTGATTACCTATAGAATAAACTTTGCAAAGGGGGCACCTGTACAGACCTTGCTTATAGGAAAGAGGCTTGTGGTCTTTGTTCGTGTTTTTGGATCAGTTGAGTTTCTTTGTTGGACGGAAAGCATGGGAGCGCAATTCTCCAAGACCGCTGCAAAAGGCGAAACCGCAGCTGAAAAGCCGGGAGAAGCGGCTGCTTCACCCTCTAAGACAAACGGGCAGGTAAAAGCTGTTTGATTGTACAAGATTTACGCGAATTTTAATATTTTAATATTTTGGGAGGTTTATGTGATGGTGCGCTCTCGGCGCGTTATCTTGGGGAGGTCTCTCCAGACGCGCGCCGGTTAAACGCGGATTGGATTGAACCACGCTTTCTTTACAATTAACTGAGGATTTCTGGTCTATTTCGGTGGTTGATGCTTCAATTTAATTGGATAATGTTTTTGTATGAATTTCTGGTCGTAATTTGGACATTTACACGACAGTTGACTGGTGTGTTATACCTTTGAGTATTAAAAAGCATTTTATGAACTGTGTCCGCGTGTTGAGCGTGTGATGCCGACTGCTGCGTCGTTTGATGGCGCGGTTGGGGCTCCAATGTTGGCTCACGTCTTTTACCGTGTCAGAGAGACTAGAAAACGGGACAAGCTGACCGAATGCTGAATTTAACGTTTCACTTTTGTATTAAGGGGAGGGTAATGTGAAACCGTGCTTGTTGAGCATCCAGTGAAGCGACGAGGAACACGAGCAGCGGGTTAGATGGTTCAGCGCGACAGTAACAATGGCTTGCCACGATCTGGTTTACCACGCCTTTTGTTACGGATGCACGGCTAGAGATGCTTACTATAACCAGAGTGTGTGTGGGGGGGCTCTACCCTTACTGTCGTTTTTCAGCTGTCCATTTTAAGCGACCGCTTAATAAAAGATCATATAGGTAGCTGTTAGCCTCTCTTTAATTTTCAAGAAAAGTCTTCTTTAAGTGAAGGCTGCGTGATCTGGGGTATTAATTAGCATCTGCCGTTTTAATGAGCATCTGCTCTGTTTTGGCGCTGCACTATTGGTAGATCTAGGTCGCCCCCTAGAGGAGGCACGGACATCCATCTGTGGCTTTGCAGATGGAGATTCCAGATTGGATAATCCTCTTTAAGAAGGAGGATAAACGACCGTCAATTGTTGCATTAATTATGAATCAGACTATCCCCAATTTAAACATTAACTTTCTTCTGTGCAAGGAGCTGAAGGGTTTTAGGATCAGAACTGAATTGGTCCACCAGTTTGTGGTGTCTACTGCCCCTGCTGTTACTTGGTGGTACTGTAGAGCCTGGCATTTAAAGATGGGTTTTGCAGGCACATTAAACGCTTATTTTTCTACAGGAAAATGGGCACGTGAAAGTGAATGGAGATTCTTCTGCTGCGGCAGAGGCAGGCAAGGAAGAGGTGCAGGCCAACGGTAGCGCTACGGCTGAGGAGAGCCCAAAGGAGGAGGCGGAGCCAGCAACAGCTGAGGCAGCCAAAGAGGAAGGAGACAAGGAGAACACGGAGGCTGTTGCCCCAGCCACCGAGGCCGATGGGGCTGCCAAGACGGAGGAAGGTGCCACGCCTTCCACCAGCGGTGAAACCCCTAAGAAGAAGAAGAAGAGATTCTCTTTCAAAAAGTCCTTCAAGCTGAGTGGATTCTCCTTCAAGAAGACCAAGAAGGAGACCACTGAGGGGGCAGAGGGTGAGGCCGAGGCTGCTGCCACCTCCACGGAGGAGGCAAAGAAGGAGGAGCCAGAGGCCAATGCCACTGAGGAGGCCAAACCCGCAGCAGAGGAGGCTGCAACACCTGCCACTGGCGAGGAGTCTAAGGAGACCACAACCTCACCGGAGGCTAAACCCGAGGAGGTGACAACCCCTGCAGAGGAGCCGAAGACGGAGCCCACTACCGAGGAACCGAAGGAGAAGCCTGCGGAGGAGAAAGCTACCGAGGAGACCAAGCCAGCTGAGCCGGAGGCACCCAAGGCAGAGGAGCCGGCACCGGCCACCCAAGAGGCGGTGTCCAGTCCAGAAGCTCCAGCTGCTGAGTAAGGGTGGAGGTGCCAAACATGAAATTGAGGAAATGAGGAAAAAAAATTAAAAGGTGGAAAAAGATAATCAAAGACACTTTCCCTGTTTGTATGTCGGAGTGGTGCCAGATCCTGGCTTTGGAGAACTTGTCTACATCCAGGGATATTTTAAAGCTTTTCTTTTGTTTCCCCTACACCCCCCTCCCCCCCCAACACACACACCACAAAACCCATCTCGCTCCATGCTTACTACCATTCCATGGTGCAGAGAGGTGGGTGGCTTAAGTAACATGGGGAAAAATTGCATCCACACTCTGCCACATACTTTTTTTTTGCATCAGTATTAAATGTTCCCCCCCCTCCATTTTTTCTGCAAAATGTAAACTTCTCAATGTATGGACATGCCCATGGTATGAAGAAGGTGGGTGGTCAGTCAATATGTAAATGAGGGGGTGGGTTGAATGAGGCACCTTTTGTGCCTGTGGGACATGCTACAGGTTGGTGTAAAGGGTAGTCTTAATGATCTTACAGAAGCCTGTGTACCATGCAGTGTACAACACTAAGTCTTTTTTTTTTTATTGAGAAGACAAGATACAATTCCCAGAACTAGATTTAGAAATCATTTTAAAGATCATAGCTTCTTCACTTTTCATTAGCTGTACCAGTCAGTGAATCAGTAGAAATACACGTTGTATAGGCTTTATTGTTTATTGCTGGTTTTATGACCTTAATAAAGTGTAAGTATGTATAGGCGGGGTGTTTTTAACTGTGATTATTGTACAAATGAAATCTTGATCTCAAGAAGCACATGAAGTTCGCAGCTCTTTTTTCCACCCTGCTCATTTTTGTAAGATAACAAGACAAAGTCATCCTGGAAGAACCTTTTAAGCAATTTTGAACTCAACCAAGCTGTGATAAGTGGAATGGTTACTGTTTATATACTGTGGTATGTTTTGATTACAACAACTTTTTTTTTTTTCCAGTGGTCTTTGACAAATTTAAGGAATCTCTATCAGATGCAATGTTTGTGTAGCATCTTGTCTCTTTCTTTTGTAAATACTGGACAAGCTTCGACCAATTTGACTTAGAGATGGAATGTAACTTTGCTTACAAAAATTGCTATTAAACTCCTCTGCTTAAGGTGTTCTAATTTTGTGAGCACACTAAAAGCAAAAATAAATGTGAATAAAATTTGAGCTTTGTCCTTTTTTATTCTGGGAGTGGTGTGATTGTCACTGGTGACTTAATTCTAAGCAGAAAGTTTGATACTTTTGGCAAGTTTTGTTTTTCATTCTTGGTTCATGTATGATAGCTGGAGATCAGTTTTGGGGGTTGGGGTTAGAGGCTTGGCCTGTTCAGTTCAAAGCAGCTGTCAGGCCACATACCCGAGCTCATGTCATCAATTACTTTTTATAGTTAGATAATTCACAATTTGATATTCATGTACCGTGAAGCCATTTTGTGCATTAATCTCTACACACTTTAATGACCTTAGTTCCCACCACTGGCTGAAATTGTCACATGCAGGGCTTAACTGAATTCTCATTGGCTTTCCTACTGGAGGACACTGGGGAGATATATGTGCAAACTATCAGATGGTCAGTGACTTGCAGTACAATCAAGTGGGTTACCAAACATGATCTGCAGTCTGCTGTTTTGGGTTATAATTGGCATATGCAAATGGATTTTACAATACCAACACACCTGAGTTTCTTAAATATCCCGCATAAGCTAACAAATCATGACATTTCCGCCTGTTTCAGATTGATTTGCATTAACCAGTAAAAGCTTGTATTCTCTGCATTTTTATGCACGCATTCCTTCTTAATCAATTCCAGAAGCCAGAGCACGTCATTTCCAGTTGTCCGTGGTGGTCCAGGGTCAGCAGTTAATACCGAGCCAAAAGGCATAAACGGTGAAAATGATGTGACAGGTGTGGGTGTTTCGGGAGTGATGCCGCCCATCACGCGCGTCCGGAACGCTGCGCGCGCGACACCCCGATTCGGTGCCAGCCAATCAGGACCGAGCACGCATTCCCACGATCAGAATGGCGCCAGAGGTGCCACAGGCTTAAGTAGGGTCCCCGCACACTTCCGGCCAGTTCCAGATTTTACGTAAAATCCCCGGACCGTTATAAAGCAGCTAAATGAACTAAATGATTCGTCAGAGCACGAATAATGGAGTACAGGACACTGAAGCACTTTTCGTTTCATAGACAGTTACACATGAAAACACACGTTTTTAAGATGTAACACATGGTGCAGATTATGGGCAATATTTTCTCAAAACGGAAACGAAGTTTCGAAACAATCGATTTTGTAGCCATTCCCTTCATAGCTATTTTCAATTCCCTCACAAGGAACGTAATAATAAAATTTGATATGTAGTCACGTACTCACACAATTTGCGTATATCTTCACCCTCGAGGGGGTGGGCTGTACTTTTTGATCTGTTTTGAAGGAGGTAAAATGGCCCGCTGAGCTGTTTTTCTCACCACACGGTGATATTACGGTTTCTGTAAATTTAATACCAACAAATGGAGATTTTGCATACAGCGACATGCTGCTCGTACATCAACAGAACTGCGGCTTAGACGTGCGTTACGTGTCCGTCGGGCGCGCGACAGCCATTCGCGTGCATCGCACGCGCAGCCCATCGGCTTTCAAGCTTCCCGAATGAATTGCAGGGTCCGCCATCATTTTCGTTGTATACGCGTCAATGTCATAAATAACGGTTCATTTCAGATCAGCAAATTAAACGAAAAGCCCTTTATTTAAAAAAACAAAACACAAAGCACAGTTTCACGTTTTTAAAAATGAGCTCAGCACAACAAACGCCCACGCTTCTCATACAGCCAGATTTCTGCACGTATCTATTTTTTTAAACGCAATCCTCTTGGAGACAAATCTGAGGGTTCTGCGCCATCGTATGGCACAAAGTGATATTGCACTACAACGTAATAGTAGAACGGATTAGCTACGTACACAAACAGCCATTTAGCTGCATGATTGACGGCTTCGGGTCAAGTACTAGGTACCGGGCAGGCTTCAGGTTACAAATCCATTCTCTTTAGCAATGTCCTAACAGATCGGCAGCAAGAACAATAACAAAAATAATCATTTGGCCTGCCAGTATTCAGAAGAGATCATTTTTGTTTAAATCACTCTTTTCCTTAGTTTTATATCACTGAGGTCATTGCATTACCAGAAATACTGTAAACGGTTGCTGGGGGTGGGGGGGTGGTTATCTTTACCAACACTTTTTGACATAAAAAACTGCACCAACTATGGAGATCAGGATCCATCCATCCATTTTCTGAAATGTTTGTCCTATTCAGGGTCGCGGGAGTCCGGAACCTATCCTGGAGGCTATGGGCACAAGTCAGGGAACAACCCAGGATGGGGCACCAACCTATCGCAGAGATCAGTATCTCTTAGAAAAAAAAAATGAAAAGAATGTTTAGCAAAACACAAATTAGGTTCATATTGCCTTGCATTTTAGAGATTTCATTCTTTTGGGGAAATATCTTTATTAAACGCCAAAACAGTCCCTGGGGCCACAATGCCATTTTCTCTGTTAATGTTGCCTCATTAAATGAAATCATTAACAAAAGGCAATTAGAGAGTGCAGAAAGCAATGGCGTGATTCCTCCTCTTGGGATGGGCAAGTGAGGAACAAGTCTGTAGTGGCAGAAAGCCATGTGTGTTTCTCAAGGGGAGTTTGATTGATACTGTGGCGCTTCTGCCATTAGGCAGCCATGCTGTGGTCTCCCACATAGCTTTGGGGCAGTGACACCAGTCACATAACCAACAGGCCACGGGATTACAGCGAACCTCCTACAATCACTTCAACACCCCCAGCAGTACAGACATCAGCCAGCACGTTCCTGCGAAATCTACGCAAGTAGGTGACCAGCTGAAAATATTTGGACTAATGAGCGACTCAATATTTTCTCAAGTGCTTTGCTGGCCAATGGAAAATTCCAAATCCCTTTCATAATTGTCCAAAGGGTCAAAGGGGAGGTGGTGGAATGGAGAAATAAAATCTGCTGACAGTGGAATGGAGCAAGATGGAATAAGACTGATAAGTACAGCTAGGAAAACTGAGGGAAATTCTATCAATTGTTAATTTACAATTTAATTCAGTTGTGCAGGCTCCATTCCAAATATCATGCAACTTCGCTACCTAACAACTGAAATTCCAACAGGTCTTTGATTTGCTGGCATCATTAAAAATCTGTTAAAGGCAACAAAACCATGCAGCACCCTCTTGTGGGTGACACAAATAATACATTTTAAATGCGAAAAAGACATCTGTGATTTTTGTCACATTAAGAAAATGGAAGAAATAAATATTTCAGTATAAAACATTTAATGTGCATATTCAGAATATCAAAGTCAACATTTCATTCTAAAAAAACATTTTCAAAAAAAAAAAAAACATACAAATACAAATGGATAGAAAATGTTTTCGAAAATTACAATAAATTGAGTAACATGAAGGAAATACTGATTTCCTTCAGTAAATTCGCCAGTATAAAACACAGTCATGAGTAATTTAGCTGCGATGGATGAAAATGTTAGATCTATGACAGCACAGCAAATAAATACATCAGTGGCGTGACGTGGCGTCCAACATCCGGGAGCGCCGTCCTGATGGCCCTGGTCAGGCACTGCTTGTCTGCTCAGCCTTAACACTGACAGAGGAGCACACAGCACAGGTCATGCAAGCGGTACATTCACCTTTTAAATACTCAAAAGCCCCTTTCTGACCCTAATTTAATGAATGAGTCTTATTGACTGGCTGAGGTCAGTTGTTATACAGAATTAAATATACATAGACGCAACAAACATTGTACTTTGTGGTCATCCATTACGGCCCTGGAGAAGGGCATAGTCCTGACAGCTTAAGTTAGCCCTGTATACTCCTACAAGCTACCACGGTTACTTAGAACTGAGAAAAAGGGCTTCAAACCTTTTGGACTGTCCACCCGTATGTGTAATAGGTAGGTAAATGATAGTGTTTTCTACAAAACCAATTTGACCTAAGATATTTCGTCACGAGGTAAAACAGCCTAAGAGACCCAATTATGGTCAAAACTCAACCAATGAAGCGTAGCATCCACAGGCCCCGAGCCATCACACGTTACTGACATACACATTCAGTCCATCCATCATAGTTTATTTACAGCTGGAGTCATGCTGTTTCCATTTCACCTGTGCACTATCCCAGCCAGGCTGTCTGACCATATAAAAATAAACTGAGTTGATATGTTATTGACCAACAGGTAATACCTTCCTGTGCTAAAGATTATATGCACGCGTGGCTGCAGGTTCGTTGAGGGATGTTCTAAATCTGACGTTCATGTCAACGCACCTTGGCATTGAGTACAATCCTCAACCAATCAGAGTATGACAGTTTACCAGACAGGTCATCCCAGAGGACTACCATACTGCCAATCACCTCCAAATTCCTCTTTCTTTCTATATTTCATACCCAACTCCATCACTTCTGCTCTAGTAACTTGGTACCTCTGTGTACCTCTTGGTTTTAACTGCCTACAAAGTGAGCTCATGCTGTCAAGAAGAACTGATGGAGAACGGTGATACTTTTCAACACTTCTGCACCTGCAGTTATGCGTTTAGAGAGCTGGGGACTGGCAAGAAAACATGGCTGACCTACTTTAATTCCTGTCAGACTTTGCGGGGTCGTACTTTAGTCTGTACCTTTTTGTGTCGGCCTTTTCAGAACTGCTGTCCTTCGTTTTCTCCTCTTCTTTTACCTCTGCATTCGGGAAAAACTCATTACAATGGCTGGCTCAAACACTCGTCTGTCTTTTTGCCTTCGTCTAGAAGGAAGGCGGCCATGCCGTCATCGTGCTGGAAGTACATTCAATAATGTGTCCTCTTACTTCTGAATAAGACTCATTTTACTAGTATTTCCCAAGTTCACCTTATAGATATTATTTAGTGCAACATTTCCCGGCGGTTCCTAAACATAATCGCCCTCGATGAACAGCAAAGCTTTCTGCAGTTGACATAATTTCAGCCTAAATGTTCACCCTTCATGGTCTGGAACCCCACATCTACTCAGCTCTCCTTCAACACCCGCCTGAAGACCCCTGCTCACCTCCAACGTGCTCCTGTCTACAGTCTAAAGCAGGACAGAACCTGGACCCTGCTTGCACCACTGTACTGCTATGGGGACTTGGTAGCTCCCCAGATTATTTGTCAAAGTAGCTCACTCTGTAAAAATGGCTGGAGATCACTGGGTTAAACCTAGAGGGGATCGTGAGTCTCTGGTACTTTTATTTTCGGGGTGATGGGCTGAATAGTTTGGAAACCTATGATCTAAAGTACATCACAGCGAGTCCTGTAAGTGTCATGTAAATTATATCAATATATACATGTGCTGCACACACGAACACTGACACGGACTTGATCACTGGATGACATAGATCAGAAAAAGCCAACAACGCCGACGTCAGAGGAGCAGCCAACGCAACAGATGTCACTGGCCTTGTGTCTATCCATGACATCACACTAGCTATTGATTTTTACTTTGGAATAAGCACCATCGATCCAGCTAAGTGGCGAAGTGCTTGCTTACCGTTTGAAGCTCAAGACTGTCATGTCCTCGTTAGACAGTCTGTGGCATTTAATGCCAGACCGCATAAGCAAAGGAGGGCTGATCAATACCCTCACGCTTGACTGCGGTCTGAATCACACTGATGTATTTCACTGTCTGCTGCTGGGGACGTTACAGTTATCGCACTAGCATGTCTTTGACTGGACAAAATTGTATTAGTTGAGCGTAAGCTGCATGTCGCTTTGTATCAAGGCCTTGGCGAGTGTGGAGTGAATCTTAAACCTAGTTCATACTTCACTTTTTCACATTTCATATTCCACCACCCTCCTAATAGAGCTGCTCACAACTACTACTACAACTATTCTTCCTTTACTCATTCGTTGTTGACTACTGATCTGTGAAAGTCCATGCTGCCACCTACTGGAAATACTCAATCATTTACCTTGCATGTGTGCAGTCAATGCACACATATCCACAAGGGTTTCCACTAGACAAAAATCTGGGCTACACACGCATGACCGCAGCCAACCCCCGATGACGAAATTTACGTCACATCCCCTCATATGCTATCACACACTATGAGCGATATTGGGACCAGAGGAACATGCGAATTTCACAGGACGGGGCAGGGATTAGACACAAGCACCCAGAACTGGAGCTTACAGCTCTAACATGCTATTCTCATTATAAGTCTTCACAATCTAAATCAGATATCATTACAGAAATATTCTAATGATTCTTGGTCTTGGATTCATGATTCTTTGCTGTGGCAACAACGTTCGTATTACCAGAAAGGACTAAAGACCGGTATCTCTTTGTTACACAGACCTGAAGGTTTTCGTTATTTACAAATTTACAATTTGTATAAATAAACTATTTAGCCTTGCCTGGATACCTTGAGCCCCCTAGAGTTGGTTAGCAGCTCAGCACCCATTTCATAGCTGTATGTGAGAGTCAAACCAAGCAGCGACACTCCCCGGAAACTCACCGACTTTCTTCTCCTCCGTGTCCTTCTTCTCCTCCTCAACACGGGCTCGCTTCATAACCTTCTTATGATTGGCCACGTTCCTCCTTCCGCCCTCTCCCTCATCCTCGGAGTCTGAGAACTCCTCATCGCAAGCGATCCTCTTGTCGGAGGCGCGGACTGAAAGGGGGGGGGGGGGGGAGAAAAAAAGTCCTGACTCTATGGAGTTCCGCCACTGGCAGTTAGTGGTATTAACGTCAGGATGGCAGGGTGCCGCCCAAGGAAGGGACGCATAGCAGCAGGCTTCTACACTGAACAATACAATTACAGCACATGTAGCCAAGCTAATTAACCTATTCATGGAACCTGGACTGGATAACCTCATTTTCATGAATGAATTAATGAATGGATGAATGAATTAAAGTCCTGTCAACCCTTAGGGGCTCTTTCTCGTGTAATAACAGAATATCTTGGCATAGCAAAGAGTGAGCCGGAATGTGGGAAAGGCAATGTGGGGCATGGTTACTGGTGATGCGCTTTTCAGGATCTTCGGTGTCCTCATCCACGGTGTCGTCTGGGACGATGTCCTCTGGGATGGTCTGCATCTGCACCCCGGGGGCATGGGGCAGCATGCGCAGGTTCTCAAAGAGGCGCTGCCTGCAACCACGGGCGCAAAGGGGGTGAACACACTCCATCTGAGTATACACGCACACACAGGCAGGCACACACAGACCTGCAAATAGCATACGGAGATGCAGGCACACACAGTGGGCGGGGTCACATACGGCCACAAACCATTTTTGCTACTGCCGTCAGGGAAACGGTATTGAGTATTGGTGCACGACCAGACCGACCCCGTAAGAGTTCCTACCCTCTGCCAGTGCGGCTACTCAACAGCTGACCAGGCTGTTACCATGGACAATTCGCACATTTAAGATAGGTTGGGCACTGCAAATACATTTCACTGCATGTCGTACTATGTATAATTGAGTATGTGACCAAAAAAATTTGAATTTGATTTGAACATTTTATTAGTATTTTTTTTTTAGTATTTTTACTGTTACTATTTTACTTATTGTAAAATTGTATATTCTTTACATATTTCTATTACTCACTATAGGGATCCTGCAGGGAAACACATTTCATTACCTGCATTTACTGCTGTTTGCACTCGAAAAATTAACTTTGGTTTGATTTGATTTATACACAGGCAAATAGACTGACTTGAGGACACACTTCCAGAGAGTGGACAGAGACTGGCTGCCAAGCATTCTGGTTTGCCATTACAGCACGTTAAGGGTGCGCCATCGAAACGCTGAACTTACTTAATCTTGTCCATGTACTCATGCGTGTTCTGGTTGGTCATGTTGGACGGGCTGATGTGCAGCTTGAAATCAGGTCCGAAGTACTCAAAGTAATCGTTGTAGGGAAGTTCTGCAGGAGGATGTGGCCAAAACTAAGTCTCCAAAAATGCAGCTCTGGCAGGTATAAATGCAGGTATAAACAGAGCCAGCCCACTGGTACAAAGGCCTATGCATGTGCAATGGTTTCAATTTACAACAACAGCAAGTCAATCCATGTGGTGTGGAAAACACAGCGAAATCATTTATACAATACTGTACCCTAAGAGTAATGGCATCTCACACTATCAGTAATAATAATCATCATCTCGTCATCATCATTATTCATAGTTATTGTGATGTATCTAAAGTATTTCCTTTCAGGGTCATTTAACAAGACTTGGGGTTTGAAAAAGCTGATATTTAGCGTTTCGATTCAGAAACCTTTCCGGCATTCAGAACCTGTAACCCGCATTAGCTGGGTGTAGCCTGACGTAAAGAACAACTAACTGGAAAGCAATACGAGGGAAGGCAATTCTTACAAACCCCTCCCCCCCAATAAAGTCATGACACACAAGCGACGTTTTCTGATTGGCTCCCTTCCGGCAGCAGCCAGGCTGGTCGCTGAGGACATTCAGGACAGAGAGGTACTCCAACTTCAAACACAATGTCATGGTCAAACTAGCTACCTCTGATACTCAAGGAAAAACTTATCTATCATATTTATCCATTCAGCAGGCAGTGTATTTTCTTAATTTTACACTAAAAACCTGAACACGAGTTTCTTTCATAGTCTGGTCTGTTGTTTTGGTCTGTTCTTTTTACACCTTGACTGAGGGAACCGTGCAAGAATTCCTACGGACCTGTACTTCTATACCTGTACAAATGCCAAATTTCATTTAGTTTTGTGTCAATGGAAATTCAGTCTTAGAGCGGCACAAAGGAAAGGTGAGAAGTGAATGTGAGAATTAAGGCCAGACCATTCACACGCACAAGGGGGGGCGTGATTACATTCTCACATTACCCAGACAGACAGACCCCAGTAACACGGGTCTCGCTCAGTAAGAGTGACCCTCATGCCCGCGGGGACGCTGAGAATCTGGGCGGCGTGACACTCTCACCGTCGGGGATGTCGGTGTCCAGCGCCACGGCGGTCTCGTAGGTCCAGCAGCGGGCCACATTGCGGATGGTGTAACCCCCACCCCCCAGCATCAGCAGGGGCAGGTTGAAGGACTTGATGTACTCTACACACTTGCCATGGCCTGGTAGTACACAGCACGGAGACTGTCACACACAAGGCCCGGCCCAGGGCTTTGTTGCGGCCAAGAATCTCGACTGAGGCCAAGGCGCTTTGTCGCTAAGCACCGATTCAGCTGCCTCTACGCTATCAGCAAGAGCCACATTCTGCACATTGACAACCCCAGAGGAGGTCTTGACAAAAACAGAAAGGACAGACTCATTTTTTGGGGGAAACATGCATGCGAAAAGGCGGCACGCTTTCCCATAAATTTAAAAAAGTGCACAGATTGCTGACCCCGAATGGTGAGGTTGAAGCAGCCCAGGCGATCTCCGGAGAGCGAGTCGGCCCCACACTGCAGCACCACCGCACTGGGCTGGTACATCTCCATCACCTTGGCCATCACCTACAGATGGAGGTACCACCACCTTCAAATGACAGCCCGCTAAGGAAAACCTACGACTTTATGAGGGAGGCTGGATGAAACTAATAACCAATAGTCTAAAATTCACAACACAGACAGGCTTTTATAATGAAACGGAAGCAGAATACATGGATTCAGTACAGTCAGATCAGCAGACGTAAGGCGCAGGAACATGTAAATCTTTCCATTTTCTCATTTCCTTCATCCCAAATCACCTTAGTCTCCCGGATATTAAATCTTATGAAGCAGCCACCAACATTACTGACAGACATATTTGTGTGTCCAACTTACCGGCTTGAATATCTGCTCATATGACTCATCGTCAATCCCGTCCCTAAGGGGGAAGTTGACCGCGTAGTACTTGCCTTTGCCTGCGCCGATATCCTGAGAGAGAACAAGGTAATGATAACTGGCTTTCCCAGCGGATCCGTCACCAAGGCCCCACTGTTCATCAGTGTCACTCCAGCAGAGATTAATCAAATCACACAAATCCACAGTAAATGACATCATCCATTTATCAAGTCTACCAATCGTATCAACCTTTACAATTTTGCTAATTAAATCAAATCCATTCTTCATAAGCATTTTGCTTCAGTCAATTCTGGAACGAGCAGCACGTTGGCATGCTAATACTGACAGATGGACTAATAATAATAATAATATTTATATTAGAAGATGACGCTGGATTCAGTCCACCATTAATATTCTAGTACAGCGTTTCCCGGCCAAACAGTAAACATTTTTGCTCCCACCCAGCTCACTACAGGAAGGGAGCAAAAACATGAACTGCCTGGGGTCCCCGAGGACTGCATTGGAAAACACTGTTCTAGTATGTAAGTAAAAATAGACCCACTTACCCTGAGGTCTCCAGTCCCGGGAAAATACTCTCCGTATTTGTGGAAAGACACAGTCATGACTCTGTCTGTGGTGTAGAAGGCCTCTTCGACCCCATCACCATGATGGATGTCAATATCAATGTACAGTACTCTTTGGTGGTATCTAAGGGAGAAAAATGAACGCATGAAGCCTCAGTCAAAGTGCAGGAGAGAAAAAAGTTCTCTCTGTTAAATATAGCTAGACAAAGGCAATCCACAGAATAGCAAAGCACAGCACTGCATCAGAGGCAAAAGCCAACTCACTTGAGCAGCTCAAGGATGGCAAGAACGATGTCGTTGACGTAACAGAAGCCAGAAGCCTCGGACTTCTTGGCGTGGTGAAGACCTCCAGCCCAGTTGACGGCGATGTCAGTCTGCTGCCTGTTCAGCTTCACCGATCCGGCTGCCATGCCGACAGGGCAAAAGGTCTATTTATTCATGCCAGTGGAATTACAGGCACTGCTTGTCAACCAAGGGACTCGTGCGTAACAAAGCACAAATATTATTTAGTACTAGACATGGGAGGTACTATAGTAACCGGGTATATTGCGGTATTCCGAAATTCTGGCAAAGTGGGGGTGGGGGGGTCCCCCAAGATAATACCTGCCTGTTGGTGTGCCCCCCCCCAATTTGGCAAATTTTATTACCACCATTTCAAGTGCTGCTTTTGAAAATACCACCAAAATACTATGTGACGTGGTATAATGTCTGGATATTACAACAGTAAATTAGTTACCGAAAAGCCTATTTAGTACCTCAAAGGCATTCAAAACATGAAAAACTATAATTAAATTGTACAGTTATGAATAAACAGCATATTTCCAGCCACACGGGTTACGCCCACTATATTATAACAGGTCTGGTGTTTACATTATGTCCATATTATTAACATAGGCCGTCTGTAACTGAACAGACCACCATCACTTAATTACCAACATGCCCATTGGTTATGTGGGTCACATGCTGCTGTGGGCAAATGTCACTATTTCCACCAGCTGGGCAGCATTCGTGGGTATTTGGGCAGAATCTCCACACTCACCGGCTGACCCTCCCGCCGACAGCTGGCAAAACTCAAACAAGCCGTCGAACACAGGGCAGTCCTCTCCAACGTTGACTGAAAAAAGCATCAAATTTTCATACGTGGACCCTTGCACATGCCACTGCCCATCAAAATGACATTCAAATGCATCTGATAGGCCACAATCTAACAACTTACAGCTCAGAGCTTAAAAATAAGTACCTAGCCAATTTACTTAGAAGCATGCAATCCGCCACAATAGCAGCAAATAAATAAACACAAAAATGAATACATTTTCACATAAATTTGATTGCTTTCAGCGACAGACAGGTTTGTCCTGTCTAGGAATGAAATTGTTATTGGTTTCAAGGTAAACAACAGTAAACTTTCCGACGTTTAGTAATACCGTTTCAAATTTTAATTACCGTTAACACCGCGGTCAATTATCCTGCTTTGAAAAACTTACTGCAATGTGTGACAGACTGGGGTAGCACAGCTGTTTCATCAATGGTGTAATGGAGCCGCCAATTTTTGCGTATGTGCTATTAAGAATGAATTCCGTGTATTTTTATATTTGCATATTCTTGAACACTCTTTGAACAGTATACTTCTTTTATCTGTATGGATTTTCCTATGACGGAGTATTAGGGCCACACTGAGGAAAAAAATGTAAAGATTTCAGGAATGTCTTAATTTTGGGCTACGTGTTTTAGAGTGGAGATATTAGAATAGCCAGGACAGAATTTTCAGCACAGAAGTATAGAGGTGGAAAAAACCAGAGTCAATGATAGCGGAATACAAGGTGTTCATTTTTTTATGATGCCAATGAAGTTTCTTTGTTGTTTTTTAAAAAACCTTTGGTAATAGTTTTATTTTATTGGCTACATTATTTTAATGTTAAAGTGTATAGTACTGCTAATGTTATTTGTGGTTTTCAATATAAAACTTGGTGAAATGATTCCAGTTTGTGAATGTGTACTTTTTGAACATTTTAAGCCCATTTAAACATCACTGCGATTATGTTGGGAACTATAACAATTCTGGTCACCATTATAGTGATAATAAAGTTTCATACTGTTACATCTCTAGCCCAATCTTATCATCTACCTCGTACACAGAAAAATACACCCCCCCACCAAAATCACTCACATCTCTGCATCTGCTTGCTGAACTCTGACATGTTGTCGGGGCGTATGGATCGCAGGAACTTGATGTAATCATCGCTGTGGTACTTGGTCATTTCCTCTGCCGTGGCTTTATGCGGCCTCTGTGGAGTGAAAACACAACTATTAAAACAAACCAGCATTACTGATGTTCATATATGGCAAAAGAGGTTTGTTTAAAACCTCATTTCTACCTATCTTCATATTATAATGATGTTTTATCTATCACAACACATCCATGTAAAGCGCTTTGGAACAACTCCTTGTTGTGAAAGGCACTATATAAAAATAAAATGAATTGAATATTTTATCTTGACAGGAGGTTTACTTATGTGGATCCTACAATCAGAGATCTCTTTAGGACCCACATGCTGGTGTCTTTCTGTTCTCTAATCCTTTTTCCAATCGATGGGTTGCTGCAGGCTTTTTATTCACACTCAGGTTTCACATTAGAGTCTTCCTTTTCAAGTCAATCAGACAGGAAAAATTTTACATGAAAAACACTGCTGTACTCGGAGTGAAGACTGACACAGACATACTTACATATACTTCCATTTTCCTGTACAGCCCATAATTTAAAAGCAGATTATGGGTCATGCGGATTCTGTGTGGTTTCATTGGGTGTCCTTGTCCATAGTAATAGTTTCCAACGTCACCTGAAATTAAAAACATCATTGTTTTCTTCATTTTGACTTTCCTCTATGCACATATTTGAGTTAATGTTTTTGTTGGTTGCAGATTAAAGGCTATGTGTAAAAATCCTAATAGGTGTCTGATTATCCATTCTAAACTGTTCACCTACCATCTGGAAAATGAGTTTAAGCCTAATTTAGCTGACAGAATGGCAGAACGCTGCCTACATTTTCCTAGAATATCCAGACATTCCATTTTCTAACACTATCCCTAGATTTTTTTTCATTAATTGCGAAGGTAATTTGTGTATGTTGCCCTACTGATATCAATGATACATCATCACGTGGTATCAGTGCATTGTCACGAGTACATGAGTACCGTATCAGACTTGATACATGCACCCCTATAATGTACATTATATGTTTTTGGACTGCAGTGGGAAATTGGCGCACTCAGAGGAAACAAGGGAAAAGCCTGCAAACTCCACACACAGAGTCTGGGATCGAAGGATAAAGTGACGCTTAGATCATATATCCTCACGTCTGACTGGTATACAGTTATTGCATTTGCTGTTTAAAGGGATTTTATATGAGAAAAAAGCGACAGAGTGAGACAGAGACAAACTGTGAGTGAGTGAGTGAGGGAGGGAGGGAGAGAGTGAGAGTGAGAGAGAGAGAGAACAGAATGAACCTGATCATGCGCATTGCTGCCGTATTAACCTCCATCTCTACCGGGCCTGGGCGGCAACAAATAACTTCCTAGGTTGTATTTCGAGACCTTGGCCCAAAGTGGAGCCGTCTCGGTTTCGCTGACACATGTTTTAAAGCACCTGCACACATTTATTCTGGGCGCATATTACAGCTAGCCACCAGGCTAATTCCGCTAGCTAGCCTTCCGGCGGACCGGCCGTTTTCGGTCTTTGACGTGACACCCTCACGCATGATCGGTCACCCTGAACGTGCAAATACAAACGCGAGGGGGGAAAACTTCACTCCTCTATAGTCAAAACTGCGTCATTTACATTATTGGTTTAACTAGAAAGCATGTGCATGTTTTCTCCCGCCCGCTAGCTGGTTAACCCCACGTCCCCGTCCTCTCCTCCCTCCATCGGCGCTAAGCAGCGCGGCTTTTCCGTCCGAGCTCCGGCGCTCGGTCTACCTGCCGTGTAACGCTCAGGCCGTTCATAAAAGCAAAGAGCGGATTCATACCGTCGTAATAGTAGCAAACCTTCTTCTTATTGCCACCTTGGAGCGAGTACGCCATTGCTGTTCTGTTATTTTGTTTTTTTAGACGGGCAGATCGGCAGCCGGCTAATGATTCGGCAAAGAAAGAAAAGACATGGAGCTGCGAGTGGGAGGCGCGAGACGGCAGGAGCCGAGGGAGGCGTGTGACCGCGAGGCGGCGACCAGCGCGTGCCGTGCAGCCCGCGACCAGCGCGACGTGCATGATGCTTAATTATCATGCTCAGTTATTAAAGCTGATAGTGCGGCTGACGCGTGGGGTACGATCTTAGGGGTCTCGTCTGTCTGTATTTGACCCAATTTTATTGCTTGTATTTCATATAAAAATAAAATTTTGGGTTGCATGCTCATATGTGCATAAAGCATGCTTTCTTTTTCTAAGTGGAGCTAATAATAGGAGCAGTTTTTTTCTGCATTCTCGAATACAATATGTATTAGCTACGTGACTCTTTCAAGGTTACAAAACAAACTTTCTTCAATCATCAGACGTTGGGATTTATTATAAGTATTAATACATGAACTCTTCTAATTTATAATAAAGATTTGTTTGCAGCCACAAACGTAATATATGTTCAGGTGAAATATAGTTCTGATTTTGTCTAATACAATCTGAAGTGTATCATTGATCCACCTGGCTTTGATTAAATGGTGAACAGGTATATTAATCCGTACATAAATCATTATTTTATGATTACAGTTTGGGGGCAAGCCAAATTAAATTCTTCTGTGAGACACTTATAAATCTGCCTTGCACAAGGGGTATTTATCAGATGCATCATAAATAAGCATTAATCAACTAACAGCTTTTAAAAGAATACCAGCAGACTGGAAAAAGCAGAGGCATTTTCGGAATTCTCCATTTGCCAGGGAAATGCATCGAAGTCGTATTTTCTGAAAATGTAGGCCGAAAATAACTTGATTGACTTCTTAAAGGGTTCCCATTGGTGGTACTGCATAGTCACTTTTTTTTTATTATTCATTTATGAATAAATTTATCTATAAATAAAAATTGATATCATCTGAACAAAAACATCACGGAATCTGGCAACAAGGAAAAGGCTTGGGATGTGCTGTGATCCAGGAACACCTGGGCATGCACGAAGGGAAAGTACCCAGGAACCAGTCTGCAAAATCATAAAATCATTTCATTACATAAAAGGTATTGAGGTTCAGTGTAAGCTTGATAGTAGCATAGGGCTTAGAGTTTAGATTCATTCAGATTACAGCCATTTGAGGCATCACTCGATGCAGTTTTACCAGTACTCTATGATGGGCTACATATCCTTATTTGAGTTGTAGCTGCGCTCCCCTGATGCTCACCTAATGCTTTTTGAAATCAAGACATCTGACGTTTTTTGGCGCACTCAGAAACTTACGTTCATTCAAAATAGCAATGAAAAAGATCCATCTATCTATCCATCCATCCATCCATCCATCCATCCATCCATCCATCCAATTTAGGGTCACGGGGTCTGGAGCCTATGGGCACAAGGCAGGGA
>JAODLD010000045.1:3256286-3272854 GCA_026781065.1 Mormyrops boulengeri | reverse complement strand
ATCCATCCATCCATCCATCCATCCATCCATCCAATTTAGGGTCACGGGGTCTGGAGCCTATGGGCACAAGGCAGGGAACAACCCAGGATGGGGTGCCAACCCATCACAGGGCACACTGGCACACCATTCACTCACACCTATGGGCAATTTGGTAATTCCGATTAACCTCAGCATGTTTTTGGACTGTGGGGGAAACCCCACAATGACACAGGATGAACATGCAAACTCCACACACATGGAGCCATGAGCCCAGGTCCCAGAGGTGTGAGATGACAGTGCTAACCACTGCACCACCGTGCCACGCACCAATAATAAACAGTTGATATTTATTAGGTATTTTCTTGTCTTCTTTCGCTGTATCTTTTATAGGGAGCGTAGCATTTTATTCCTTCACTGAAGCTTCCAGACAAATGTATGTTTAATGTTATCTGTCTGATAGGGGTCCCGCCTTGCGCCCATAGCCTCCAGATCGGCTCCAGACGCCCCGACACCCTGAATGGGACAAGAGATTACAGAAAATAGATGGACGTTTGATAAAACTGGATGTCTCTGGTGAGGAGCCTTTCGCAAAGGTACTAGCTAGGGCTCCACCTGGGACTGGATCTGATGACCTCTGGTTTACTCACCCATATATTAATGCTGCTTTTAGGATGGATGTAAGAGGCATAACATAATATTATTTCAATGTTTCTTTAACAATGTGTATATTTAACATTACATCCATCCATCTTCCAACTGCTTATCCTGATCAGGGTCAATGGGAGGGGGGGGCTTTTATGTTTGTGTAAGTAAACTCTGTGATGTTCTCACGACAAAATCGCCCAATGACACATTTCTCATAACGTATCCCCATCATTAAGCGACGCATGGCAGTATTTACATGATGCGTTGTGATATCGCTGTGCATGTGAGTGCCTAGGGTCGCCTCTCTCGATATAAAGGCGTCCCTGACCACTTTTACATTTCCCGCTCTTTTTATTTATTAGTAACCTTAGCAGACAGGCCCACGGTTAACTGTTTTTTTTCTCAATTAACACAACTCTATCAGCTGTGCAAGATTTAACACACCAATCAAATAAATACACAGTCACTGGTGTGTGAAACAAGTTAATTACGTTTCCATTTGTGCAGATTAATGGTTGCATACCTTTGGCTGCACTCTAAATTAGGCAACAGGAAAAGAAGCCAACACATTTTGTCATACACATTACCATAAATAACATTTTTTTACAAGTGTATATCTAGTATAAATTCTTATTCATTGCCATTATTGTTTTGCCAGACAAAGCAGGAGTGTCTACCTTTACGTCATCTGTTAATGCAACACATTTCAAAATGAATCTGTCTGGAGTAATTTAATAGGGAGTGAAAGGTTTAAATGACACATTTAGGAGCAATAACACCAACACTCATTAATCCCATTACGCATTTAGACTGTGCAGCTGGCACAGAACACCCACGTGTATCACAGCGTGATTAACAGATAATGTCCTTTAAGCAAAATGTGCTTAAATGGGAACATTTATAAGCGTTCATGTTTTAAAGACGATGGAAATGAGGCCTGATGAGATTTGTGGCCCATTTGCAAAATGTACACCTACCCACTGAGAAGACAGGGAGGATTAGGGTCTTCATGAGGTGATGATTCAAAGGGAATTTAGAATGGGTCACATCAGTACCAAAGCAAGATAAAGGAAGACAGTAAGGAGACAGAATGAAAGTTAGCGATGGCGTCTTCCTTTGGGAAAGGAAAGACTGTGGATGATTAACAAAACATCTGATTTAAAAAAATAATGCATCACTTGATCCAGTGATGACAGTCAACAAAGAAGCATTTCAACTAGACATGTGGGAACACTGAATAAATTTTTGTCAGTTATGTGTACTAGCTTTTTTGTTTGATTGTTCACCTGTTCTGTTGGTCCAAGAAGCAGATTAACAGGGTGACAGGTCTACTACAAAGACAAGGCTGCTGGCTGCCCTCGTTCACTGTTAAGATTAAACTGTCTAACAGTCAGCACTGCTCTGCGATACTGTCTTTGTAAGTGTTCTGTTGTATTGGAAAGAAAGCGGAATATGAATCTACTTTTCTTTAGCGAACAAATTTCAATCGATCGTAAATATAAGCAATGTAGTCCTGTTGTATATTTCTTCAATGGGTCAATGTTCATGTCATGTTACCTGGGAAAATCCCTTCCTATAAGGGGAAGCCAACAGTCCAATTAGTAAAACGGACTGGAGTGCAGCTTTGAGTTAAAATTCAAGGTCAAAACCCACTTGTGGACAGGAGAAGAGTCAAGTGCATGATTACCCTGACATGAATCGGAGCCCAGTGCTCTGCATACATAGGTCCAGCATTTTCAATTCTTCGGCAGAAAAATAAGTGTCTGTCAGCAGCCAGCCAGGTGCAGCCTCATTAAAAATACTTGCAAGCCAACACACCATTGCCAGTACGTGCTTGCAGGAAATCCACCCTGTAACAGAAGAGACAGGCTAACACTATGAAACAGCTATGACCTATTATGCTACATCTTATGTGCAATACACCTCTATTCCATCTGGCAGCAACCACACATTCTGATACTAGTATGATGGGTGGATTTCACATAATCAGTGTCTAAATGCTTCCTGTACCAATTGGGACCAGCAGGTGTGGCCCACCTTGTCCCGTCCTCCCATCCGTGTGCAAGCAAATTATCACCCATCAAATCAGCACCTGGAACTCATTCGTGATTTCAGATAATGTATGAAATTCAGAATACAGGCAGTCTCAAGGTTATGAATGAGTCCCATTCCCTAAGTTTGTCTTTAAGTCGAATATGTAGGTCAGTCAAAAAAATAATACAGTACATAATAACGATAATATTTATTCAAGAATAATAAAGGTACTGAACTGTACCTTAAGCTGACGAACTGCTGAAGCCGTGCAATGCTTTCACAAGCGTCACAAAGTAGAGCGTGCATCCATTATTACGAACCAGACCAAGCTGCAGCGTATCGTCTGCTCTGCAGAGAAGGTGATTGGCTGCAATCTGCCATCCCTACACGACCTACACACCTCCAGAGCCCTGGAACGGAATTAGATTATGACCGATCCCTCCTATCCGGGACATGGACTGTTCAAAAAAACTGCAACAGACTCAGGTCTATCAAGACCAGAACCACACGCTACAAAAACAGCTTCTTCCGTTCAGCGGTAGAGCTCATCGCAAAGCCCCATGACCCCCGCTGACAGTCTCTGCCTCTGTCACTCCCCACCACTCACTCTGAATGCATCTTTGTACGTCTTTTTCTTCTACCGGACGTCATACTTTTATATTCCAATATTCAATACACCTCTATTCCCTTTAATGTCCTTATAATTATTGTTAGCATATTACACCGCTTGCACTGCTCTGCACTATTCTGTTATTCTGTTTTATTTCTAATTATCGATTTTTAAAATTTATGTTCTTTGTTCTTTTTTATCTGAATGTAACCAGCTCTTCCTGCCGAAACAAATTCCTGGTACATGCAGTAGTACCTGGCCAATAAAGTGAATTCTGATTTCACCCATATTTTTAATATAATAGGCTTTATGGCAGTCCGTCCGTAAGCACGAGTTGTCTGTAAGCCGGATGTTCGTGACCTGGGGACTGCCTGTACTCACCTTATCTTTGATGGGTGAAGTCTTTGTATGGATCAGTTGGATGGAGCAATTGCAGGTTAAGGGCCTTGCTCAAGGGCCCAACAGAGTAGAACCACTCCTAGAATTTGTGGGATTCGAGCCAACAACCTTCTGATTGGGGGCACAGAGCCACCACTCCGTCCCATCTTGGCTTGGAGCTACTAAATAATAATAATTGAGACTTCATTGATCCCTGTGGGGAAATCGTCTCTATGCCTCGCTCAACTTGCTCTTTGAAGAGTAAACTGTCCATGAAGGGCAGCCACCTGTTGGAGTGCCCAGGGAGCTGGGGGTTAAGGACCTTGCTTAAGGTCCCACAGACACACTGAGGCTGGGTTTGAACGAGCGACCTTCTGATTATAGGCATACAGGCTTAGCCCACTGAGCCACACACTGCCCCCAATGTCACCCACTTCAAAACCAGTCCAAAACCAGTCCAAAACCAGCCCCAACTCTAAGGTAGCATTGAACAAAAACAAAGGATTACAGATGATTTCAAAGCGTATGTTCTGACCTACGAGGGAGCACACTGGCATTGTTCCTTACAGTGTCACAGAACTATGAATGGTTTTGCACAGTGTGTGAAATACCCGTCAATATTCGGGGGGGGTCCCCATCTCCCTATTGTTGCACAATACTGATCTTGAGATCCCCTTAAAATTTTGCTTTTGAGGCTTTCAGGGGGTCTCATGGGTTAATCAGGGGTGTCGGACCCCCCCGGACCCCCTAGTATTTCGCACACTGGTTTTGCAGGACCTGAAATGTGGCAAAGCAGCAGGATATTTGAGCATCAAGCAAAAATTTAATGAAACACCTGGGACAATAATCACTTTCCTGGCTGAAGAACCTCTATGTGCTGGTCTCTAATGCCCACAGCAAACCTGGAGAAAATTCCAAATCCCAGCAAGGTACCACGCAGGTTCCCTCCTGTCAACCCCCTAGCTGCTGAAGGCACCCTCAAAGTGGATCATCCTGGTTTCTTTAGGAAGACGCGACACAAGAGAACTAATGCCAACTCTCACCACCTGCTTCCAAGAGGCCTGAAGACATGCTCTGTGTCCCTCGACCTCATTGCAGCCCATGACACAGCTCAGGCTATCAGAGATCCTCACCTTAGACAGGAAGCACGTTCACGGGAAACACAAACCAAGGGACTTTTCCGAGGATCGGTGTAGTCGTCGACCCTCTTTGATCTATACATAAATGCCCCCCTTTGCGTTATTATGTGGTTTTTACCCAGGCCAAATGCACCAGTTAAATGTAGCCGTTTTACGCAGTTCTGTATCTTTAATAGTACAACATCAACGTTCCTCTTGAGACTTAATCACTTCTCTACAGCAGTACCCTTTACAAAGTAGCACAGTGTAATCTCCAATGAAATGGTAATAAACTGCTAAAAGGAGGTGCAAGATTCCATAACCGTGTCCAGGGCTAAACTCCCTTAAAAATAATCATCCCAGCAGCTAACAAATACATTTGTGCGGTTTATTCTGAACACGCTCTAGTAACATTTTAAACCTGTAAAACATCCACTTTGTTGCAGTTCCAGGTTATATATCACCCAGAACAAAAGTTAACACATTTACACACATACTTACAGCGTGACCTTGCACACATAGAGTGCTAGGTCACGTATGTAGACTACGACAAATTTGCCAAACATCAGACAGGAAAATTATAAGTCTTTAACGGATAATACCCAAGCTCTGTACATTCTCCGCATAAAAGCCCCCTGTATAGTTACAACTATCATAGTTAACAACCAGGTATTTGATCATAGCAAAGACAAGTAAGGCCATTGCTTTAAAAGGGACTGTGTTCTTTGTTTATTAGTTTTTTTGAGTGTGGAGCTCGCTTTAATATTAAGGAACATGGTTTGTTTTAAGTCATAACACTTTAAATGTTTATTGTGATATTTTAATTAAAGCCATTTTTTCACAAAACAAGTTATGAAACAAAACAAAGCTATCTGTTTGTATTATCTGCACACCGTGTATAGTAATTTGTAGGCTGGGTAAAGTATGGTAAAAAGATAAGATAGAAAAGAATATTAAGGTTTTTATCTGGTTCTTACTCCTAGAGAAAAAGAAAAATACGAAAATCTTCCAATCATATTCATTCTCCGGATATTTCAAACATTTTTTGATGATTGAAGAAACATGCCTTATTACACATATCTAGGTTCAGCCTTCTACATACCTTTTGGGAAGATTTTTAGAATCCACTGTATTAGAATGATGTTAGTCTGTATTGTAGCTAAAGTACAATAAACAAGATGGAAGAGAAAATGTCTTAATTGAGCACATAATTCCATATTTTAAAAATGAGTTGTTAAAAGATGCTAAAGTATGGTTTGCTGATAAAACTGTATCCAAAACTATGTGTACTGTATGTCTTTTGTTTAATACATATACAGCTGTGTGTTTCATTTTTAAATTCAGTTTTACAGTATTTATCTTGACTGCATCTCTCTGGAATCATTAAATTTAACATAAAAATAATGAATTTATCTTTTACACCAAAGCTCAGTAACAGTATCTAAAAATCTGAAATATGTGATGCAATATTAAACTGTAATTATACATTGGGCTCAAATATAGTTGTTTTCCTCAATGGCAAAGCAACATGAAATATAACAATGAACTGGCCACATGTCGTCCTTCGGTAAAAGAAACAAAAGTATTTATGAAAGCATTTAAACTGATTAATCTAGAGTAACAGCTGAAACTTAACAGGCTTTTTTCTCGTATGAAGAGATACTGTTATATGCTGTGGTCTATATTTTGTGGCTGACAATCGCCTTTAAAAAAACAGAATGACCAGTTCAGACTGATAATGGATCCAGATAAACACCATCTATAAAGCAGAATCATTTCGTCTGAAACAAAATAGGCAATTAATAGAAAGAATGGGCCCTTTCAATAAATGCTTACAAATGACAGCCATCAGCTGTCATCCGTGGGATTGGAACATATATATATACTGTATATAAATTACAAATTTTGATCCCATTCCTAATTTGGTCACCTTGTGATACCTTTCAGTCTCAGCTGCAATCAAAAAGTGCTTTGAACATTTTATTTTTAAAAGGGACAGTTCTGGAAATGCCAGTATATCGACTCCAACAAAGAGCACGTGAGCCGCTGAGCTCCTCAGGGCCAGTTGAATGTCCTCCCGGTGATCTGGTAAAACTTCTGATTGAACGGGTGGAAGAACCTTTGCAGCTTGGCCACCACGGAGGGGTCGACTTCGGGGTGGATGCGACCCTTGCTTCCTGCCAGGCACTTGCTGAAGACGACGTTGAATCGCAGGCAGTAGAAGCCCCTGGTGGCGTTGAAGTACAAGTTGTACTGACTGATGCGAGACGGGAGGTCCAGGAACTGCTCCACCAGCTGCAGCTCTGGCAGAGGGTCCACTATGAGGCGGTCCCCATCCACGATGTGGAACTGCTCCACAGGGAAGTACTTGAGCCATCGCTCCAGGTGTTTGGTGTATATGCTGGTCCGCACAGCCTTGTACTTGGTATTCACCTCGCAGGTGTTTGCGTCGATGGCCAACTTCTCAAACTTGTGGTAGGTTTTGTTCTTCCTTTCCTTGCCTTCCAGCACCTGGGTGTAGTCGGAGATGGCGCGGGTGGTGGGCTCCCGCACGATCACCAGCAGCTTGATGGAGGAGTTCATCTTGAAGATACGCTCTGGCACCTCCTCGGTGATGAAGTAGGCGGGACTCTTCTCGATGGTGATCTGCTGGGGGAAAGAGAAGGGCATCTTCTGGCGGTACCAGTCAACCCCGCGCGCATAGTTCCGGTCGTTGTCGAAGAAGTGGATCTCCTGGGAGGCCTTGACCACGGCCGGGTGCAGGTTGAGCATCTCCAGCAGGGCGCGTGTGCCCCCCTTGCGGACGCCGATGATGATGGCGTGAGGAAGCTGCTGCACCAGCCGTTGCAGGCCCACCTGCTCTTGCGTGTCGTTGGCTCTGTGTGGCTCGTGGGCCGAGCCGCGCTTGTACTGCAGCGTCCGGAGCAGGATCTGCCCCAGGGGACGTGGTGCCAGTCTGCTTTCCACGGAGCAGATAGGCTGTAGCCTGGGGGGTGGGGCAAACGGTGGGGGGGGGCGGCATATGCTCAGAATGACTGGAATATTGGCACAAATGGCACAGCACCTTGCAATATTTTGTGTAAAAGAGCTGTATATCTGATCAACTGCGCCATGTTGCCCACAAATTATTATTTCTAACAAATATGATACCTGTGTCATAAAAAGTTATGAAGTAAAATGAAAAAAACAAGAAATCATGATTGCTTGCAGTCAAGGCTTTGCAGCTGTTCAGTATAATGCATTTATTAATGCACTTATTGCATCACACTAGTCTTATATATTTTTTTGATACTTTTCCCTCAGCATGGGATACAGACCTGTCCAAGCTACCAACTCTGGCCACGAGGTAGAGCAGACTCCCGATGGCGAGGCTTCCCAACACGAGGAACTTCTGTCT
This sequence comes from Mormyrops boulengeri, assembly GCA_026781065.1. Taxonomy (NCBI): domain Eukaryota; kingdom Metazoa; phylum Chordata; class Actinopteri; order Osteoglossiformes; family Mormyridae; genus Mormyrops; species Mormyrops boulengeri. The sequence continues at coordinate 3,264,693 of JAODLD010000045.1, read as the reverse complement.
GAGCAGCGCCTGCTGTGCGGGTAGCATGACCCTCCATCAATCGTCAGGCCGGTGTCCTCAGCCTGGGGGAGAGCAGAGCACATACACCACCACTCACCAGCAGGCCACAGACAGCGTAGTGCTTATTAACACACACTCAATCACGCCAGTAGCAGTAATTAAGTGGCAAGATGCACAGCGCTGTGATGACATTAGGGGGCGAGGCACATCCCATTTTTTATATATTTATTTCAATTGCCCAAAAGCTTTGGGGACTGCAGTCATTATGGGTGTGCTGGCGTGGCATTACGGTGAATATGACTGAGCAGAAACACACGCCCTAGTTCGGAATTACTCTGGGAAGTGCAGACTGATTTTCACGCACGGAATAATGAGCGTGAGAGGGTGTAATGCAAAGGCAATTACTGACGACCCTATGCGGAAGTTTTGCAGGCGCGTAGCGATCCGTCACTTCAAAGCAAAGGCGTCATCAAACGCAATAATCCTGTTTCTTCCACAGTGGATACTAATTCCCAGCGGGGAGATGTGTATGTCCTCAGAAAAAGAAGCCATGTTTCCAAAAATAATGTGTTTGAAGTAGCTGTCTATTAAAAAAAATGGATCAAAGGGAGCATTAATCTGTTCGGTTTGGCGTCTGATCTTTGATTGTGTTATTGCAAGTTTTTTGGAAATGAAACAGGATTTTCTTACTTGCCCCTAAATTTAGACAGCTGCAAATTAAGCTGTATATGACAATTCGAAAATAATCCGCACCATTATAAATATGAATGAGGTAAATATTATGTTTAATTCAAGACATTATTAAACTACTTTGAAGTTACTGAACATTTTCAATAAACTGACAATGGGTCGATTAACCAAATAAGAAATTTGCTTCATAAGGGGATACGCTTTGTAAAGAGTCAATGAGTATCAGAAAGGTGCTGTATAATAATAATAATAATAATAATAATAATAATAATAATAATAATAATAATAATAATAGCAGCTCAGTACCATGTAGGCATGACGTTGGGCATAGAGCTCACCAACAACGACATCATGGGTGTCACAGGGGCCCAAAAATGTGGAACATAATTGGACTGGCCTGGGGGCCCAAAATGTCTAGCGGTGCCTCTGCAGAGAACTAACAATCGACAGACTTTGGATTCGACTTTCACTGGAGTTTACACTTGTTATTAAAGCAAGCCATCTTGTTTTCTCTAATGTCAGCATGCCTGAGGAGCAGCCAGCTGACCTTGGACCCCCAGAGGGTATTTTTCTCCCTACTTAGGAGTTTTTGGTTCCTCTCCTCTGTGATCCTGTGGCTTTCTTTCTTTCTTTCGTGCCTTGGGGTGACTAAAATTCCTATATTAAACTATATTTTGTCTTGCACTGTCTTGTCTTTTACTGCACTGCTATTTTGCTCTTTGTTTGCACTATTGCTGATCCTATTGGCCCCCATGCACATCTCCTCTGCCCTGCAACTGTAGCACAATAATCTTACTGGGTATTTATCGATACCAAGAACGCAACTTGCCTCCCAGGAACGAAACTGGGACGCAATAAATCATTGGATTGTTATTGGGGCAAAAACAACATCCGGGGATTTATGCTGTCCTCTGTATCTCTGTTCTTGAGTATGGAAGAGGATGTATAATAGATACGTGAGAACACAAGAATGGTCAAGTATGCACACTGCAAACTATCACTATGTTCCTCGCAACACAAGGGACGACCAAACTTGAAATAAAGGTCTTTTTTGTAAACGACTCTAGTGAACAACCACGTGACTGGCCAGAAGGGGGCAGTGTGTTACTGCTGCCTGTAGCAGCGCAGCCTCTGAATGAAATGGGAAGTATTGTTATTTCGCTGCTTTGTACTTTCATTTTTCCGGGGGGGCGTCAAACACTGATTTGTTCAATTCCTCGCTGAGGTGGAATTGCTACTGCTCTTCGTTGCGGTTATAAACCAGTCAAACATATTGGCTGGGGAGGAGACAGGCGGGAAGCGGAGCGCATCTTGTAACGAAAGCCCTGACAAGTACCACCGCAGATCGGCGTGACTCCCCCACCCTTACTCCCCTCCGGTTCATCGTGACCCTGCCCGATGCTGCACTGTTACCATAATCCGACAAAGGCATAAAACAAAATGAGGTGTCGTTGCACGCGTGTGGGCGGCAGACAGCCGGGGCGTGTGTCCGAGCTGAAGCGCCTGGCCGGCCGCTGCACTGGCGGCAATAATCGGCTCCAGCAACGCAGCCGTCCTTCGCTCCCTCGGACAAATCGCCCTGAAACGGCGGCAGATGGCTGCTGTCGTGGCCGGTGCAGCGTGCTCCTGCACGATGTCGAATATAATGGGGGCGCAGACCACCGGCTCCAGCGGTTCCTGAACAAACCAGCCAAACTGCGGCGCCGCGCAGGCAGCGAGCATGCGGCCGGAAACCCGGCTTTAACGCCACTTTTTCAATAAAACCTGTGCAAGATCTTTGGGAGGTTAGATGACTCATACCGCTCCAAAAGACTTTCAGGCTTGCTGAATTGGGCTGCCAAGTGTTTAGGAATATGGCATTTTGCAGCTGGATTGACAACTAGGAAATTCAGTAATCCAATACATTATTTTGAAAATTATATTTATTCAATTCGTTTTCTTTCCAAATTATGTTTTTACCGTGCTGATGTTAAGCACAAAATGGTAACATCCACCACTTCGTATTTTAAGTCAGCTTATCGCTGTGAAACAATTACATGGTTTAGCGTTTGGGAACAGACGCTGCTTAGGCACTAATGCGGCGAACAGGCGTCTCCGTTTCTTTAGCTTTAATCACACGAGTTACTGCGCGAACATCTCTTCTGAACAGCACCCGTTAAGAAATGCACCTTATTCAAAATCAGCATTCAGTTTGCGGAGGGTCGTGTGCTGCATAGGCAGATAGTGTTTATAGAAACACTACGCTTAATATTTTAAAAATATTTAAACGTTTATTGATGTCCTGAGGAATAAACAAGTATCTTTAATAAAAATCCCTTTTATAGGATTAATACAAAATTTCTTTACTTGTCTTGCTGTATGGCTGTGAGACATAGACGCTATCCAGTGAGAGGAGACGAAGACTGGACTCCTTCGGTATTGTTCTCTTTGGAGAATCCTTGGGTACCGCTGGCTTGACTTTGTGTCGGACGAGCGGTTGCTAGAGGAGTCCCCAATAAGGCACATTACCTGCATTGTGAGGGAGCGTCAGTTACGGCACTACGGCCATGTGGCGTGTTTCCCTGAGGGTGATCCGGCTTGCAGGATCCTCATTGCTGAGGATCCAAGTGGCTGGACCAGGCAAAAGGGACGCCCACGTAACACCTGGCTGCGGCAGATGGATGGCCACCTCCGGACGGTGAGACTGGACCGTGTATCTGCCTGGGGGATCGCCGGGCCGGGATCCCGAGGAATTTTGCCGTGTGGTGGGTGCAGCAACGCACTGCATCAGTGCGTGCTCCCAAACCTGACCTGACTTGCAGTATTTCATGTTAACCAAACCTCTGGCCATATATTCTGTTGGAGTTTAAATGTATTAGAAGTTAGGAATTGGACATATTGGAGTACAGACAGGTGTCCTTTTGTATAAAAAAATGCTTGCATTCACCAAAATGACCAGTGCCAGTGGTCACAGCAAACTGCTCCATTCTTTGACACTCTAGTTCTTTCCTTAGTTTCATGAATTGACCATCACCAGCTTGAATACATCATGGTCTAAAAAAGAGGAAAACACCAGAATACAGTCTTATTCTTAGACCTTTCGGTTTGGCTCGAACAAACACAAGTCATCTGCTCAACCCCTGAATGCGAGCGACTCCTGAAAGCAGGGGAATGAAACTGTCTTTCATTTTCATCAAAAAGCTGGGTCTACACAGCATCTAAACGGAATTAAAGACCACGTGCCAACTCGCAGTCGACAGTACACACAGTAGACGCCTTCAGAGTATCTACATTTTGGGTTTCGTTCGCCTGTTTGTTTTTGTTGACTCCTCATGTGCAAATTAAGAAACGCAAAAAGTGCAGTGCACACACCCATTCCTGTGAAAGGTAGCGGACAGATTCTTTTGTGCTCTTACCCCAGGTAACAGACTCACAAATGAAAGCCAGAATTGTCTATTGGCTTTTCCTGCTTCACATCTAATTTAAATTTGTGGAAGTATTATTGCCATACCTTGTGTTTCGTTCGACGGTGGCAGATGAGAAACTGTATGATCCGTGATTGTTGTATCATACCAGCAGACCCTAGCACAACAGCATGCAGGGTCGATCTCTATTTATCAAGCTTATCCGGAGGGTACTAATGAAAGTGCCATCTCTCACCAACCATAGTGCTGTTGTTCTCAATTAGCTATTTGGTGGTGATAGAACAAATGCAGGTTGACTAATCTTAATGTGACATCAATAAAGTATCAGTGCGTACAGCCCAGCAGAGTGATGCATGCCTTTTCCACTGCGCTGTAGATTTGCATCCATCCAGAATAATAGGGACTGCAATGCTGCAAGAAACTGGTGCCCGAAGGTGTCGAAGCACTGCTCCGATAAGAAATGCACTGGTTGTGTTCTTCTGCTCCATGATGATGATGTATGTAAGCACAGGAGTAAACTTTGTGGATGTGTGGGCATGCTGCTAATGCCATCCTGTAGCTGGCGTGTGTGTTTCCCTCTACAGTGAAGCTGAATAAAATGGATACAGTAATCAAGGGCAGGTGGTACTCAACTTATTAACCTGGTGCTAGACAAATTCATGGTGGCCCACACTGCGATCTCTGTGAAAATAGATGATGCACTGGGGTGTCTGGGGAAAAGCCATCAAGCCCCTGTTAGCTTAGCATGACCCCCCCCCCCCAAAATATACACACACACACACACACGATCCCCTAGAGCCAGATCGCAGACAGACTGCTTTCCTTGGTGTCCCTTAGAGGACACAGTCGCATCTGTGTGTTTCAGACACTAACAGCGACATGGGCGACCAGTCATCTGTCATCATCTGACATCGGAGCCCAGGAAAATCTATAGTCTGTGAGGAAATTGGTGCGGCTGGATACATTTGTACTTCCACTTATGTTCAAAGCCCACAACCCTCAAAGTCCTGCTTCAGTGAAAAATGCTGACTCTCCATTCATTTATCTTAGCCGAGTCCAGACACTAAATCTGGCAAAGCCTCCACTAGGGTTCCCTCTCAACTTGTTTGATCATCAGTTTTGCTTTTTTCCTGTAAAAACTAGACCACATGTTTGCATTCAGTTTTGAGAAGCAGGATAACTCCTGTGGGATCGATACTCAGTCACAACAGTGAAGAGGGGAGTCATGATTCATCAGTGGACCGAAGAAAATGTCTACGATGAGTTCAGATGGGCAAATTCCCATCTTCTTATTCACATACAACCCGATATTTGTAGTTTCTTAATCGCTTATAATTCTATGGGATTGTAAACAGACCGCATGCTTCTGCCTAGCCTTGATCATGGCGGTTGAGGGCAATATGAAAGATGAAAGAGGACAGATGAGACTTCCATGAATAATACATAGCTGTGCAGTTTATTATTGTTATTATTATTGATCTACACTTATGCAGCAGGGAATGATGACACCCTCCCTTCCATGCCCCCCCCCGCCTGGTGACTGCCTCCATTTGGTGATATTGCACCTACATTATTTATCACTAGAGCCACTGAGCCTTTGTCCCAGACGCCGTTCTGGCACCGTCTCGTCTGTGTGATGACAGTCAGGGCATCTCACCCCCCCTCGCCTGCCCCCACCACAAAGCTGTACTGGGAGGTTAACGCAGGGTCAAATGTCTGCTTCACATTTTCGGACCTTTCCAAAATTTCATAATGCCAGTTGGTTTTGGCCCCTTGTCTCTCTGCTGTTACTAATCGTTTTAAATGTAATGTTTCTGTCAGGTGCTGTGCTACACACTCTGGGGAGGTTACAAAAGTACGAGTGAAGCGAAAGGAGAGCCGACTCTAGCTTCTTCCGTTCGGTGTGATTCTGGGAAAAGCTAGAGTACATGCAGTCAGGTGCTACATCACTTCTCCCCTTTCAGATGGCTGTTCTGTTCTCGTGTGCGTTTCTAGGTTCCTGTCATAACACATGCACACAACTTATGGTGCACGGTAAGTGGGTAAGGGGTCTAAGGACAGCCTCGGTGGGGGGGCCCCCCCCCCCCCCCCCGCGCCCCGCCGGGGGCGGCGGCGCGGGGCGCTGGGGGGAGGAGGAGCCAGTGGCATTGTGCAACAGCGTAGGAAAAAAAAATTATTTCACAACATCTTTTAATTTCTTTACATACATGCCTTTGTTTGGGATTGTTTCTAAAAGACATTTTGATGCAATTTGGTGTTAGCATCAGACATCAGGTCCTCTTTTATTTGGGGGGGGGGTTTCATAGCTGATTGGATGATATCCAAATGTGATTTCATAAAAGGCTTTCAAAAATGAAAGCTATTATATACTGGAAGTATTTGCAGTTTTTAATGGAATATCAAAAGGCTGAATTTTTTTGAATAATTTTATAAGCACGTAATTTGTTATGCATGGTCTCTTAGTAGACCCCTACGTTTTTTTTTCCCCCCTTAAATATCATGAAATATTCATGGCGTGACAGCGTGCCCCTGGTTTGGATTCTTTCACCAGTGGATTCCAAAACACCTTATGGCGAGTTTTTTCCCTCCCCTAATTACCGAAATCGCGGAGTGAGACAAAAAGACGTACCTGTTAAAACTCGCATTGTAATTTGTGGATTAGCCACCGCGCCTGGGGGGTTACATCACAGTTCGAGTGCTCGGTCTGGCCTCACATGCGGGACACGCCGAGCCGCGCTTCCGGAGACGCGGAGCAGCGGATCCCAGACCGTGCTGGAGGAGCTTGTGAAATCTCAGACTGCTTATCTGGGTGGGGGGGGGGGGCTGGATTCTGGCTCCGTGGCTCCCCACACTCTGCTTTTTACGATAAGTGAGACATGTGGTCCAGGCACCAATTACCTCACCTCTCAGTTAAACGCTTTAAAAGCCAGGCTAACTTTGCCGTTTTTTGTTTTTATTATTGAACGCGTGAAGGGGAAGGTGAGCCTGCATACTGTTATGCATCCTTTTTGCCCAGACGTGCTTCGTAGTGTTTATTTTATCAAGTCATCTGGCAGTGACAAGCCTTGCGTTTGCCGTTAGCCATCTATAGCACCATTAGTCCGTAAGGATCCCTCTGCACTGGTGTCGTCTCAAACACTCTGGCGGTTAATGTATTCATAAGACCTCTTGCCTTCGCTGTTTTGGCACATTATCGGTCTAACTTTAGAATTAAAAATTCAGATTTGAGTTCCCTTCCAGAGTTGTTATGGCGTCAATCTCAACACCAAAGAAAAATCCTTTGTTAGTGCAAGTCTGTGTCTGTCATGAGTGTGTATACAGTAGCTTATGTGCGTTTTCTATAGATCAAACTATATTACAAACTTATTTTATGAAAAGGGAAGAGTTTTTTTTTTTCTCAAAAGCTGGCAGTAACCACTGAGAGCGTCAGAAGATTGGCTGTCCTTGTTTCTGAAAAAAAAAATCTGCTCAACACAGACACTCTGACACATTCCTCTCAGCACAAGGTACAACTTGTTGGGGCTGTGGAGTGAGCGGGGCTTTGGAAAAGGTGTATACACACACACACACACACGCACAGATACACACACGCACACACTGATATACGCACACATACACACAGATATACGCACATACATATAGATATACGCACACACACACACACTGATAAACGCACACATACACACAGCTGTACACATACATACACATGCACAGATACACAAACACAGAGGTACAGCTATGCTTACGCACACACTCCTCTACACATCAATGCACAGGGACACAAACTTGAGTGAATGCACACACTATATCACACACAGGGGTCGCTGACGAGCACACACACACCGCCATGTACACACATGCAGGGACAGGGACACACGCTGGTGTCTGACACATGGGGGTTGGCAGATGCACACGCTCTCCGCGGCACGCACACACACAGAGGCAGGCGGCCCGGCTCTGAGCAGGGCTGCATTGATTGAATGCATTACTCAGGCCGGTGGAGAGCCGCGCCGCACTGAGCACAGGAGAGCTCGAATCTCCCCAGACTGCATTAGCAGTGCCTCAAGCCTCACTCATTCCTTTTGATCAAATCTCTGTGAAAGATGAGTGTCATGCCCTCTTCCAGCCAGCTGTGAGGGGACTGCCCTGTGACTCGGGGGGCCGGGGGGGCCGGGGGAGGGGCGTGCTCAAACACACCGCACCGTGGCTCGCAGGGAAGAGGCGGCTCCTGAGGTGAGAAGGCGCTCTGCAGGGAACAGCGAATGGGAGGATCTCGTTCTGCTCCCCTGTGCCCAGTTCAACTCGCAACACAT
>JAODLD010000045.1:3234849-3256186 GCA_026781065.1 Mormyrops boulengeri | reverse complement strand
CACAACTTATGGTGCACGGTAAGTGGGTAAGGGGTCCAAGGACAACCTCAGTGAACCCCCCCCCCCCCCAATACACTCAAACACCTGAGTATAGGATGGACTCCATTTCACAGAATGGATTTGGACAGGGAGGAGTTGCTGTAGATGGTCGTATTAGATCTTAGAGATCATCTGCGTGATGTTGCCTTTTAGGAAACACACATTCATATGCAGTAATCACTAACCCAGAGACAGCCTACCACAGGGGAATCACACACGCGCCAGGGACACTTCAGAGTAGCCTTTTTACGTCACATTTCGTACCGCGGCGATATAGGAAAACTCTGAAGGGAAACGATGTAAACTCCACACACACAATCACAATGTATGATACTTATAAAGGCAAACATCAGTTTTCTATTGCATCACATGGAGTGCAGAATACTAAGATATTAAGTTTAGGCACTAGTTCAGCGAACATATTGGTGGTGGGAAAATGCAAAGCTCTACCAGAACGCAGCTTCTCCACATCTGCTACAGACATTCAGGATGAAGTGAGTCACTTTTGCTGTAGACACAGCAGCCGACTGTCCCCAGCAGACAGTTACTGTCTAGCTTTCTGTTCTAAACAATGCCGCAAACTGAAGTAAACTGCTACTGAAAGTCCATTTTGTGGCCACAGTATAGAGCCGACGTGGCTGAACACACACAGCAAAGTGTGGCAGTGGTGGCTTAATGGTTAGGGAAGCGCACTCGTAATTGAAAGGTTGCGGGTTTGAATCCCCAACCAGCGAGGCACCACTGAGGTACCCTGAGCGAGGCACGGCTCCCCAGGCGCTGAATTAGCTGCCCCCTGCTATATCACATATGGGGAGGACACATTTCATTGTTGTGTCAACAAAGACCACTGATCACTTAATTCTGAAGTCAGCAGCGATTCATCACTGAACTCATAAGACAAAAACACAGTGTGACATGATGTTGTGTGAACAAGGAGTTGAAGCCAGCGGCTGAGAGAGCAAAGCTAAGTCTGGACCACAGTGTTCCTCTCCTCAGCTGTCCAATGTTAACATACAGTAAATACCAAAGGCAGCCTTACTGGACTAAGAACATGGTAAACTACATACATCATAGAAACAACATCAGATTGCAGTGCATATTACGATGCAACAGGAACTAACCTTAAGGTTTCTGGTTATGGTCTTTGGAGGAACTTTCTGACGTACCTCAGAAGGTATAGAATCCTAAAAATAGGCACAACTCTTAAAAAAAATAAAAATTCTGAAGAAAAACTCCAGCTGAGTAAAATGAGCGATAATCATAATTACCTTCACCACATGGATGAAAATTAAATATATATAATCCTACACTGCCAGGTAGTTATGCAAGCTGAAAGTCTGGTAAGAGAACACAAGAGCTAAAGTGCACTGTTCTCCTGAAGGACCCAATTACTGCCGCGACAGACACTTAACTGCAGAGTGTGGCGCGTTCTGTCCACTTGCAGACTTCTCAGGTGCTTCTCTGTGGAATCGTGGGTGTTTGGCATAGGAGGGACCGGAGATGCAGTGCTGCAGCTCATTGGCCAACACCATTACCTCACACCTACACGGCTATGGTTTGGGTCCTGCTTTCGGCCTGTGTCTGCATGGCTTTGTATTCCAGGTACTCTGTTTCCCTCTACACTTTAAGTGAATCGGTCGCTCTAAATTGCCCAGAGATCATGATTGTAAGTCCAGCTTTGTACCAGCATCTTGTCTGCGGTGTCTCCAGCCTTGTGCCATTTGCTCTCAGATGTTATAGTTTACAGATGTTGTAACGGTGCTGTATATAATCGGCCGCATACTTCATACATACATACATACATACATACATACATACATACATACATGTTTTTGTCTGCACATTTCAGCACGTGTGTCTGTCCCTCCACCAGCACATTACTCAAGTCATTGTGGCCCTGAAAGCAGCTGCTGAGGTTCTTTGACAGGGACGGCCCTCCTCCCCCTACAGCTGGCCGGGAACAAGGGATTCAGGTTTGTGCTGTGGCCGCTCTAGTGCTGAAATTGTCCCGTCTCCCAAGTACCCAAATACACATATGTATACAAACACACACCCACACAGTGAAGCAGCAACTCCAAACAACAAATACTGTGAAGGCATGGCTACAAAACAAAGGCCTGCCCTGCTTCACCCGCCATCGCATAAAGGGCCAAGACTTTTTGTTTACTATTGATTTTCACGAGGTTTCCAGTTTCGCTGATGGCAGGTTTGGGATCGGCAATCTAATTACAGCGGGTCTCCATGAAGACAGAAATGCAAACGTATATGTGTACATTTCTTAAAAACAGTGCATGACACGATAACCGGGGACCCTTAGTATAAGAAATCATGTTCACCTGTTTGCCATTTAAATATTTGTCAAAGTCAGTGAATTCCCAAAACCACCCTGTTCTGCAGTTCAGCAGTACAGCTTCCCTGTGACCATGGCCTTAAAAATACAGCCGACAAGCCCTCGGCATCAACCTTTTCCCTTCGTTCTCTTTTTTTTTTTATAGACAACAGTGAAATCTCAGTAGCTGGTGCACAAGGAGAAATCAATCAGACAGATAATAGCCACGTTTAAGACTGAATCCAGGCCTTCCCTTAGCTCCCACAAAAATACACATGAAACGCTTGCTAGGACACAACAAGGGATGGCGAGGCAGTAACAGCAAAGTGATACAACAAAAAAAAAAGGCATGAAACAGCCCATGTCTTTTAAAAGCCTGACTTGCGCAGTCCTTGGGGGCGTCAGGGTGGGGGGGGGGCGCCGCTTCCGGGAGGTTAAAGCTGACTAATGTGTAAGCGATAGGAATCAGTGTCACGCAGAGCCCACCTGGGACCACAGCAAGATCACAGCGGCAAGGGTCAGTGCCTCCCTGCACCACTTCCTGCCCCCCCCCCCCCACGACATGCTGAACGAGGCATGGGGGTGTTATTCCTGGGAAGAGGCTCTCACTGAAACATGGTACGTGGGATAAAACAAGCCACATGGCAGGCATGCTAATGCACCATCAGCAGGGACAAAGAGGCTGTGGGCAGACGTGTCACTATCACTGTGTAATTCTGCAGATTTAAGTTACGACAGTGCCTTACATCGACTGGAAGGAGTGCTCAGCTGCAGTGCAAGACAGATGTTCTGGTCACAAATCTCTAACCGCTGGCCCACACAGCTTATTGAATTGAATTGGCCTTTAACCCCAAGGGGCTGATATTACCTACAGCGGTGAATAGGATTCATGGCGTTCCAGGGCTGCTTGGGTGGAACACCTGGAACCAACATGGCCGATTCGCTCAACAGCAGCAGTGGCTGGGCACCTCAAGCAGGACCGACAGGTTTCGTTATGACAGAGTCAGAATCAGATTTATTTTCATTCGGAATGGTCACACACACAGAATTATCTCTGGTGTCAGTGGCTAGCATATATGTATATACCGTAGATACAAACACAGTTAAAACAAGACAATGGTCACATACAAAGACTTAAATTACTCCGGTGGAATCACTATTGTTTAAGGAGTTTCATTAATGAAATCTTTGCATTTTGGATGTAATGGAGCAGGACGACGATGACAGTATGTTGCTGCTGATGAGAGTCCAATCACATGGGTCCTGAGGCTAACGTGGTCACCTTGCATGAGGCAATGAGCACCCCCTGAGCCCCCCCTCCCCGTCCACAAAGAAGTCTGCTGTGGTACCCGGTGGTGGTGGTGGTGGTGGGGTCGCACTCTGCCTGTCAGAGATAGGATCCAAGGTGGTGGGTAAATTTTCATCTCTGCCTCCAAGGAAACTGTTGGTGGGGCACAATTCTGTTGCCCTACAAGACTGCGGGCAAACTGCAAGCCAGAGCCGCAGGTCCCCGCAAGACAGCTGCAGAACAAATATGCGATGACGGCCTCGTTTTTGAGAAACAAAACAATAATACGGAACAAGCCACCTTGAAAACTCGCTCAGTCAATACGTCGGATGCTTTCCCATTTAGGAGCTGGAAGATTTGCCCTGAAGACGGTGAAGTCACCGAGATCAGGTCGTGTTCAGATGGCATAAGGAGATGGAGTATGGGCTGTGAACCCACAACCATCGCTGCTAGTCTGAGTGCATGTCAACGCCTGGCCGAACCCTCATGGCCATTTACGCTCCAGCCTCAGCTATGCCAGGGCTCAGCCAGTGTTTTAGCCTGGATTTGTTAGCATTATGCATGGTGTTACCTGGCCTAGGTTTTCGTGGCATTACGGTGCAATGAGCCGTTTGGTGCAATTTATCGGGGGGGGCAGCAGTGTAAGAAAATCAGATACCACACAAGTCTAACTATTCCCATGTAATGTTACCAGCATTGCTGGTAAAATTTCCTAATTTCCTTGCTCTTCATACACATAAAACTTTCCATTGGTTTTTGAAAGCTGAATTTATAGTATTAAGGTAAAGATATATGATATAAATAGATGCAGTATTACAAGCATTTTTGTGTGTATGTATATATATATATATATATATAACTAAAAAAGCAAAGAATGTACAAATAGTGTTTGACTTAACTTTTAAATGACTATGCTACTATACCATGTTATACATTTTAATAAGGTAACTGGTTCCTGGTTTTCTTGCCCAATGACTTTGAGTGGACAGCTGAAGATACCGTGCTTCTTCGAAAGAATCGCACAACAGACTGCCTCGTCCCATTGTTGGCGTTTATAATAGATCTCATTATGTACTAATTTGTCTGATCTGCGTCCACGTTTCGCCGCCTGGAAGTCAGAACGCCCACGCTTATTTGCACATTAAGTGAATTTGCATATACAAACTGTTAAACCTTCTGCCTCCCGCTATGTGACTTCATTAGACGATGGCGAAGCTGAGGGCGCATTCAAACGCAGCATGGTCAGTCAATGCTCCCTCCCTAAAAGCATGCAATAGGGAAACATCTTCGCAGGCATTATTAGACTTCTGCAGCCACAGAGCCGCAGCACATGCAAACACCATGGCTGCTCAGCTGGAAAAAAATATTCAAAACACAAAAATATTACAGGCTATAGCGAAGCAGTTACAAAAGTAAATAACATAAAATCCAGTGCTACATGTATCAATAAAAACAAGCTATGCTACCAATTAGCACTGGCTAACATGACCAACACTTGCACAGTTTGATCTGTCGATTAGTGTGCCCCCCCCCCCCCACTGCGAGAGATGAGGCCCTCCCTGAGCGTGTGGCGGATGGGGGAAGCAGGCTCGCCCTGGCTGTTTATGGTTTGGCACATTTTAAATGGACTGGAAGCAGATTGCTCCAAAGCAGCCGTGTCCCCACATTTCCAAACAGAGCCCGCTCGAGCGCAGACTGATCAGCCAATCGCAGGACAGAAGCCGAAAGTCAGTGCCGGTCACCTCCAGCGGCCGCAGGCATTTATCGTCCCACTTCACCCAGCGACAAACCGTCACGCCGCTTTACCTCAAGGGCAACGCAAGCGGTTTTCTGGATGCAGGCATCAGCCAAATGTTCAGCAGGTCGAGCATAAACGTATAAAGGTTATGTTTAAAAGTTGTACTGATGTGTGTACGGCTACACACAAGGCTGATGAAGATCAGGGCGCAGGTGTGAATATCCCTTGATGCCAGACGAAAGACACAGTAACTGTGACAGCAAAGGTCTAGCAAATCCCTGGACATACGAAAAAAGTCAACAGAACTGTGAAACATCAGGAATCTTGGTAAAAGGATGGCAGAAAACACTAAATCATTGAGTACAGCAACTACACCCATAATGCATATAAGGGACATTATTTTGTGCTTGCTACAGCATTCCCTCTCTTCTAAAATTAAATATTAATTATATACTGGTAGTTTGGTAGTTTTCAGGTTCCTCCTTTACATATTTCTGTTGGGGAGGAGACAAATCTGAAATTACCGCGCCTTAGCACATACTTCATCATATCTTTCATGGAAATGGCATTTTTCTGCCTTGGGTTTAAGTAAGGAAACTCTATTAAAAAGGAAAATAAAATCTACATTGGAATGATCACGGTTCCTAATGGAATGGTATTGTGTTGGTGAAATCGCAGATGATCGCTTTGAGGTATCCTCATGAGGTATTCTGCAACCTGTCACAACGCACATCCAGCAGATCTGAATAACAGCCGCGACACGCGAATAAAAAGGCTCTCAAGGACAAGCATCCATCTTCTCTATCCATTTCTCCTTGGCTGAAGGTCATAGTGGGGTTGAAAAAAACATGAACATATTCACTTATGATTTGAAAGACAAGCATGCATCGCAGGAATATTGTGAGACGCGCTACATTAGCGGTAATAAACTGTGCTATCAGAGGCCATAAAGCGAGTTTTAAACAAATCACAAGTGGATTAATCAACCGACCAGCCACGTTACTCCATTACTGTGACTCCGACCTTTAAACGTGCATCCCCCAGCTGAGCGCCAACTCCAGCAGTGTATCTTAAAGGCTACAGAGGAAATACTCCTCTTCACCTGTTTCACTTGTTCGTTTTTTCAGAGTTTAAACGTGCCCGATGCCGCTGACCTTTAACGGCTCTGGTGGCAGATTATTACTGTAGTAATATTTATGTTATTTGCCATCATTAACGAGCGATCTCTGCTAGCAGGAGGTTACCACTTGGACAGGGCACCGCTTATCTTCAGCTAATATTTACGCTATTTGTTCTTTACTTCTGTGGCGGCGCAGTGCTATCATTAACGCATTAGCATTGGCGGAGGTTAGCGCGTCTGTGCTGCACCCTTCGCCGCTGATTCATCTTATTGCCTGTGATTAAAGAGTCCGCGTATCCCGCGTGTGAAAAGGGCTGGAGGGACACAGCCTGCGATGATACTCAACCTGATTCATCAGCTTCTAGCTGCACCTATGGCTCCATTTTTTCAGAGCCAAGAACGCGCGTCCCTGTGACTCTCCTTTACCCTTTAACCACAGAGCCCAGAGAAACCCTTGATAATAATCAATCTCAGTGGGGGAGTAGTTTTACAAAAGCCAGCAAACTGTGTCTAAATCCCATTTACTTCACAGTGAAGAGATGGATTTAGTATATGCAGAGCTAAAATAAAACATCCTTTTTCTGGTGTCAGGCAGCACTGATAATCAGCTGGCACTTGTTCAACTGGAGGTCCCCCAGAGAAGCGGAGGCTTGCCCCCCGCTGCGCTTCCTTAATCTTTACACTAATTCTAATTATCATATTACTGAAACTTTAAAAGGTAGGAAAAGCACTTTATCATCTTAAAGATTACGGGAAAAAAATTAATTATTATCTTGTTTTACTTGAATTCGGTGGATGTACGGGCAGCTTTTCGCACCGGAGTCAATTTCCCGACGCTAAGCTGAAACGCCACGGCGGCAGTTTGCGTCGATACACTGGCTGCTCTGCGGGTCGTTTAGCCGTGAATATGGGAGTGCCGCTAATGTCGGAGGGGTACGGGACCCCTATTATGCATGCAGTCCGTCCATCTCGGGCATATTTGGCATTTCTGGAATGCTGGAGAGCCCCGTGAGGAGGCGGCAATAAAACACAACACGCCACTTATTACCATCAATTATTTATAAGGCTACATTAGCAAGGCAAAACCCAGCGATTTCTCGGGGAGGAGGTTCTGCCAGCGGAGCAGAGACAGATGGAACGGCGAAGCCTTGTTAGGAGAAAGCGAGGGCTGCAGCGACCGGCGGTGCATGAATAATGGATCCCGCGCGCTGCTGCTGCACGCCGGCGTGTCGGGTACGTGCCCGCTAGGCCGTGCGCTGGCCCAGCAAACCCCAGGACAGGCTTCACTGCCCGTGAACCAAAGGGCGCCGGCTCAGAGCCAGATCAGTCAGGTGCACTGGGGTCCCCCCGTGCTTACGACTTCAGAAAGTTTTTTTTTCTCAGTAAGATGTAGTTGTCACGACCACACAAGGCGATTCCTCTGTAGGGCAATGTGTTCACTGAACTGCGAGCTAGCTGATAACTTTAACGTAACGATGTTTACAAACTTCAATTATTCATGCAGATTCTTAGGTTTTACTATAATGAAGTATTTTCGGTTTTCAAATAGTGCGTCATCCGTGTTCTTTGGCATACAGGACAAATAACACGGAGCATTGGTGAACGGTAAGAACACCAAAATACGCGGAATGTTAACGCGATGCCTTCGTCTCACACCTTCTGTCAGGCCAATCTGTGAGGCTCGTCAGCGGAGCGCAGCTTATTAGAACCTGAAATGGAAGGAGACTGCGCTTCACGTTCCTCCTACATTATGGTTTCTGCAGCTGAATGGAGGCAATTTAATAAAAACACATCAGACGCCAGGAACTTCAAAATCCAACCCAATCATTTGAAGAACACAGGAATACCAATTAAACTAATCTATCACCTGCCATAGAAAAAAATGGCAATTATTTTAAAATATTACTATTATCTCTACAGATTAAAGTTTGATAAGATCTGACATGAACATCCACATATCTAAAGACAATAAATACATTTTATCACCAAGACAAATTGAATTTTGCATCCTTTGGCATCGACGGAACTGTAGCTTAATGCCGTTAACATCAGCCTGCTGTCCTTTACGATGGGCTTTTAGATGCCAGTTTTCAATGACCTATAACGATGCAAGCCGCCAATAGTGCCGTGAGCGCAGAGCGAAGGTCTATTCCAGACAGCCCTCCTTCTCTTTGAGTTTTACTGTTCGAACAAAGGCCCGGAGGAAACTGCAAGGAACAAGCAATTCAGGGCGCTGCCTTATGCAGCTGGAAGGTGCTCCGAGCAAAATGCTTTGGCCCAGTTTTCAGCAGTGCTGGTTGAGAATTTTCAGGTGCGTGTCATTGCGGGGACAGGATCATCATGCCCTTAAGAGAGGTTTTTCATCCATACCTATATAGCACAAAGGGTTTCTTCAGCAGAAGTGGCATGAACCTGTCTGGTGTGAACTGAAAGGCTCAGTATTCCTAAATGGCCCTGTACCTGTACCTGCCAAGCAAATAAACAGCCCTGTGAATTACTCAGCTTAATAAAGACTTCTGTAGCTCGTTTCCTTTTCTGCTGTGGCCTCAGAAACTCATCAAGGCTCTTTTAGCATTCTGCCCCCCCCACCCCCATTTAAAGGGCCCTGCAGTATGCAGCTGTTTTGCTTCAGCCCATCGTCACAGTCTTGGTAAATCGTGTATCCAGGGAGGGTGGGCGAGGTTACCGGAGCCCCCCGCGTGACCTCGCCTCACATCTCACATAACTTGCACATTACTCCTGTCTACTAATATAAACCTCAATTATGGTCTAGCGTGTGAGATTCAGCCAGGGGCCCAAGGCTGCACTACAAAGCAATATGAGCCTGGGAGGTGCTTTTCTGGCCGCTTTGTGATACCCGATACCTCCCTAATTAAAAAAAAAATACAGATGGAATTATTAATGCAGCAGAAAGACCAGCAGCCAGTCAAATGTTTGGGGATATATTAGCAATTATATACAACTCAAGAGTGTCACTGAAAATGGTTTGGCTTGTCAGGGGTTCAATTCAACAAGTTTGTCATGGAAAAAATTCTGTGAAAATGAAGTGCTGACAATTTGTATCAGAAATTTCTAGAGTTCTAGGGGGAAAAAAAACATAATTTTTTCCCTTTTCCTGCAAGAATGACTTTTGAATTAGTTGAGCCCGTCTGTTAATCCCACAGTAACTCTGAGGTATCAATAATTGAGTAAGAGCAGCAGTTCATATTCTTATGCAGCTTCTTATTATGGGTGTTTAGCTGACATTTACATACCACTTCCTACTACCCACAATGCAGCAGGGAGGCATTAACATGAAAAGGGAATTATTTCTGCTACAAACCAAAATTGCAGTTAATGGCAGGCGGTCACTGGTGGGAGATAAAAACAAATGATAAAAATGAAATGGGAAACAAAACTGGGAATAATATGAATCCTAACCGTGACGTTCTCCACTTCAGTAGCCGAACCGGAGCAATTTTTGCTACAGGGATGTAACCTTTATCCAGGTCATATCGGATGTAGAACTGCTGGGGCTTTTCTGCCTATTTATAACAAAATCCTTCAATACAATGCGAAACACATTTAATTACTGGCAGCCGGCGTCCCCTCTGCTGTTATTGCACACGCAGGGACCCGCTATTGATTCCGCCTTGTCTCCTGCCTCATTAGAGCGTAGCAGAGTTCTGCCCGGCAAGCTAAAATGGAGTCGTGGCGCTCCATAAATCCGCCGTCTTGGTGATACCTGTGATCGTGTCTGGATAAAATATCACAGCCCCCGAAGCCCGGTACCCTGCAGCTGGCCGGGCCTTCACGGAAGACAGCGAGCGCTTTGATGGGGGTCAGCAAGCGATGCAGTGCCCTTTCTCTCTCTCTCTCTCTCCATGCGGGGACTTTCGTCTGTCACCTGCTAGGGAGCCCCTCAGAGACACAGCCGTCTCCACACAGGTGAGGAAATTAGAGCCGCTTCACTCGCACTCCCTCCCAATTAATTCTGCAGTAGCAGGTGGCCCATGGCAAAGCGGGAACGACAGAGACATCATTAGCCTATCGCCTTTCAGCTGCTCTTCGATGATTGGCTCATGCAAATTATTCAAACGGCATGAATTATGTTGTCACGTCAATATGATTACAGACAATCTGTTATGGGGGGGGCAAACATTCAACACAAAACTGCTGCTTTTGTTAAATAATTATATAACTTGATTTCACACTCAATTTGACCAATCACCTTTAGGGTTCCCACTGGGGAACATGTTATTTGAACGGATGTTTATTTTTTTCGAGCTTCATTGCTGCTGCGAAATGTGTGCAGTGCTAAAATAAATCCCATCGCATTTCGGAGTGATGAGTGACACAGGCAAGCCCCCCCCCCCCCCCGAGCGTGCTCTGGCTGATGCTGCGACTCGCCGGCGACTCCCACACTTCCACAGTGACTGGGACCCTTACTACGGTGGGAACCCAGCAGCTGTCCAGCCTCTGATGGAAGCCACAGAGAAAAAGCCCCTCCACCTCGACTCAGACAAATCACCGCCAGGCTTGCGTTGGATAAGATTCCTTTGGGAAATTCTGTCTTCTTCCCTTCCATTGAAGCTTTAAAAGCCCAAAATCTCCTCCAGAATGACATCTTCAAGTTTAATTGTGTGACACCACGTGCCCCCCCTCCTTACCACACCAACTCCAGCTGTCTGCTGTCAAAACACATTCAGTATTTTCATTTTCACTCCATAGAAAATGGAGGAAACTAAAATGTCTGACCAGTACTAAATACACACCTGTTTTCTAGCTTGACTGTTGAAAAAATAAGGCCAGTGAAAAAGGATAAGAGGGTGCAAGATGTGTGCTTCACATTTATTACCAATTTAAATTTGTTATTTATACGTGTCAAGAGCCTTAATTTGGTGATACGTCGAGAGAAATTGTCACGTTGCTTTAAAACAAGCCTATAAACCAACGATTCTGCTGACGCGCATGGAGAGATATTAGGGGCCAGATTAATCACGGAAGAGAGAAGTTGTGTAAACAGGGACATTTCTCAGCCTGTCGGAAAGGAATGGCAGCACGAGCGCGAGAGGAAGAGAAAGGGTGACGTGGTAGGCTGATGGATGAGTGTGCAGGAGAATGAGAGTGCCGAGTTCCACCACAACCCAACCCCCCAACGTCCCACCACAAGTCGGAGCTCACAGTTCATGTGGATTCCCTTCATCAGCCGAAGCGTGCTTAAGCACAAGAAGCAAAGTCATGAGCAAGGACGGGCAAGAGAGAGTGCAATGGCAGATGAAAAATGACTGCGGGCTGGTCAGAGCAGCCAGTTATTCTGGCTCCTGTTTACCACACCTGCTATGCACAATATTCATTGGAGGTTGTGAGGCACAGGCTCTAACCTTCAGCTAAACATTGTATCAAGTGTGACCTTATTGGCCAAGCTGAGAGAAGTCAGTCCAATTCTCTGTCCTTGATGCTGTAATGCTCATTTTAGAACATAGGGGTAGGTATAGGAATACAAGCGTAATGGCCCCTATTCAAAATTTGGCAATAAAATGGATTCAACTAAAATCTACATCCACTTTAAATAAATGATGAAATATTCAGAAATCGGTGTTTGTGGCCTGTTAGAGTAAATTTACATACATTCAGGAGTTCGCAATAACCATACAAACACACAGGCCCAGTCCTGATGTCACATGGGGTTTTCCATGCCATGTTCCCTGAGCCGCACGGCGCCACCCACCTACCTTAGACACTTGGCCCCTCAGTGGAAGAACAAGCCCATCACCACTGTCATGCATGCAGTGACCATAAAATCCGTTCCCCCCATTGATGCTCACCTTTTCAAGGCTTCATAATCCCAGTTACACTACGGTCACACTACTTTTAGGTTGCATATTTGTGTGTTGTGCCTCTTGGTTTGGCAATTGCAAAGCACAACTGCATAATTTTATTAACAGAAATTCACAGCAATTTATCATATGTGGCATACGTACAAGTAATCTTTTCATGCTATTTTCCTGTTGTCAGGGCATTCATTCTTGGAGGGGACTATGTAAGACTAGTGTAACCCTACAGGATAAGCAGAATCAAAAATGGTATATATTACCATTTCCATTTATTTGAGGCTGTCACGGGACCAGCATTGCATGTCAGTAGGAATAAGACTTCTGTCGACCCTAGGTTTTGTGTAAACCAAATTTATCAGGGCAGCACGTGTCACTGGAGCCTCTGTTTCTAGGCGAGTGCCAACACAGTGGATTTCAAAATAATTTGAATATAATTTTCAATATATTCAAAAACTGCTATTCAAAAGATATTTGAATTGGAGCTTTTCTAACACAGATACATTAAATATTCAGGGATAAACAGCACAGTACTGGCAGGAAATGGATCTCCATTTTAATTAATAAGTTTCAAATGTGGTTCATCCCTACAGCGAAATAATCAGGGATATTTACCAAGAAATTTTTTTAAATGAGTTAAAGATGATTGGTTTCCAGTGCAATGAAAGCTTAACGTACAAAACCAATTCCGGAAAACGGCTGGGAGCAGTCTCACGTCACGAGCATGCAGCGCGTAATTACGTCTCCCTTCACTTGAAGTTCCATGCATCTTCATAAAGAACGTCTGCAGATGGAAACCCAGCTACCGTCCTTGGCAACAAAAGAGCAAGCGACCATAGCAGCCCACCGTGCACATGTGGGCTCGGGGGCCAGAGCGGGGGAAATTTAATCTGGGACAAACTCGGAAAGATAATTCACCGGCCGTCGTCTCTGGGACGCGTATCGATCCATGCTTGGCGAGCTCCTCTTAATTTATTCCATGTTACTGGCGCGAAACAGGCCGCACGACACTGTTAGAGTGGCAGCTCTGAGAGGATGGCGCTGCGATCGATAATCTCAAACCGCCGTTCGGTCGGAGTCTGGTGACGGCTCAGGGAGGGATGGAGGACTGGCTCGCACAGTTATGTATTGGTGTTGACCCTCGACACTTGACCAGATGATAACGGATTTGGAACCAGACTGCCACAGTGTGGTAATGTGCTTTTTGTTGGCGCTCTCTCTCTGTCGAATTACGAACATTACGACGCATGTATCGACTGATCAGCGTTTTGCCGGAGTCTGTGGACAGCAACACCTAGCTATGGAACCAGGGTGGGGGGCGGGGAGGGGGGGCGGAGTTGTGTTTGCTTAGCAGTGCAGAACAAATTTTCATTTAACTCATGCAAGATACACACAAGAGCAAATTCATTTTAATAATTCAAACAGACAACAGATTGTTACGCCTGTGAAGTCAGCACATCACAGACCTCTCTATTTAAAGATACGAGCGAGGCGGAATCAAAGTGGTTTGCGGCGAGATATAGATCAAAATTATGGTAACGAGAGTGACGCCTTACTCGTATTGCCTTTAGTTCTTCTAGGAATAGGTATTTAAAACAGTCAAATGGCGTATAAAAATGCAAATGTTCTGGCTGTCGAGGTAATAAATACATCAACTCCCAACTCCCAGCATGCCTGAAAGAAAACCGAGTCACCATTATATTCAGCCATGTGCTTCCCTGTCCGTAGTTCCAGTAGTTTCTCTGAGAGGCGGGGCTTATTTGCTGGGCAGTACGGAGACAGGGCTGTGCCGTGGATCACTGTAAGCACGCCCTTGTCTCTGCACTGCCAAAGGCCTCTGGTGCTTCCCAACCAGCTGTATGTACTTACAATCATAGATCCTTTCACATCACAGAAACACCCCTCTGGTTGGGTGGGACCTCTACAGAGTGTGGAATGCTCAGCTTGTTAGCTGTGTCATGGGGAAAAAAAAGAAAAACGCTCTTACCTTTCATTGCTTCATTTTAATTACCGTTGAGGGATACTCACAGTCTGCATGGTATAAAAATACTAAATAAACACGTTCACTTTCATTTTGTTCCACCCCATTTATCATCTGGTTTTATGTTATGAGGTCTATTTATAAAGGCCTTTATGAAGTTTTAACGTGTTCTATGAAAAACTAGCCATTTATCAAGCACAGTAAACAATGACTTGACACATCAATCTTTTTTTAAAAAAAAAAAATATGTCTGTGTTAAGTATCCCAGATCTCAAGCAAGCTCCAGACTGCTTTGTTTAATTGCGTTCAATTCTCTGTCCAGATATTCTGTTAAGAACATAACGAGGATCACAGCGAATTTAGTCAGCCATACGATCCTGTCCGGCTCGTCGTCACAACTCTTACAGTGCCACTGAACCTGGCATCCTGTCATGCCAGGTAAAGAGAGCAAATCCTAATCTTCTAATTTATAACGCACTCCGGCCATGAGCCAAGCCTGTAGACTGTGAGAGGTTGAGTGAAAAACTGCAGTGTCACCCCGCCAGTGCACATTTAGCCCTCCTGCATCAAGTTACTGTATTTATGTGCTGATGCAGCCCAGAGAAAACAGACGTCCTTGAGTGTTCGATTGTAATTATTAACAGGCATTTTTTTTCTCTTTCACGGTGTACCCCAGCTAACGGCTGCTCTGTGGTTTGTGCAGAGTCTTCACCACTCCTTACTCCTTCCTATGAGGCTGCTCCGGAGGCAGCATGGTTCCCCGCCACGCATGAGCTGAAGCCGCGCATTATTTCACCTTGCTCTTTGAGTCTTAATTAAGTGGTCAGTCAGAGAGGCAGATCATTCTCTTGTCGACATATAACGGCGATGAATCACTACACATCACCTTGGATATAACAGCACTGTTAAGGGCGCGATCAGGTTCCGCCTGGTTTGTCTGATATATTCCCAAACAGGCTAAGGACCAATTTGCAACATCGCTGTTTTCAGTTTGTGCTTGCCTTTCACTGAGTAGCTTACCGATTCTTCTTGCTCTCACATTTCTAGTCTACTCATATTTTTTGTAGTTACGTTTCTTTTTAAAACATTAGATCTCTCTATAATGGAGTGTAATCTATTAATATGCAAATAATGCAACTCAATCTTACAAAAGTAATATGGAAAGTAATGATGCCTACAGCTCATAGCGTGCAGAGGAATTCACAAGAATAAATTGCAATAACCCTTCAAAAACTAGCAGCTTTTAAAAGTATTAATTTCTACTCCAGATAATTGGATAGGACACCTGTGTGGCCGAGCAATATTTTTTAGGGTATTGCCTTGTCAGGACTGTAGATTGTCTTTCGAGGCAGAGTGATCGTTTAGTGCAAAATGACAGTGAATCTTGGAAATGGGTCTCCTCAGAACATTATTTGCCATAAATTACGGGACGGAATTCTCTCCAAGGTCAGCTGTAAAGCTGACAGCTCTCCCACAGGCAGGGGTGAGCAGCGAGATTGGCCTCGGCCTCCACCTCGGTGGCCACAATGCGTCAGAGGCTGCTTGCGTGATTGTGGCTCCTGGGCTGGGAAAAACCACAAGCAGTGGGGGTCTGGTCTGTAACTGGAGCCCCACTGAGGCCAGCGTTGTGGGCAAGTAGAGATCTATGGGAGAAGCAATTATCCATTGCCACACCATAAAGACATAAAGATTTGATAGCTGTACTTTTATCATGAACTTCCGCATCTCAGACTGTTGGGAGCAGCCTGCTGATACACAGGATAAAAGTGGAAATAAAAGGACAGATTAACCCAGTGTTTTTTAATTCATTTTCTTAGGCTTGGGCTTGATACTGTTACACTTGGGCTTGATACTGTTACACCTTCCAGACATTGTATGGCAGCGTATGGCATTTTGATGGCATCATCAAAAGGTACGCTGTTCTGGTGTTTCTGAAACCTTGACGATAAAATGTGCCGAGGGGGCGTGGATCCCCCATGATAAATTGTGGCAAATTTTATCGCGGGGTAATTTTATCGACAAACTTACAAAATACTGCAGTATACTGTATTACCTTAATTCCGCCCAAGTCTACATTTACTCTGAATGAAGGTCACCTCATTTAAGAACCAATTAATTAATTAAAGCACCTGAAGACAAGAGGAAAGCGACCACAGGTCTACATAAATACATCTAAGCTAAATATCTGGATTCATACATAATGAAAAGATTGATAACAGTGACACTCTAGAGCTGTCAGGATGCTGGAGTCTCTTCAGACATGCATCTCCCCTGGGAGCAAAACCACCTGCCATCGATACACCAGGTTCTTCAGTCGTCGACTCCAAGCGATAATTTCCATCAGGCACCGCAGCAAGTCCTTGCCTGTCATCTGCAGTGTCACAACAAGTGCAGGCGCTCACCGAGATGCGTCACAAATATCTGACAGTCTGACTTCTTTCACCGAGTCAGCTGGTGGTGAGTGTAAACACAGAGCTCCATTCATGTTCTGACTTGCGAAGCTTGCTTGCACTTCAACACCACACTCTGAAGCTGGTATCTGTCTCAGAGAGATAGCCTGTTTCTGCAAACCCATAATCATTACATTTTCAGGCTCCAATGGGTCTTTTATTTTGGCGCCTAAGGCTCTCTGCCTGCTCTTCCACGATTTGGGCTAATGGCATTCCTCGGAAGCAGAAATTTGGCAAATCAAAGCAAAGCGGTTGGATGGGGAACATGGACTGGTTAGTAATTTGACAGTAATGGTGTCTTCATCTACTAAATCAACCCATTTATTATGGAAACTGAAAACCAGAACAGTTGGCACAAATCTTCTTGTCTTATATTTGTTTCAGTATAGTTTCCAGCTGTGTGTTCTCGAGTTCTGTATAAATTCCATATAACTCTTACACTGACGACGCAACTGACCCACTGATCTTGACCAACACGGCCACAAGGACGGCTGCGTGCATTCTGCTACATAAAAGCAATGAAACACAACCACACTGGAAAATGCACTCCTGCGGCACTCACACAAGTACTGCACACAAATCCATAAGGCACGGGCAAACCATTGCGTTGAGTGCCAAAGCGTCGTGCAGAGGAATGAAGTCATAGCATGCGATAGCAAAGTTCTACAGATCAATATGCCAGTGATAGAGACTGATAGCAGTTTCCAGGCAGCCGCCAATGCACGGCATTAATGACTTGTAAATAGAACTGATCCCTATAATCACGCTTGTCACTCACTGTCTTCATCCTCCCGAAGTCTCCTTTCTGGCAAAGAGAACTCGGTAGTGACAGAAGCCAGATCAGATGTCTGCAGCACGTATCAACAAGCCATGATCAAAGCTCAGGAGATGTTCCCGTTTTGCATAATCCACCGCGCAGAGACATCCAAAATCCTCCAGTTTTGACACCGATTTCCGTTATTTCTTACACCACCTTCAAACAAGCCTCTTCCTTGTCTCAATTACATTAACAGCAATCTTCCACATAGGACGCAGCACGTTTGAGTAACAATCGAATGCTTACTGACCACGATACAGACACTCCACGGACATTGTGAAGGCAGCTGGCCGGTACAGTACAGATGGAGTGTCTACCCATAACTTGCCAGACAGGCTGGGGGGGGCTCTGTCCTGGGTGGATGCAAAAGCTTTTAAAGTGGTACCAAGTGTTCATTACAGATAAGGGAGTTTTCTTGCCAGTGTAATTACCTTGGTCTTGTTGCAGGAAAAACGTGCCAGTTAGCTGGCTGCTCCCTGGAAAGCCAATAAGCATCTAATGGCTCCTCTTGTTCTCAGGCCCATTACGGCGCAGTCTTGTCTTGTGGTTCCATGTGTAACATACAATAAGAAAACCATTAGTTAAAAAAAATAAAGTTAAATCTGTTTTGCCATAATTGTGTGTGAAGATCTTCAGTAAATATTGGATAAATATTGCAATTGTTTAGATGATTGAACTTGGACATTCAAGTATGGCCAATATCTTTCATTTATTTTGTTTACCTCATAGATCAGTGCATAAACGGCGATACTGCAAGGTCCCCAAGTGGTATTTCGACACCAAACCGCTTGCAGAGATGTATTTCTGCTTCGAAAGGTTGGAGGAATTGTTTCTAATCCATGTTTACAAATCTTTTTAAGAATAGTACTGCTACCCTCTGTTTAACTATAATGCATTACGCTATTTAAGGTTCTGTGTATTTTTCTGGTATGTTTTGTTTTCGAAGAGAAATTTTCTAAACATACTGGGTTAACGAAGAACAAAGGTTGCTTACACACCGCTCTGATTATTTCTGTGACAGCTGGAAATCAACATTCTATCTATAAGCCTATTTTCTCTTTTTGCTTGTAAAAGTGAATTCAGCCTGTTTTTAATGGCTTTAATAAATAACAGCATTACCCAGGGGACCGAGTTTTACAGAAAAACCTCCTGCTTCGATTACCTATGGAGATCCAATTAGTTTACTTTATCCCATATAACAAGACTTTAGCAGAAATATGTCACATCCAATTTAGGAGACTTTCTTCATGCATCCACTTGGAGAATGGAGTCAGAGGCAGAATATCTGACGCAAGACTGTTTCTCTGTTTACAATCAAAGAGACTGAGCGGCCGCACTTTGGACAAGGCCGGCTGCACTTAAAAGGGTAGAAAAGCACAGCTATGAAAGAGAGCAGGTCCTGGTTCGAATAACTTCATTTTAGTTTACATTTTAGAGGAGCACGTTTTCGACAGGTCAGCTTAGAGTAACGTCAACGGCACCGCTGTCGTCACTGGTGGAATAGAGATAATGGTAGATGGCAAGCTTGGCGGGCACAGAGGCCTACTAAGTGGTTATGAGACCGCCAAGCGCGTGATGATGGATCAGCAATCTGAGCCTGTATGACACAGCAAGCAGAGTCCCGTTGAGAGCCGGCCAACCTGCTGCGAGGCACCCAGGGCGCACAGATTCGCCGGGGACACCACCTGTGACCATGGTTACCGCTCCCAGTCAGGTTCTGCTGTCTCCATGCGTCGGCACAGTCTATCGGTCATGTGCCACAAATAGGAACGACGAGGTCGTTCTCCTGGAGAGAACCCGTCATCCGAGGTGTTTGCCATCTCTTAGGTTGCTGGGTTTGTTGCCACGGTGCCCGAGAAAGGGGGCGGCGGTGGGGGTGACTCTCCTCAAGTCCCCGACGAACTGCTTTGCCAGAAGGCTTAATAAACCATGAAGAGGGCATTAATAAGTAATGTAGAGCTGTGTTGACAAATAATGAAGAGTTTGTCAGTCGTGGTCGGGAGCAAATCAAATCACACGGTCAGCCAAATGTCACATTCTACACCGTTGCCAAGGATTCCGCTATAAAAACCAGCTTTTTTGTGCAGCACACTGTAAAGAGTCGCTAATGACAATAAAGAACGACACTTAAAGAACCAGTCAGGAAAACGCCAGTCTGAGATAGAACCCCATTCCAGATGTAAGAGTGATGCCCACAAGTGCAGTGGTTCCCACAGGTGCTTTTTGAACCTGAGCAAAGGAGAGTAGTAGGATTCTCTCTTTCTCCAAAACACAGCCGAAGTGTGAGAAGATGGGCCATTCAATCTCCACCGGACAGTGCGTGAGAGAAAACCCTGGTCAATTTATGCTTGTGTGTATGTTTTCCTTTTTTTTTTTTTTTTTTTTTTAAATAAAACCTGTGCTAATTATTTTCGTTACTCTACTGTGGGACTCTACTCTACTCTACGCAGTGGAATTGGCACAATAAAAATAATAACTTTTATAAAATATTTATAGGATATTGGAGTTTTATGAAGGCTCATCTAAACATGACATTTCTTGTCATACGTATATTTACTACTCAGCACTAAAACATATTTCGCTCATCACGGCTCTCATATAAAGATCCATACCATAAAACTATCTGTGACGTCCCGAGTCTACTACTGATTTTTTTGGCCCCCTAGCAGGTGGGCGACTGCACAATGTGAATGACTGGTAACTTCTAGACAAAGCAGCACTTCATGTTTTGCGTCCATGCTAAACCTGAAGCCTGCTGTTAGGCACTGCTTCACAAGCATAGTTATGAAAATGCATTTGAGCCGCACATCAATCTTCAGGAACGTGTGACATTCACTTGCATGACAAGCTGGGTGCTAGACCTTTATCCCCATCCCCGTCGTTATCAATAATAGTTCGTTTATGCGAATGCGTTAAGAGGTTTTTTACCCATCACACAAATCACAGCATGGATCCATTTTGACACGGCAGCAATTTGTGTCGGAATTTAATTTGGCCAAGCAAATTGTCCAGCTCTGCATTTCACCCGATCTCCAAAACAATCAGATCTGTTTGCACAGTGGCACGGTGCTGCTAATGAGGTATTTTGTACCCATTCATAAACACATTTGTTCCAAATACACCTGACACATTCGTAATGACACACATATAAGGGGATTAGAAGGACGGAAAATGATCAAACATTGTTAACTTGGGCATGAAAAAATGATTTTAAGCAAACAAACAGGCGCAATCCCGTAATCCCATCGGTGAAATCCCATCGTGTAGTAGTGTGCCGGAGTCCTGGCTTGTGGTTTTGTGGCAGTCCACACTGAAGGGGAGATTAGGGTTAGCGGCACAGCACCACAACCTAACAGACACCAGTCTGGAGGCCCCCGCTTCCTGTTGGCCATAGTTGCCCTGGTGGATCATGTATTAATCTGCACTGCAACTCTCCTTTTGCGCAACCTGCCTGCCGCTGACCTCAAAACTGCAGTACTTCCTAATATGTATGTATTTGTGTTTCAAGCATACAAAAGTACACTCTCAGGAAAAAAAATGTACAAATTTGTACCTTTGCTTGTCACTGGGGCTGTACCCTCAAGGGTCTTCCAATGGTACACTTAGCTATATATAGGTAACTGTACCTTTTTAGGTACAGAAATGGACTCTAAGGAACATCCAGGAGGTACAAACAGGATCAATCCATCATCAATGGTACAGAAATGTTCCTCAGAGTCCATTTCTGTACCTTAAAAGGCACAATTACCTACAGCTAAGGGT
>JAODLD010000045.1:3212213-3234749 GCA_026781065.1 Mormyrops boulengeri | reverse complement strand
ATTGGCAGACCCTTGAGGGTACAGCCCCAGTGACAAGCAAAGGTACAAATTTGTACCCTTTTTTCTGAGAGTGTATTGTAGAAGTGATTTTTTTGGGGTAAAATGCATTATACATTTGTATATAATACACAGTATGTTTGACTGTAAATATATATGTACAATGCATTATTAGATTTGTTCGACACATATTCTTTATAATCATGTCTCTGGGTAGTGTATCCTATCTAGGATGTACCCAGTCCAGGATACTGGGATAAGCTCCAGCCTCCCAGACCTGCTCTGACTCAGTGCAGCATAAGCGGGTTCACAGTAAATAACGCTCGGTGCTTTACAGTTCTTTCGAAGAGTAGCATACATAATTTTGCAAAGAAGTACAGAAGAAAACGATTCAACTTTGTGTAATTTATGTATGGCATATATTAATACATACGGCACATGTGCATTACACTGGGATATGTGAGGAGCACTCCAAGCACTAACGATGTCACAGGCGGGTTCATTATGCCCCGTATGAAGATCTGGTTCCATTAAACATGAGTCCGATCAGCAGAGTGTAAAATGACTAGACCTTGGGGACAATGTGTTTGCACAGGCAGCATATTTATCAAGAGACAGGGGTCTAAAGATGTGGTCACAAAAAAAAAAAAACTGCGTCATCTTCACCATGTTGAGCGAAAGTGAGCATGGTATGGCATGTGACGTTCTGTTTCAAGACGATGTTGATGCGGTGAGGGATAATGTTGATAAGGAATGTCACATTTAGTTTTGCCTATAAGATATATATTTCAACACTGCTTATTACATTTTTTGTGTACCATCCCAGTCAGCATCGGTGCAATTAGTATCACAGAGTGCAATAATTGCATATTGTAATGTTAGCCTTCTAGCCTAAGTTAGCTAGGTGTGACGCATTTCTACCTTCCAGACCAGTTTGAACGCTCACTACCGGCCATGCAACTTCTCTCCTGTCTACAAACTTATATTCTGGCATTTGATAGTCAAAAAGAATTGGTTGCTCCATTTTGTCCAGCACCCAGTGAAGCTGCAGGGTCAACCCAGCTACACTGCACCTCATTGGCTGAGCTACAGAAATTGGTGGGTCAAAGTTCAATGAAGACTACCGCTCTGCTACCGGATGTGAGGGACCTGATTTTCTCATTGCCGCTATAATGGATGTGAATGAGACAAATATCTTTTCACATTCGTGCGACAGCACCTTTACTAAGTTACAGAGGAAAAAAAGATTATCATAATAAATCTGTCAGTCGTACGATTACTCTGTCCAAAATTTAACTCATAAAGGATCATATGTTCCTCAAATTCGTCAGTAAAATTGCTTTGATCTTCCAGATGCGCAAAGATCAAAGCTGTATTTAAACAGCACAGCTCCTCACACTGTAATTTTCTTCTGGACACCTTTTTATAGCAACAACACGCATTCGGAAATGTGGAAGATTAATGCCAGAGATTACGGTCACATTTGGGCCGTATTTCAGCATGGTGAGCCCAGCAGAAGCACAGTAAATTAAATCCTTGGTATAATAGCTACTAGCTCCCGACCAGAGGATTATGGGAAAGAAGCTGTGTAGCTGCAACCGCGGATAGCTTCTATCAGGGAAGCACAGGAGCACTGAATTCATACCATCACAATAGGCTCCGTCAGATGTAAAAAGGCGACACCAGTCTGCACATCAGCTAGCGCATGGAACAAAACTGGTAACCATTAAAATGCATAAAATTACAGAGAAGAGGCTTCACATATGTGGCGCATTTGAGTGGATACTGAATTCTGCTACTGCATCACTAAACACATTAGCTGTACAAATGGGCTACAACCTACAATAGTTGCTTTGGATGAAAGTGTTTTCTTATCTTAAATTAAATCTATAAGTATCTTTGCAACTCTGTGAACACAGTTTGTATTTTTGACACAGGGTAAGTACATTGCCAAAGGACACAAAGATCAAGGCTCATCAGGAACGGAATCTACACCCTTCTGAAAGCCACTTTTGACCCTTCTTTCGCCAAACTACCAGCTGAACCTATTAAAAATGCTATGGCATTTTAAGAATCATTTAAATTTAGCATAAAATGTCTGCATATGTATGCAAAATCATGACTTTCATATCAGGTTCCACAGCTTCTGCATGTTCTCTAGGTCACATGAAAGAACAAATGGTCAAAAATGTTCATATTCATCTATTTAAGGCGCACATATACAAATATTCAAAGTTACACAAAAGCTAGGGTGAGCTATAGCAACCTCTTAATATTAACGTTACACATTACCCAACATATTTGCTAACGCTGAGACAACTAACTGCAGGGAACAGGAAGCGACGGATGATAAGCCGCATGCCCTGGAACCCAAAACCGGAGCTCAGCAGATTAGTGCGGTGGGCTGAAAACACGAGACACCGGTGCCCCTTTCCGCACTCCGTTCTGCACCGGTAATCAAGGAGATTTTAGACGGTCACAGTGAAATCTGTGGACGTGACCTGCCGCAGACCACCTCCTGCCACACGCTCCTCCAGAGCAGCGTCCGGAGGCGCGTTCATGCAGACCCGCTGCGCTGCAGCGTCATAGAATAATACGTAAAAGCTGAAATGATTGGGGGCAGAGGATGACGAGCACTATTAAAATCCACAAACCAACCCTTTTAAGTGACACTTTGAGCAGTCTCAATGAGGCTTTTCTTTGAAGACTGAAATTCACAATTCAGATAATCCATTATGATACGCAGTCGTTTCAGACACCACTGCTGCGGCCGTCAAACGAATGTCCGAGCGTGTCCGTGCGTGACCGTCTCTGTCTCGCTTTAAGAAGCTGTGCATTGTGCATACTAAAAGCACAAACTTTACTTTGAAATATCCCGCGTCGTGCCTACATGAGCAGAATGGAAGGCAGTCTCCCCAGATCTGAAAAGATTAGGGATGCCTCTGTTCTGCTTTGCCACATGAGGAAATTAACTTGACCTCAGAATGCATCCGTACAAAAGGCTCAAAGTCAGAGCTTGCTGGAAGTTAAGATGCCAAGTGCTAAGCACTCTCGTCGTGTGACATGCTGATTTTCTAAGCCAAAGTGACAGTTCTTGCTTTCAGGATAATTTTAATATTTAAAAAACCTGACATTATGTCAGAGCACTTTAAGTCCAAGACAATTTAAATTTTTAGCTTCAGGGTCATTATACATTGCTATTAATCAGTTTGAATTCATCTGCTTTACTGGAATCCTAATTTATAGGTTGCATGAACAGAAACTTTAAATTGGATGATATTTTTTTTTTAAACAAAGCCTCTTCAGTGTCTACAGGGAATATTTAGGGGAGAAATGTTGGAGTAATCTAGTTTTACACCCAAAATATATTAGTCACTTAGTGCTTCGGGACTTGTTTAGATATTCTGGAAAATCTATGTAATTTGTGAGTCATCCAGCCAATTTTAAAAAATAAATAAATAAATTTAAAATTCAGCCGTATTGCTAGAGTGTTTGCTATTCGCCTCCATTTTAAGGCATCGCAGCCGGCAGTGACTGTGAAGCTAGCTGACGATGCCACAAAAGTTTTTAAAAGCCCAGGGCTAATAATGTGGCCGCCAACCCTACCTTTTACCCTTTACTTCTGCACCGTGGCAAGGTGAAGCAGAACAAACTCCACCCCCTTGCTACAGAAACATTCAAAAGCGTGTTATAAATTGGACTGCAGAAGCTGGGAGCCACCTGGCTCCTCTCCCACCCTACCCTGGATTGCTGAGCATCCTGAGTTAAGCTAATGTTGTCAAACCAACAAATTCCATTCCATCATTAGAGTCATCTGTTTAGAGGTAGGCTCTAGGGGAACAGGATTTCAAGCCATTTTTAGTTCTTTTTTCTGCATCCCTCAGCTACCTGTTCCACCTTGTGGTATAATTGATGAGAAGCCAAGCCGTTGAGTCTTGGGTCGACGGTGGGAGGGAAAATTAAATATTAATGGGATTTTCTTATTTTGACTGAAAAAGCTTTCCAGTTTTCCCCCCTTTACGGCCTCTGACATGTCCTTTATTACATCTCTTCAAGCTATTAAAAGGTGACCTGAATACCGAATCAGTGCAGGCTCTGTCCTGCGAAAGTAATAAACTTACGAGGATAAAAGTCCTGGAGAATGCACTGTGAAAGGAATCTGTTTAGGATGGGACCAAAAGAAAATGCTCAATTCATAAATATGTATGGCCTTCAACAGACTGCATGCGGAATGCAAATGTTATCACATGTTTGGCCAACAGTTTCATGAAAAATGTCTGCTAGCTTTGGCATGATTTGGAAATCTGACTGAGCACTACCTTATCATACACATGCATAATTAATGGGAAAAAAACGTGGTAGCTAATAACAGCTGATGTGCACGGATTATTTTTAATTTTCTGCTGGAGTCCCAAATTATAACCATGAATTATGTGCCATGACCTCGTGCTTGGGAGCCTTGGTTTCACCTCGGCATGTAAATTATTCAGCCGGCGCATTAGCCGATCATTCCCAGGCCTGCATGGGTGAGGAGAACAGCGGCGGATGTGTAGGTAACCTCTCGGAAGCGCGCGTGAATCTGGCCTGCTGCCTGGAGCATCCCAAGGCCACGGCACAGGCAGACTCAGCACGACATAAAGGTATCTGTCTAGGGCAATGAGAGGAAACTATTACGGAACACTAGCTGCAATTCCCTGCACTCCTTACGTGCTTTTGCTGGGCGCCACTCGTTTCATACCTGTTATATTTCCTGCTCCGATGAGTCAAGTGTAAATTTGTCTTGTTCCTACAAAGGTGTGTACTGAACCTGCAAATTCCTGCCATAAATTAATCCAATTTCTTCTTTGGCTTTAAAAAAAATCTTTTGACATATAAACAGTTCATTTGCCATATGTGTTACATGTAATGCATTAAATGTTCACAAAACCCAAAGTCAATAAACAAACAACAAACTCATTTAATAAAATGGATATACACCCCCATCCATTAAAGTAAATGATTATTCTGTCAGTTTCACACCAGCGTTTTATTCCGGCTGTTATCCCAAACTATTAATCTCTTTAAGTATAGGGACTGATAAAAGGTGACGACTATAAACTTGCCGGTTTTCTCCCCCCACTGGTATCTGAGCGAAGGCAATCTCTGCAATTATGTTTTGCTTCTTCTTCTTCTACTAAGTGCTTCTGCTCAGACCCTAATTACAAGGGCCATCTACACCAGAGTGGGAGGTAATTCAATACAGAGCAGGTCATTGCATTTAATGGCATGACTCATTATTAGCACGCCACCATTGAGATCGATACAATATAAGTGAAAAGACGACTGCCAAGCAGGGCGACCATCTGAATGTCCCGTTCTGATGGATGTTAGAAATCGCTCATGCTTAGAAAAGGCCCCTGAAGCCAGAACCCCGAGGTCAACTAGGGTTAGCCCAAGTACAGTAGCCCCCCCCCCCAGAGAAATCCTGCAAATACTTTGAGGAGTCTAAGACTGGACCAATAAGGGTAGCTGTTAATGGACAAGTAACATCCAGCAACTGTCAGCACACAACTCACTCACAGAGCATTCGAACAGATTGAGAGCCTCACGGGGGGGGCTCTCTCTCACATAATGAGGAAGGCTAACAAAAATCACTTTGAGTTAGAAAATCCTGGACAGGGTTGCAAGGCAATACAATAATATACAACACAAAGAATATACATTAAGTTGCTATTATAATACCATTATATGGCATTATTTAAACTGTTGACGGACACCAGGACTGAGTAATTTCATAGGTTACTGCCAGGTTACTTGCATGACCTGTTCTTGTGTGTTAAGGCAAGAACTTCATTAAAACAAAGAGGTCTAGACAGCATTAAACATAAGTCTAAGAACCTGGGACTTGTGACGGCTCATTCAAGCCCTGATTGTTCTCTCTTTGCATGATACATTTTATCGTAACAATGAAGGCCTCTAAGGGTCAGGATCAGTCCCAGTCCAGCCTCTTCTGTATGTCAGTTCCCTGTTTGGCCAGCAGGTGTTGCTGACCATCAGATTGCTTTTACCTCCTAGTGTTTCCTCCGGTTCCCCAGGCCACCATATGGCTTTATGGGTGAAGCGGGTAGCCGTGTCATCCAGGCTTCCTTTTTGACGTGGGTTACATTTACATTTAGGGTTCTTGGCTTATTCCTGTTGGTGTATTTCTGTGCAGTTCCTTGTTTTGTTCTTATTTCACAGTTTTAAGTAATGTTTAGTTACCCTCGTTCTAGTCTCCCATGATGTTCGACCTATTGGTCTCTTATTGCCCACACCTTTTCCTCAGTGATCTTAATCCCTAGTAATTGTTAACTGCCCCCATCTGTCTCTCGTTGAATCTAGTTATTTGTGTATATAAGTGCCAGCCCGTTCTTCAGTCGGTCATTGAGGGTGTTTGTTCTAGAATTCCTGTTCGGCTGTTTTTCCGTTCCTGATTCCTTTGTGTTTTATTGTCTTTGTTTCCTGCTTGTTCCCCAGAGTTTGCTTGCCTTGTTACCCTGTGCTCCTTGTGAAAAAACCTTAGTGTTTCCCTGCTTGTTTTGACCCCTTGTTTCTCATTTCTTTTTTGAGTTCAGTTGTTAAATAAAACACCTTTTGCCTGAGAGTCACACCATGGATTGTCTGTTCACCATACCACACCGCAACACCAAACTGCTTTTGAGTCTGGCAATAGAGCTGAGGTGTCCTGGAATGGGACACAAGGTGTGCACTCTGAAGAGAACCCACTTTATTAGTTGTATGAAAGTCTAAATATACTCTAAATGACTTTTGGTTCCATGTGTTGCTGGGGCAACTCATTTGTCCCCTTTTTAGGCACCATACTTAAAGGGGTGACACTTCAATTAATAGCTCTGTGAAATGACAGACAAAGCACTTTGGTGACTACAGATGCTTTCAGATCTGGGGTTCAACAAAGTAACATCAATCACTCATTTAAGAACTAAAGCGTAATCACTGTTATATCTTTAACAAGGCTTTAAAACAAAACACTGTTCTCACATTTGATATATCTTATATTGGATTTAAGCATTTCTAAAGACATCCTGTCAGAGGTCACTTATTCATTGCTCCTGTGTTTCCTCACAAAAGCGCATCTACGATTCTTCACACACAATGACACAGCAGGTACCTCCAGGGTCCATGGACAATCCAAGAACCCCTTGCCTCTAGCTGCAGACGTAGCCATTACACTCGAGTGATACTGGACAGGAGGCAAGATGAAATAAATTGATCTCTCTCACAGCAGTGGATACATCTGGCACCCCATGTCTCACAAATTCCTGCTGTTCATAGGGCACCTTCTTTCAGCAAACCTAGAAAGTGGCTCGAAAGGGAAAAACAAAGCATCTCTTATCAGAATTCTCTGATCCAACCTTTTCGTTTCCTACTCCCTCCTCTCATCTCCAAACACTCAGAATTTTGAATTTAAATCTTAAACCGTTTAAATCACTTAAAATGGAATCATGAAATAAACTTGCAGTGCTATATCCAATGCCCTCGGGAATCACGCAGCCCTGCCAGTGACACACATCGCCATGGCAACACTCAGAACACCTCCTATAAACCATTAATTGACAGCAGCAGATACAGCTGAGAAATTAAACTCACATTTGTCTAAAATTGTGTTTTACACATGACTCAGTTTAATGCTGGCTTAAATGGCCCAGTGAGATCCAAAGCCAGGCTGCGCGTTTTCCATTTTCTCTGAGCTTTCGGTGACACAAAACTCTCCCATATGTCTTCCTAATAAAATATCTAATGTAAAGACGGGAAAAACAACACTAGCTGTTTCTTAGTGTGGGTTTGACCAATTCTTAGTACAAAAAAAACAGAAATGTCAGAATCTTCATTCTATACACATATTCATAAATACCCCCTTTCAACTAAATACAATCTGCCTTAATTTTGCTGTAAAGCCAAATCTCTTTAAACTATAGTCAATCAGTAAATAATAAACAGTTGGCTCTCTTTATGTATTAACTCACACAAGCAATCAAAACAAATCTAATTTAAATGGGAAAATAAGGTGCCTTCCCTTAGCTGTTCTTCTCTCATTCCTCATGGTCAAAGGGGTGGGTGCTCTGTAATTGATGAACCCAGCTCTCATCTAGTTATGTCTACCATTACTCTGCCAGAGTAAGAGAAATTGACTGAGCTAAATCAGCTTACTGTTGAAAATATAATTAGAAATGATTTTTCTATTTAGTACAATGGCATTATGTCCAAGCACATCAATAACCCCTTAACAGTTCATCTTTTTTTAATAGTTTTGCAGCCTATGTGCAAATAGTAAGTGGTCTAAATCTTATCTCAGCTCGACTGAATGATAAGGAAACACAGTTTCCTGACACAGACAAGGGCTCAATACTGGTCTGTCAGCAGGATCAGGTTACATACCAAGACTCTGAAAACCATGCTAAGCTGCAAAACCAGACAAATAAAACAGATTTATATGTATTGATTTATAATTTATTGGGGAGAAAAAAACAATTACCCATAGATCCAAATATTTCCAAACAAACACTAGAAAGACAAGACTATTTTTGCCTTACTACAGTAACTTACTGGCGAAGTGCAGGAGGCATGAAGTATTAAGATAATCTGCAATAGGAATGGGTAGTATTTCTCATCCACACTGTAGCCATTATGGATTCATATGTGATATAGGTCTTGTCTGCAGACACACAAGTGATTGATCATGACAATCTGGCTTTATAATGTTATTCACTCAATCTAAAGGCAGTGAACATCTAATGTGAGACAATGTCAGATTCAACTGGACTTAAAGTAAAATAAACCACATTAAATTTAAAGATAACGAAAGATTCAAGTATAAACTATAGTATACTAACGTAAAAATGGCTTTGGAGTCGGCTGTATCTGGATGCAGAAGTATATAAACTAATTCTATAAAATCCTCCTTATATTCAAAATGCATTGGGCTAAAACCTAACATAGCTTGTAATCTGAACAATATTATCATAATTTAAAAACAGATATTCAGAGCAGTAGATAGCAAGTACTTTCTTTCTTGAGAAAATATCTTGCTGTGAAATGGTTCCTTTGCTATCAGCCTATCTGGGTTTTACATACTGCTGCCTCTATCAATCTGACCACTGAGTTTCCCGGCAAAGCACATTTTCTGCATTTCAGCAACACTGTCACTACTCGTCCAGTTGGACACTTCCTCAGGTGTCACGCTTGCTTCTGGTGCATCGAAATGTTTTGAAATTGTTGTGTCAATGCCGTGTTTAAGGCCTAGTTAATACAGGATTTATGCTTGATATTTTTATTACCCATGAATGAGGTAAAAGCCACTTCATAAACATCACCAACTCCATCCATCCATCCATATTCTGAAACTGCCAGTCCTACCCAGGGCCGCTGGAGGTCCGGAGCCCATCCTAGAGGCTACTGGTGCAAGACAGGGAACAACCCATAGCAGGGCACACTCACACACCATTCACTCACACAAGCACATCTACAGGCAATTTGGCAACTCCAATTAGCCTCAGCATGTTTCTGGACTGTGGGGGGAAAACCAGAGTACTCGGAGGAACCCCCATGATGACACGGGGAGAACATGCACACACACAGAACCCTGGTGAAGACTTGAAACCTGGTCGCAGAGGTGTGAGGCGACAGTGCTAACCACCACATCACCGTGCCGCCCCTCCCTCCCAACACCCTAGTCTCATAAGTGTAGATTTTCTAGAGTGTGTGATCTCCTGTCACAATCCAAGAACATGCACTTATGGAATGACTGGCGCACATTCTCAAGATTAAGCCTGTAACGTATGTTGACCTTCCATCTGGGTTGTACACACACTACCGGCTTATTTTGCCAGAGCATACAAGAATCTCCATTCTGAAAAGCTGCTCGTGTTTATCAGTTAAGTAGCACTAGCACACAAGAGAAGCTTGAGTTCCTACCGGCAAGGCGGAAAGGGAAAGCCTTTGCATCTGCAAGAAGCACTACAGAAGGAAGCTTAACAGTATCCATCAAACATGTGGAACTCCACTCATTATTTATGTATCCTGAAGTCGTTTACATGAGTGGAGCAATGCACCGAAAGGAACCCATGCCAGAACAATCTTGATCCATTTCTCCCCCTCAGAAAGCCTCTATGCCACAAGCAGTACAGTTGATCTTACAAGAGACACTCAATGTACTTCAAATCTAGCTGTCCAAAGTGCTGATGTATCCTTCCTATTATGGCATGTTTCAAGCTTTAATTAAGCGATCTAGACCAAGTCAATGGAGCCAGGAACAGTGCTGCTATAAGAGTCTAACTCTAAGGCTAGAGTATGATCATCCACAAAGGGCATTCTGTGGGTGCACAATGTGTCTAAAAAAAAGGCTATCTAAAATAATGTAGATATCATTTTATACACAATCAGTCCATGTGTGTGCCTATATGATCATACCCCTTCAAAAATGGTAGTAAAATAAATCCAGTACTCTACAAAATTGCAGGGTAAGTTAAGACAGACAGATTTAATATTAAGTTTCAGCAAAAGCAACAACTATGGAAATAGACAAAAATATGGAATGCCAGGCAACGTCATTTAT
Source organism: Mormyrops boulengeri (assembly GCA_026781065.1). Taxonomy (NCBI): domain Eukaryota; kingdom Metazoa; phylum Chordata; class Actinopteri; order Osteoglossiformes; family Mormyridae; genus Mormyrops; species Mormyrops boulengeri. The sequence goes on along the minus strand of JAODLD010000045.1, from coordinate 3,224,161 downwards.
GTTTTCAATTCACTAAAAAGGTGTCTTTTCGCATAGCACATTGACAGCAGTTAACAGAAAGACAAAAGCAGACAAAAGCATTTAAAAAAAATTCAAATTCAATTACAAGGACAAAAAGGTAAGTCGTGAATGAAAGCATTGGCTGACAGTATGTAGAAAATGTGTGGAGACCTTTAGATGGGTTAATCATAAAATATCTGTTGAGCTATACTAAATGAACACGTGATTTTAAAAAAGTATTTTTTCCCCACCGTCGACGTTTGTCAGTCCAACAGTTTTATTCACTAGTCAGGACAGATGAGGGTGGATCATTATTTTAAAGACACATAATGACATTTTAGGCGTACAGGAAAGTGCATTTTAAAAGCTTTTCATAAAAAAATATAAATGCCACTCATGATACTCCTTACCACTATTTAGTCCATGTGGTAATAAATTTCAAAGGATATAAACACCATTATTGCAGTAATACATTGATGTATATTAGCTAGGAATAGAGCATAGAGCATGGTGGTTATCAAAAAATGGAAAGGTACCATTTTCACTGGTGTCCAGCAAAGTGCAAGTGAAATATCAAACCTGCTGAGTTCAGAAAAACTGTAAACAGAAAAAAATGTAAATGCATGTATCCTATAGTTGGCACAAATAGTGCTTTTAATGGATACCTACAGTGAAACTTTCTGGCTACAATGGACATAATACAGAGTGCCAATTTTCAGCCACTTCTGAAATTGGTTTGTTTTTCCCCCAAGTATCATCATAGGCCTCAAAAGTTGCTTCCAGGAGGATAAACAGAATATATCCATTTCAACCAGGAAAGTCTTTAAAGCAAAGGAGTAATATCATCAGTCTGGGAAGAAGAGACACGGTTACCTTTTCAATAAATCATAAGCGACAAGAAGATGACTGAGGAATGCAAGGTTTGCGAACTGATGCATTTCTGAACCCATCTTTGCAACTGCACTGAACCCTGATTCTTGGGTATGTGTAGTATGCTAGCAATTAGCTTGTGCTATTTATCTCTGTCACTTAGAGATTTGCTGTATTTTCAGAAGGCAGCCAAGTTCAAAGCTGCCAATAGATCAACATTATTTAAGGCTGATATTGCTCTAGTTCAACATGTTAATGGAATAGCAAACCACACTCCTCCAGAATGGTAGAAGAGTGGTGATACACATCATCCACATCAGTCAGTCTGAAATATGGCCTGGCATACAACGTAGACTTATAAAAATGTAACAATTTTAACATTTGCGGTTCCTTCACCCGTTATATTTTAAAGATATTAAGCCACCAGCAAATACCCCCAGCCCACACAAACGGAAACAAACTACTTCTAAATTGTGACAAAGTTAAAACTGATAACAAATAATTACTAACTTCAAATAATTACTAAGTATGAAACCCATACTTCTTGAAAAAGGTTACAGGATAACAGAGGAACACTCGCATCAGGAAGGACAAAGTTTTGATTTGTTCCCCATGTGCCACAGAAATGATAAAGTCACCATGGTTTCTTTTTGCTCTCTACAGACAGTTTTACTGCACCTGGCATCTCTTCAAAGCCCTAGTCACTCTGCCAAGCCATGCAGGATATTCTGCTCTCACCTCCTCCCTGAAGGTCAACATTATGCCATCTTGCTTCCAAACAGAGCTCCTAGTCTTTAATTCCCTTTAAGGGGAAACTTGTTCCCTGCTCTGTCATTAAGATTAATATGGTGCAGTAGCTTGAACCCTTGGTTTGTCACCATTATGTATATTGAGCTCTGTAAGGCGATCGGCAACACAGCAACCAGCAAACTTAAGGTGTGATTTTGTGTGTGTGTGTCAGGGGTGGGGGTTGGGGATTGAGGACAGAAGCCAAGTTCAACAGGTTTTATTCTAAGCTATGTATAAAGGAGAGTCTTTTAGTGCAATCCAGCAGCCCCTGTAATGTATGGCACCAGCACATCTTGACTGCAGGGAGGCAGCACTTAGAGGGACAGCTCCGTGAAAGGGTAAGGCAAAAAAGCAGTGCGCTTTCTGACCCTCACCACTGGGGGAATGCTTATATGCCATTCTTTCTAAAGCACTGCGTTACGTACTCAGTGTCTTTAATGTTTGGTTGCTTTTCCCATGCACATCATTTGTGAGTCTTTTTCATACTTCGGGTGGTTTTAACAATTGATGTATTTATTTACTCGTTTATTTAATTATTTAAATTCAGCTGCTCGTTTTTAGGTCTGGGTCCAAACTATGCGTTTCCGTCAACACTAAATAAATCACATTTCTTCCCTGGGCTAAATCTACGACTGAGGGTGGTCTTGGAGAAGCACTCGTCAAAAATGCACCTCGGAGCACTCCATACTTCCAAACTATTAAGGGAAAACTCTGGAGGCAGCCCAGAAGATTTAGATTGGGGCTTTACAAGAAAGCCAGTGATTAGGCTTGAGACACTTCCTCATGTCCTCTTTATCAAGCATCTTTTGCTAAAGCAGCTGGTACGAAATCCCCCTTGTTATGGCAACGCGATGTGCAAAATATCTCCCTTCTCTGCCACAGTGACACAAGCGAAAAGGCAAATGGTGCAACACACGCCCCCGAGCATCAGAGATGCCTCCACAAGGCGTCGCGGCTCCGTCCGAGTATGCTGAGGTTTTCATCCAGATAGCACAGGCACATACTGTGAAAACAGCCGGACCACCACAGTTTTGCTTTCCAGAAAGCCCGCTAAAGGAACCTGAACATCATGTAAAATAACATCCCGGGAATTGTTAAAAGGCAGCGAATTATACAACTGTATTGTTTGCAGTTTTTCACCATAATACGCTGTATTTTAAATACTCGTCACCCTACTGCTGCATGTAGAAAAAAAGAATATAGACAAACACGATAATATAATACTAGTAACATAATAACAAAAAACGGATTAACGCACAAACCACGTAAGTCTGTCCCGATCAAATCAGTCAGCATGTCCAGATTAACTTCCTCATTAAATACAGCAGACGACTTAATTACTTGATTGGGTTGTCACTATAATGAAATCGTAATATGTTAAGTGTGTCATTTTAAAAAGAAATCATGCAGCACTAACTTTTTGTTTCAATTTCCCTCCAAAGTGAGACATTCGTCACGCTTCTGGATAAACAGCAGCCCCACATTAACCGGCGTCCCGGTACATCCTCACGGCCACGCCGCATTTCATTAACGTGATCAAATTGCCGAATTCATTCAGGCGCTGATAAATGCGTATTGCTTGCTTTCTGCCCCAGATCCGCGGTTTAACACAGCGACGGCGCCAGACCTCGGGCAGGCTGCTGACCTGTAGTGTCTGCACCAAGTTGCCCCCCACGACGTCAACTTCATGATATTTCGTAATAAATGACTAAACGAAAGAAATGTGTCCGTAGAAATGCCACGATCAGCTTCGCACCTGTCTGCACTTCTCTGAAACTTAAGAAAAACGTCGCTTATGGCGCGTTTGGGCTGTTCAGTCGGAGTACAGTCACGCTACTTTAATTATCCCCCAGTATTACCAGGTGTTTCAGGCGGCTGCTGCTTAACGGCGAGTCTCATTATTCCCAATATTAAATAAACCAATATTTTAAAATAACCCCCCTCGGTGTACAACCCGCTAATTGCTGGTCGTATTCATGCACCGCGAGCATTTCCCCGACCCGCACTTTAATTGCACCCCCTCCCAAGCTGCCGCCCCCCCCGGCAGCGACACCGGCGCCGAGCCGCCGCCCTACCTGCTCGGCATCCTCCGCGGGACACGGCTATCCTCTCAGCGCGGAAACGCAGCAAAGGGCGGAGACGCGGCGCAGGTCGGGACGCTTCCCCCCATTTCCCAGCGCTGCCCGTCACCAGGTGCTTTTCTTCTCTCTCTCTCCCTCCCTCTATCCCTCTCTCCCTCCCTCTATCTCTCTCTTCCGCCCTCACGCACACGGACGTACATTCGCCTCTCAGTCACACCAACTTTTCTTGCTGCTTTTCATGAAATAACTCCCCGTTATAAGCGCGCGCTCTCCGTGTCGCTCGTTTCCGTTCGCAGACAGGTAACGGTGACGGCCGCCGGGTCACGTGGCGCTACGGTGACATATAAAGGAGGACCGAAGCCGCTTCATTCAGTAAAACGCCCTTCCGCACATGCCTGCGGGCTGCTAGGGCGTTTGTCCGACATTCACAATAATCACCAGAAATGAATTTACATGGCTTAATGGTAGCCTGGAATGCATCAGCTTTCCTTAAATTGCCTTACATTAAAATAAATCTTTTTTTTTTTTTTCCACACGACGTTTTTACTACGGGGTCGCGGGGCGCCTGGAGTATTTCCCAGTCAGACACGGGGCAGGGGACGCTCGGGAAGGGATGCCGCTCCTTTGTGGGGCGCGCACACATGCATACAATGGCACAGCAGTGGCAATTTTGAGATACTGACTCGCATAACTGTATTTCTAGACTTCTGAGGAAACGGGAGTGCCGTAAGATAAATGTATAAACGGAGAATATGCAGACTCTGCACAGAGAGCTGAGGGCAAGAATTGAACTTGCAACCCTATCACAATTCACAGTCATGTCAAAATATGGGCAGTCAGCTGGTTTATGTGGGACATAAACCTGTTTGCTGTTGTCCTCACCACTTGTATGTTGACTGTGCACTCTGGGGATGCAGTGCAGGTGCCGACACTGAAACTATAACATTCATAGCACTAAGCACTTTATTTATCCAAAAATTATGTAAGAACAAATATCTGATAATTCATTTCAGGAGGCTGCAGTTGGAACTCTTGCACGATGCAGGCTGAAGCCCAAAAATTAACTGTAATGTTGAACTTAAGTTATCTTTCACCAAAATGCTGTAAGAAAAATATAAACGGACAGTAGTAATACTTACACAATGAATTAAGCTACAAGTCTTGTAAGGGAATGGTGCAAAGTATTTGCAGTTTCATCAGGTACTCATAAGCTTAATATATCTGCAAAGTATGTAACTACAACTGCATGATAATCCATCAGAGGGGGATTTAACAGGAATGCCTGTCTACTGTGGGCACATTAAACATAAACATAAGTTTACCCTGACCTACAAAGAATAAACAATATCAAACAACACTCGTGATCAAATACCGAGAAATCCCTGGCAGACGACCTAAAAAAACCTGTAGAGACTACAGTACTATTGCCATCACTATCAGTAATCGCGTTGGGAGAAGATATTGAATTTCTTGTCCAGTGGAGATACTGATAGCTTAGTTTTACAGCGGGTCACCAAATGTATTAGTCGAACTTGGGATCTCTCTCTAGCCTTCGTAGCAGCCAGATGGTCTTGAGTTAGAACTTTCAATTATTCAGTCATCCTGAGAACAGATTGAATCTGTCAAGCGTGAGAGAACTTGGCTGGCCTCTTCCTGGGCTCCACAGTGTCATGTGCCCTTATCTGTGTGTGTGTGTGTGTGTGTGTGTGTGTGTGTGTGTGTGTGTGTGTGTGTGCAGTACTTGCAAAAGTATATATACAGTACTTGCAAAAGTCCTAGGCAGTCAAAGAAAGTGATGTTCAAATGCTCTGCATGTTGATGTAAAACTATACAGTCTGCCGTTAAAGTGTGTCAGTTTAGTATTCGTTTCAAAACATCACAACAAGTTCACCCCAGTCTTTACAGCTACTGGCCCATACACCTGTGTATTTTTTGACTCGACCACTAACCCACATCGTTCGGCTAATCAGTACCTCATTGAGTCATTTAACTAATTAAGTCAAATTGCATCACCAGCTCAATTAATAAATTAATGAATGCGTGGAATGGCTGAGGTGCCTCTGAAGAGAGGTTTGGGAACCGAAGTGGTGTTTTAATCGAACATAATGTAATAGTTTACAGTGTTTTAATGGAATATAATGCAAGTTGTAAAAGATCCATCCATCCACCCTCCGACCACTTACGAGGTCGCAGTGAGGCTGCAGCAAAGAGTACGCCCATGGACGGGATTCCAGTGCATTGCAGGGCACACAGATGCATACATTATGACCAGTTCAATGTTGTTCTTTAATCTGTCACTGACTTTTCCATATCATTGGTAACGATAGACTTGTATGTGCCTGTCATGGAATGTTACCACTGTTATGACTTTAAGGCAATGTGATGTGCTTCTCCCGCTCTCTAATGCATCCTGCCTCGTCAGGGTATGTCCACTGCAATTATGGAAATCACCAGAATGTACTAAATAATGTAAAGCAGTACATGAACATTATTTATCATAACTTAATCATGCTTAAGGCAATACTTAAGATATGTAATGGGAAGGTTATCACACTGGTGATTAGTAATACAAGATGGAAACATCAGTTAATAGCCCTTCATGAAGATTCCATCTGTATATTAAAAAAGCAGTTATGGCACAATAAAATAATAGTGTTTTCCCCAGGTATCAATAATACAATCAATAATGTTTAAGGAACAATTTTTGTTATTAACAAGCTTAGTTTAAATACATCAACATGGTTTCATTTTTGGGAGAAAAGACTTAAGACAGGATGGAAAATCTTTATTATGTGAACGTACACATGTGAACATTATCCAGTGTGACTTAATTTAAGGTTTTACACTAATCATTTCCTCAGCTGGATATATAAACATGTTAGATTTATTGCTAGAGGAAAGAGCAACCAAGCTACGCTTGGGATTTCAATCCCAGCTATAAATAATATTATTTCCAACGGTCTGCATAATTATCTGCTATTTTTAATATTACTGGGAGGAAAACAAATTGATGATCACTGATGAAAATGTTCAGTATGAAGAAATAATGTGCGCACTTCGTTTAGGTTCATAGTAAACAAAAACAGGACATTCCCATGGGCCCCGGCCATGATGCGTGATCAGAGAATGGATGGATAGAAAAACAGTACAGAATTTCTTGCACTGTTTTTAGAAATGCATATTTCATTCATCAAACGTAGATGAACCATGTATCTTTGTTGGTGTACATGTGCTTTTTTTTAAAAAAAAAAAACATCTAAAAGGTAGCTGATATTTGTTAGCCACTTTTGTGATGCCTCCACTCCGTATTCAATCTGTAGATCAGTGTCGTGGGTTGTGGGTTCAGCCCAGGGAGATGGATCCCGTGTTGTGCTTGCTGCTGTGATGCTCGGATCTGGCGGGGCTTTCTAAGTCAGTCTCAAGGAGGCTTTCTGCTAAGCGAATAGCATATGGAATGTAATCCATTTCGATAAAAGGAATACAATCCACTATGGATCTGGCTTTTACACCTGCGTCCGCATTGTAATCATTCTGAGAGCATTCTGGTAATCCAATTGATGTTGCTTACATGGAATGGCAGTCCTCTAGCTTAGTCATTTGGCTCCACAGGCTATCCAGTCCTGAAATTAAAATGGCCAGTTCTCGACCGAGTGCTGCAATCACAAGTGTTAAGGCGACCTTGCAGCACCTGGTATTCAAATCAACGGAATGAAAAACAACAGCTTTTGAAGGTGTCCGGCACCTGAATCCTCTGACAGAGTTCTTATCTTAAAGCTGCTGGGATAAGAATATGATTCTAAATAACTGAGGATTTATGGTTGTTTTGTTTAATATGACAGAAAGACCTTATTAATTAGTATTTACTAGGAGCCCATTTAAGATCTGGGACCTGAGTATTGCTGTGGATGCATGCATAGTGTTTATCTCATTAATGGTGGCATTTAGATATGGCAGTAAAGGCAATGAACTGGTAAGCAACACCCAGGAGAGAGGGCTGTGCAAGAGGTAGTGAGAGAACTGCTTGGAGTGTACTGATTCAGTATAGAGTGTAAAAATGTGTGCTTTGTACAACACTGTAAGTCACTAGCAAAATAAAGTGTCTCTATTCTCCGCTGTCTGGTTAGTTGTTTACTTCTGCAGCATTTGCATCGTCTATGAACACTAAAAGGAGGGGACCTGCAGCAAAAACTGTGTTTTGCAGTGCATGGGCATTTGTCGAACCCCTTTGAATACAAGCATTCAAAGCACTGGCCAGCAGTACAGTGGGAAAAAAATGTCAAGTGGCTTAGTGAAAGAGAAAGACAGCAGTGTAAAAATGCATGAGTAGCTGATCCTTGCCTGACCCTGTCAGTCCAGTGATGTCTCATACTCTCCGCCTGGGATAACTGCAGAGGGGGCACGCCTCCCCCACCAGGAACCAGCTCGCAGGACATAATCTCTCCCAGAATCAATCCCAGGGATGGACGACAGGATCTGAGCACTACTATGAGTCATTATGAAGATGCCAGCCAGCCACTTGTACTGCACATGGAAGCTGATTATCATGCACACCTTCTGCTTTCACCTTGCAGAAGAAACACGACCAAATCAGTAAACGTGGTATGGCTGGTAGATGTAGAAGCATGACAACAACAAAATCTAGCATAATCACATGGCCTGTTGCCATTTTATTATTTAAAATATGAATTAATGGCCAGAGCGATAATAATAGTATATTGGCCATATGTACAGGTGAACTGTAAGGGTATTCTTGTTTCAATGTATCTAATTTTTAAATCTTCGTTTTCAAATTTGTTTCAGAGTAGTAATAGTGGGAGTCTGGATGGCTGTGGTGAGGACATTACGAAAACCGTATACCTCCATGGCAAAATGGAGAGCAGCTTTGTCAGCAATGACCCAATGAAAAAAGGCTATTTCATTCATTTAGGGTACCTTCCCCCATTTAAGACGATCAGACAAGAAGCAGGCCAAAAGCTTAACTAATAACTCTTAATGAACAGCAACTCTTATGTGGTTACATGAATGCAATAAATTAATATTTAAACATGTACTGAGAGAAAAACACCAGAAATTACAAACAACAAAAAAATTGCAGCACATTCTAATTTAGTCATATAACATTTTTATTAAAGTTATATGATTTATTATAATTACATTTGTTCTTTCAACATATTACCAAAAATAAAATTCTACCTTAAAACAAAAACAACCGAGGATAAACTAGGCTATATGAAATATAAACAAAAATAACATTGTGTGTAATAACACTAACGTGAGGTGAACGTTTCCCTGCCTTCTGTCTGAAAACAGTTTAGCCTCTAGAAATATGATTCATCTGACAGGACACAACCCCACCCTCCCTGGCATTTCCTGAAGCTCAATTTTCTTGGCAAAGTTCATAGTTTTATTATCCATAACCCCCATTATTCTGTTCTGTATTCATTATGCCACTATTGATTTGTGGCTTTCGTTTTATCTCTGATAACTGAAAGAAGGCCCATTCTTCCTGCAAACGTATATTTCAATGAGAGTCTTACACTAAGTTGACAGAATTTTGGTATGTTGTGGAATTAAATTAAGGTTCAGGTTCTGGTCCTGGCTGGTCCACTCGTCAATGAATTCATCACTTCTGAGGCAGAGTCACGTAATTTTATGAGTATACATGTGAGACAGGCTTGCACCGGATGGCCGCTCATCCCAGGATACCTCAGAACAACCAGAGGGGAACCTACAGGATCACAGGAACAGCTTCCATGCTGCATATACACAAAGCCCACCAGGAATCGAATGCACAGCCTTGGGGATATTGTAATAATAGTATCTTATGCATCCCCATGGGGAGATTCTTTCTTTTGCCTACCCCATCTTCTGCTTCATGCTTCAGGTGAGAGCAAGCTTGGCAGCGAAGGGTAGCCACCGGTAGCGGTGCCAGTGAACCTGGGGGGTTAAGGGCCTTGCTTAAGGGCCCATAGGCATGTGACTATTTTTGCCAAAGCTGGCCTCAAACCAGTGACCATCCAATCACAGGGACAGAGATGCTACCCCCTGATTCGCTGCACCATCCAACCTACTCTGTAAGGCCTGATAAAATTGTTTTACATGTATTGTGATTGAATTCTAATGTCATGAATTGAGTGATTGACTGACGATTTCTACAATACCTTGTTTCCATTACATAATATGTTTGAGAGATTACAGGGTTTTTTTTTTTCCCAGCGTGACCCATTTTGATCTCGATCCACGGAAAGCTTTAAAGATTTTTTTAAACCTTTTAGTTTTTCAACTGTGTCTTTTTGCAATATCTTGCAGCTAAAAATGTTCGTTCCGAGTTTCAATACCATGCATGGATGAAGATACATATGGAATTACAAGACTTTCTTTTGCCTTAGAAACAAGCAATCAGGCAATCGGGACATAATTGCCTTCAAGGCTTTTGTTTGAATCCGCAGAAATCTGTACCCACCTGTCTTCATTGCTTGCCACTTAAATTTTGGTTCAATCAAAAGTGAGTACAAATAATAAAGATAATGTTAGATGAGTAATGATTTCCCATTTTCTCCTGACTTGTACCCTGTTATTAGTTAGATCAGGATGGCAGTGGAAATTAATTCTCTTTTCACTTAGAAGGAACATTACCATGATTCATTTTGTCATGGAGTGGAAGAAAATAGAGGATTCCAGCAATTTGAAGGGTGAAATCAATTTGTCCCAGTGTGGGTGAAACCAAATGGCATCGGCATAAACAAGTATGAAATTACCCTCTCTGTCTTCGCAGCTAATGGAAAAAGAAGAGCAATCTGAGAGGTCCTTTCTAGCGAGAATGCTACTTGATTTCTGCCTTCGGAAAGGAAACAGATTCACTCAGTGCAATTGCAGTTATCTTAATCTGACTTAAAGCTAGTTGTTATGTGAGTCATTTGGAAATCAATTAAATGGTCTGGTTTTTCATTTCTCCGACACTTAGCTGTTGTGACATTTGCAAATCATGGCTTTTTTGTGGGTCAAGCTAGTGCTGTAGACATGTAAAAGCAACATACGGTGTGCGCCTGCCTATTAATGCTACTGTTTTCAATTATGAGTCTTGCGCTGCAGTCAAGGGCATAACTTTGGGTTGAGCATTGGGACAGGGGGGCGTTGAGGTCTCCACCCATTTAAGGGGGTCCAGGGGGTTGTGTTACTGTAGCTGCTTTTGATTATTGGGGGGGGCTACAACCCCTCCATTCCCCATAATTTATACCCATGGCTGCAACTGAATACATACCACAAGCACACAGGTGTCAAAGAGGTTCACTTACTGTTTGGCTAAGCATTAATGTGACCAGTGTGCATGATCTATACATTTATTAATGTGGAGTGACTGTATCTTAGAAACAGTCACCCTCCTGGGATTTTCACATACTGCAGCACCTACAGTTTACAGAGAATGGTGTGATGGACAAAAAACATCCAATGGCATTGACCAATGGCATTTCTTTGCCAGAAAAGACTTTGTTATTAAGATAAGAGACTTAGCAGAGGCTCATTAAACGTAACCGCAATGCATTAAGTGCAAAAACAGCTCAGTCCAGCAGTGGCGTACAGAATGGCTTCTTTGAACATGCAAGTAATTTACCCTGAAAGTTGTTCTGGAGGCAAAAGTGGGTCCTACCCGGTATTAGCTAGGTGTACCTAATAAAGTGGGTCCTACCCAGTATTAGCTAGGTGTACCTAATAAAGTGGGTCCTACCTGGTACTAGCTGGATGTACCTAATAAAGTGGGTCCTACCCGGTACTAGCTAGGTGTACCTAATAAAGTGGGTCCTACCTGGTACTAGCTGGATGTACCTAATAAAGTGGGCCCTACCTGGTATTAGCTAGGTGTACCTAATAAAGTGGGTCCTACCCGGTACTGGCTAGGTGTACCTAATAAAGTGGGTCCTACCCGGTACTAGCTGGATGTACCTAATAAAGTGCGCCCTACCCGGTATTAGCTAGGTGTACCTAATAAAGTGGGTCCTACCCGGTATTAGCTAGGTGTACCTAATAAAGTGGGTCCTACCCAGTACTAGCTAGATGTACCTAATAAAGTGGGCCCTACCCGGTATTAGCTAGGTGTACCTAATAAAGTGGGTCCTACCCGGTACTAGCTGGGTGTACCTAATAAAGTGGGCCCTACCTGGTATTAGCTAGGTGTACCTAATAAAGTGGGTCCTACCCGGTACTGGCTAG
>JAODLD010000045.1:3199357-3212113 GCA_026781065.1 Mormyrops boulengeri | reverse complement strand
CTAGGTGTACCTAATAAAGTGGGCCCTACCCGGTACTAGCTAGGTGTACCTAATAAAGTGGGCCCTACCCGGTACTAGCTAGGTGTACCTAATAAAGTGGGTCCTACCCGGTACTAGCTAGGTGTACCTAATAAAGTGGGCCCTACCCGGTACTAACTAGGTGTACCTAATAAAGTGGGCCCTACCTGGTACTAGCTGGATGTACCTAATAAACTTGCTACTTAGAGTATATATGTCTTTTGCTTATAATATCTCCTGTCTGGTGATGCTACCCTCGATTTGCACTGTGCTTAATAACCCTAAACCCAGTACTCAATATTTTATTTGGATTATTCATAAAATATTTTGTTTTGTCATTTAAAATAGTATTAGACAAACAACAATTTTTCCGGATGCAAAGTTCATAAATCAGTTGCTTTTAGCAAATGAATTCACTCTCTCACTCCACCTGCTGCCTCTTTTTGGTATAACTGTCTATGGTAAATCAAAAACACACAACCAAACATAATTTGTCAGCTTTTCTGTAAAAACGATGTTTTCCTGTGGTGTCCAAAGAAGTCAGGTGGCTGGATCTGGTGTTTAAAGGCCACCACAGGCCTACAACACATATTTGATGTCAACTTCTGGATTCCAAATAGAACTGAGTCCTGCTTGACTATGATTTGAGAGACATTGCGTATCTTGATTAGACCAGGTGTGTGAAGGAACTGGGGGGTGTGGTTGTCTCAAGAGACAGAGTCACATGACAGTGGCTGTTTGTGTTGATTCATTAGACCTGTCCTCTGTTCATTTCTGATGGTATAAATTAATGTGGCCCATTTCACACCCCTACCTGATGAAACTCTGCCTCCTGATTTATTTTTGCTTTGTAGACATTTTTTCACTCATACCAGCTTTAGTTTTTCATTGACCCTGTTGCTCTGCAGGCTGTATACATCCAGAAAAGGGAAACCGCATCCTTGCATCTCCACGTCAAGTGACTCCATTTGCCATCCCAGCTAAAGTAATTTCTAAAACTTCAACAAGAAGCTTCTTGCACTTCAGCTGAACTCTGACCAAATGGTCTTTACCTCGTGTCACAGGTACCTCTAATGAAGCAAAGACGAGCTGCAGAAGGATGGTCTTTATGGACCAGTCAAAACCCCGCAGGAATCAGCTGGCATGATGAATGACTGACGCAAAAATGTGCAGTTATCTGATGTCATCCTTTATAGGGCACAAAATACAGAGAGGTAGTTGGAAGTCCCATGTCGTTCTTGGCTACGCCCAGCACCTTCGTGTCTTGGGGATCTGAGATGGAATCAAGACGGATGCTCAAGTTTTGGTTTTTCTGACCAAGTCTAGCCTGACTAAAGGCCTTTATCATCTCGTGGATGATAAAGAAGGATCTGGGGACTGCTTGGCATCATCCCTCAGCCCCTCACTTCCCAAGATAGAGGACCGCGGTGCGGAGTTGCTGCTGTCCTTGGCTGTGGGACTATTGATTCATGGTCACAATGACTCCGGCATCTCAGAGGGTGGGTCCTTGACTGATTGGGAAGGCCAAGACAAGGCGAGTGATTTCAGGTCTTGTAGCCCAGCCTCCCTGCTGATAGATGACCATACCTACCCACACAGGCTGGCTGGGCAGATCAATACCTTAAGAGCAGGGGAGTGAGTCGAGGAATCCAGCTATGCTACTGACACACAAGGTGCACAGCCTAGCTGATTTATCGCAGATGTACCTCAAAGGTTCTGCTTGGAAGTCACAAGCATACCGGAATAGCCGTATGGACACACATCCTAGTACTGAAAGATACGCATATCACTCATATCAACATAATGATAATTCAAAAATTAAAAGCTGGCTAGATACAAAACAAATTCAAGTTACCTTTCTTGCTTGGAGATTTTAGAACAGGGTATTATGGTACAATATTAGGGTACAATTCCCCTCCTGGAGTTCCACCCTGTATGTATCACGTTTATCTGTTAGTCTCAGCTCCAAACACAAATCATTCTCACTGCCTGTTTATTATAGTGTATTTGTCATGCTTATTTCTACTTCCTATCTACCTACAGTAGCGAGTTTTATTACCTCTCAATTGCTCCATGTACACAATTCATTTGTTAATAAAACCAGTTGATGACAAAAGGTGCTGACACGTGTTTGCTTTTGTTGAGTGATGACACCTTTCCACTAATGATAATGATGCTGTTTTCTGCTTAGAGCAGCTCAAATGTAATTGATGAAGGTAGAGTCTGCGCAGACTGCTTAATGTTGCTTAGGAGTCCGTTAATGGACACCGGCACGACAAGGTAGAAGAACAAAATTAGTTTCAGTAAAGGATCTTTATTGGACCTCATTCAATGCACAGGCAATGCAAAGTACAAATATGAGCACACAAACACAAATGCCAAGGGTGGAAGGTAGGCTTTTACATCAGTCACCGTTATGTTTTGCGGAAACAAGACATTAATTTAGCTTTAAATAAAACGTTTTGAGGAAAAGAACTGCTTTATGATTTGTGTTGTTTAGAAGCAAGGCGTGGTGGAAGAGTGGTAAAATTCTTGGTTTTAAAATATTTAAGATTTTCTGTAAAAAAATTGACGCTCTACTGAAGTGGCCCCAATTCCTCCTGATTTTGGGTTGCGGGGTCCCTGTGGGAGTGGAGATCTTATGTTTACTGCACCCCTGCAGGTACAAGCAGGCGTGCAGGGTCGCACGCATGCCGGCTGGCGGGGGGTAAGCTGCGATCAGATCGCTGTAGTCTTTGCGCCCCTTATTTCATTCTGGAGAAGCCGAGAGACAGAGCAGGTAACAGTAACCTCAGCTTTATGTGATGTGACATTCTGCGTTTCTGTCGCTTCTCGCCGGTGTGTTCCCGTTATACGTGACCCCGTTAGTTCTGAACATGATCATCGAAGCATGGAGTTTTTAGCCTTCGGTTAACTCCGAGCCGGGAAACAGCTAACAGGTACCGTTTATGCCACTAAGCACATATAAGAAGCTTCAGGGCCATGTTTAGTCAGACCTCAGGTGCACACAGCCTGAACTAAGCTGATTTAATTTGTATTTAAAAAGCTGGAGGAATACACACGTCGGGGCATATTTGCTAAGATAGGCACGATTCAGATAAGGGTTTTTTCAGCTTAGTGTTTTTTTTTCCAGTTTTGATGATTATGTAAATGAGCCCACAGGAAGATTGTTAATTTGTGGCTTCTGCGTGTTGCCTGCAGGCTACAGCAGCAGCAGCACTGGCCTCCGGGTGGCATGGCGATGGCTCGGTCATGAGTTGAGGGACTCCTTTCATTGTTTGATCAGCACGCTGGCTAATGAATACATGAAGACTGTTACGGCTTATATTCGGCACTAAAGTAATATATATCATATACAGTATTATACGGCATTTTCAGTGTAGAAATTCAGAGTACCACCAAATTGGTTTATGGTATAGGGGTGACATCCTTGGCTCCCTAAGTATGGTGTTTGCATGTTCTCCCCGTGTCATCGCGGGATTTCCTCCGGGTACTCTGATTTCCCTCCCCACAAGCCACAAACATGCTGAGGTTAATTAGAGTTACTAAATTGCTCTTAGGCCTTGAGTATTCCCTGGGATGGGTTGCTGCTCCATCCTGGGTTGCTCCCTGCCTTGCACCCGTAGGTTCCGGACCCCCACGACCCTGCATAGGACGAGCAGTTACAGAAGGTGGATGGATGGATAGTTTAAGGTATGTTAGATGCTAAATGAAAAGCTGTGATTCCTTCATCACTGATGGTCTTGAATGACAACAGCGGAGATGTGTGTGGTTGGAGAAGGTAGAACTGCATTTGACAGCCAGGAACAGTATAAGTAGTTTTCTCCAAACTACTTGTGACATGATTTTTGTGACTCTGGAAGGGTTTCGTTTCTTGGGCCAAGCAGACCTCCAAGCAGACATATCCGGCCAGGAGTCTGCAGATTGCAGCACAGGTGCGGGAAAGTGCCACTGTGACTGATGGTGTGTTTGTTTTGGAGAATCCCTTCAAGTACAGGGAGACATATCTCCAAAGCCACAATGGCCGCTGGCACCTGCACTTTCCATGCATTGATAAATCACATCAGGTCAGTTATTTGAAGCGGGGAGTATCATCTCCTCCCAGTAGCTGCATCAGGCATTGGAACCTCGATAATTGTGATAAGCCAAGTATGCGAGCACACCTACTTTCTCCCGTGATGGACTGCCATCCCAGCCAGGGTGCCCTGCTTACACCCTACACTTTCCACGATTGGTTCTGATCTCTGTAACTCTACCTGGATCTGACTTAGATCTCAACCTTCCTCAAAATCCTAATGAGCTCTCTGGGCTGTTCAAGCTGAGACGAAAGTTTGCCTGCATCATGATCACTTAAAATAAGAAGAACCAGTCCTCCACTCAATGTTACTATATCCGGTGATAATATTTATGGTCCTGCTTTGTTGTGTGGCTAAATCATCACCGTAAGCAACTTGCTGTAGTGACAAAACATACATAAAAGCAGAAGTATATTGCATAAATCAGGCAGAAAGTTAAATATAGGCATTAATAAATCCCAGTGGTATTATGCACACCATCTGTACCTACAAAGACACCTTGTGTTGGAAACTTTATAGTCAGAAATACATTCTTCAGTCTTTCTAGGCATTTGGAGAAAAACACTATCTGCACCTTCACACTGCATTCATTATGCATTAATAGAACATTCATAAGCAGTATGTAATTTTACCTTAATGTGTCTTAAAGCATTGCACATAATGCATATGCATAATACTGCATACTATGCATACTGCATAATACTTTCAATGAACGAGACATGACAGCTGTAATATACATTAATAACAAACATTATAATCGCATAATCATATAATGTTTGTTGTTATGTATACTAAAGCTGTCACGGTAGGTTAGGATTTAAAGGTGTAATTGCATGCTGCTTATGAATGTTCTATGAATGCATCATGAATGCATTATGAATGCATTATGAATGCATTATGAAGGTGCAGTTAATGTAAAGCATTGCCACTTAATTTGCTTTAAAAAATGGGCGATGATTGTTTTTTTAATCAATACCTAAATGAGCGGACTGGCGTAACCGTCGTCAATAATGTCTCATAGTCGAAACAGAAAGTATGGGGTCTTATGTTCTCCGTGGTAATGTGTGCTGCAGGTCTGAAGCTGTGCTTGTGGCTGTCAGCATTGTTATTGATGAGAATGTAAAGATAGAAATTAATAACAGGCATGAGCTGTTTCAGTGTCACGCTCTGTCGCGATGGTCACATGACTTTCTGCGCTGCTGCTTCCGTCACCTGACTTGCAAGAATTATTGGTTCCTAACAGTATTAGAAAGAAATACCGTTAAGGAAATTGGTGGTGGCGCGATAGACTGTGACAATTAAGATGTATGACTTTCTACCTGGGCGTTGTCTCTAATATAGACGTTCCCCAGCTTGGATGATCATATCTGCAGGAACTAGGAGCTACTGGAGGCTGGTCCATCTTTATTATCTGACTCATCCTTCTCAACGTCAGGCGGCAGTTCATTTGTTCCTCGTTTTTGTACCAGCTGTTAAGGTTAAACCAGCTGAATGTCAAGGATTGATCCTGCGACTGATATAACGACATTCCGATAATCCCGGATGCTTGTGTATCCTTGCATGTAGTGCCCCATAATTTATGGACTTTCCACGCAAGGTTTAATATGCTCGCTAACATCCAGAGGAGCCATGGCATCTAATTAAGGAATAGCACGTGTGGAGAAGGTGTTAAAGACGGGGGGTCGTCCCGCTGAGCTGAAACAATAATGGCGTAGGTCATTGACGGGGATGCAGTCAAGGTTATGGCGAGAGTCTGACAGATGGCTCCGTGTGGGGCCACTGCGATGGCCTCGCATAATGGTGTCTCACAAACGATCATGGGCGGAAGAACACAGATGACATTTAATAATGACAAAACTCTCAGCCACCTCCCAAGACCCACCTCCCCCTCCGAAAGTAAGGGCCCCCTCTTTCTCACAACGAACCTCAGCAAAGTGGAGAGCCTGCATGCCTGCTGTCGTGTGCCCAGGGAATCCGTGTTGACGCTTTACCTTCGGGGTTTTTCAGTCCGCCTCCGCTTTAATTTCAGCTCTGGGACAGAGGACAGGTCGCAGCTGACTGGACGCCAGCATCGGCAAAAGCGCTGTGGCAGCCATTGCAGGGTGGCAACCATCACAGGGTGGCAACCATCATAGGGTGGCAGCAATCATGAGGGGGCAACCATCACATGGTGGCAACCATCACTGGGTGGCAGCAATCATGAGGGGGCAACCATCACTGGGTGGCAATTATCGTGGGGTGGCAGCCATCATGAGGGGGCAACCATCACAGGGTGGCAACCATCACTAGGTGGCAATCATCATGAGGAGACAACCATCACTGGGTGACAGCTATCACCAGGTAGCAACTATTGCTGGGTGGCAACCATCACTGGGTGGCAATCATCGTGGGGTGGCAGCCATCATGAGGGAGCAACTATTGCCGGGTGGCAACCATCACTGGGTGGCAACCAACACTGGGTGGCAACCATTACTGGGTGGCAATCATCGTGGGGTGGCAGCCATCATGAAGGGGCAACCATCACTGGGTGGCAATCATCGCGGGGTGGCAGCCATCATGAGAGGGCAACCATCACAGGGTGGCAACCATCACTAGGTGGCAATCATCATGGGGTGGCAGCAATCATGAGGAGACAACCATCACTGGGTGACAACTATCACCAGGTAGCAACTATTGCCGGGTGGCAACCATCACTGGGTGGCAACCAACACTGGGTGGCAACCATTACTGGGTGGCAATCATCGCGTGGTGGCAGCAATCATGAGGGGGCAACCATCACTGGGTGACAACTATCACCAGGTAGCAACTATTGCCGGGTGGCAGACATCACGAGGTGACTGTGTTTATGGCCTTCTTTCCATTCCTGTCAAGACTTACCGAGAGACTGACATTCCACAGCGCTAGGATTACTGAAGCTGTACGAGAAACTGATACTCAGATACCCCCCCCGCCCTGCCCCCCCTTACGCTCAGTGGTATTATTTTTCTTTGTGCCGGTTGCAGTGTGGCCTACTGTAGACTGTCCCACTGGCTGCAATCGACTCTCTTTTCTGTTTCTTTCTGCCGCTCCAGACGCCCCAGGATGGTCATATGACCTGGGAGCCGTGTGCTGAGTTGCTGTTCTGGCTACATTTGCAGGTATTAAAAAAGCCAAATTGGATAAACATCTAACTAAGTGTCTGAAAGACGTGTACAGCAACCCAGAGAGGCGAGGGAATACAGAAAGGGTGAAGCACAGCACTCGCCGACCTCCGCGTCCGTATCGGACGGCGGTAGCTACAAAGCAAATAGTTTTTTCATTATTATAAAACCTTAAAACCCCTCTAGCCCAGTCTTTGTCGATTTGTTTTATGTTTTCAGTCACGGCTGGGCTGGAAATAAATGCTTCCATGAATTTTTCCATTAATCTAAAACGTCTGTAGAAATAAAGCAGGGTGCGGGTCCCAGCACTGACTCGCATCAGAGTGGGCGCCGGCCTGTCGCTCCCGTGTAACTCATTTTCATTCACGTGAGTCCTAACCTTGTCCGCGGACAGAGATTTGTGTATTTTTAAACGTCATATTTTTCATGAGTACAATTAAGCAGAATAAGCTGCTTCCCCGTTTTAATAAACATATTTAAGGATTTGACAGCTCTGTGGGAATGGTAAACATAGTTTGATGGGGAAATGAAAGGAAAATATAGGAAGGGCATTTTATTCAGGATGTACATCAGAAGCCAAACATGCCTAAAATAAAGCTGTACACATTAAAAGCAGGATAATTCGGTATTGACTGGAGAGATGTGGTATTTTACACATAGAATCAAAAGGCGATTTGCATTTATAGGACTTTCTATAGCTTTTATCGGTGAAGTGACATAGCGAGTGACTAAAATAAAACGACAATCGCATAAAGCAGGATAATAAAAGTGTCCATCCTCCAGAAGGGGATAACGGCCACCGTAACCTGTAAACGTTCTGCTGGGTCATCAATCCTCCTATTGAACCTGGCTGCTGATGGACTTAACAGCTACTCGCTATGCAAATCTGGCTGATGACTGCGACAGCATGAGCCAAATGCTGGGACATAATTGTTAGTGTTACAGTAATATCGAAAGACGTAGAACGCACAAATGAGATACGTTACAGTGGAGAAATCTAACTAGTGATATCCAACTATACTGTGCAAAATTAGGATCAGCAAAGCAAACATTCAGTGTCATGACCAGGTCTGGACTGGTAAATTTTGCTGAGTGTGTGTATATGAATGTGTGCGTGTGACCAAAAGTCCCCACAATGTGATAAAAACCTGTTATTTTGATTTTTCAGTCTCCACAAGGGGAAACTCAGCTTTATAAAAATCTGTGACTGCAATCAAAAAAACTAAAAATGCTAGAAGTCTTGTATTTTGTTTGGTTACTTATGGTTAAGGTTAAGGCTGGGTGCGGGTTACAGTCGTCATGTTGGGATTAGAGTTTTCCCCATAGAAATGAATGGAGAGTCCCCACAAAGATACCTGTGTGTGTGTGGCGGGTGGGCCTGCATGATCGGGGGAGATGTCGGTCCTCCACGATGAATCTTGCTGCGGGGAGTGGGGGTGGAGGATCATGATCCTTTTGCCATCCCGCATACCCAGAACCCAGTGGGGGACTGCCCAGTATTCCTGATGGCCAGTCCTTCCCGGACCATGGCTGTGTGTGTGTTACTGAGGTCAATTTATGGTATAGCTGGACAGCCCTAATCACCCTTACAGTGACACTCAGTTCTCCTACACTGCCAAAGCCTCACCTGCCCCCCCCGCCCCCCTCCTCATTGCCAATTAATCCATGCCATCCACAGTGTCCATAACTCAGGATTTGTTTTGCATGTTCATTATACCTGGAAGGCGGGAGCTGGGGTGGGAAATGTCAGCTTCTAATTGGCCCGCAGGGGGGAAAGGTCAGTGGAGACAGGAAGTCGCTGTGCAGCATATGGACCAAATGCCACCGGCAACGGCTCGCGGACACTCGATCGGGCGGGGAAAGCCCCGCGGCGGCACGGCATCGATTACCGTCTCTAGGCCATGAGGGTTTCTCATCGCGACCGTCCCTGAAGCCTCACCAGTGAGTGACATGAGATCCATCACCACGTCACACATATTTAATTAAAAAGTTGAATGTGATCTTTTTTCTTCCATATCGTTTTCCTGATATTTGTGTATTTGTGTATTTGATTAATAAAACAAAATGGATAAAAATGGATATTCCACGGAAGGAGGAAAATTGCCCGTCCAAGGATGTACATCAACAGACAAAGGTAACAGTCGTTAAAATGACAGCACAAAGTGAAAGATCAATATCTGGAAAGTGCTGAAGATGAGACATCGGCATGAGAGCGAGAATGCCGGCTGGCAGAGCGAGGCGTGGTGAGCTAATGGACTTCCCCATGTCACCCAGCAGATGTAGCGCCGTTCATTTCTAAACGGTAATTCTTTATTAAGAGAAGCTGGTGGCCAGTGAATTGTCAAGGACCGGACCCATTAACTATTGTCAAAACGTATCATTAGGCAGCATGAAACAGGCAAACAAATTCCGCACTGTGCATGAGTAACAGCAGCGTGAGTTATTAGGCCCGATCAATAACTGGGATCTGGCTGTCAGGTGCAGCGGTCGGATGTGCTTCTCATTCACTTTTAAAAGACTCTCCATTTATAACGCGAGTCATCCCGCTCAGAAGCAGACTTTGGGATGGTGTCTGTTTAGCGTTAACGGATGTGAGGTGTAGGGACCCTGCAAGAGGAGCTTGTGAAGGCTCAAAGCTTCAGAGTTGGCCGTTCCTGATAACAACTGGCCTGAGGATTACTGCAAAATGAAGGCATGATAGACCCTATAACAGGGTAGGAGATTTTGGGCCCTAAGAAATCATATCATGATAGGCCCCCAACCCAGGCCAATCCAGTTATGTTTCAAATTTTTTAGGGCCCCTATTTCTGCTGCCTTCCCCTCATTTACGACGCCCCCCTGCTCCAACCATTTTTTTACAGTGAGAGCCACTTCTACAAAGTAAACAATGTGTGGGGGTGGGGGGTGCATGGCCATACCTGCCACTGAGGACACCGAGGTCAATTCCTCATATTTAACATATATAACTCGAATAACCATGATCCATTACAGGGCACACTTCGGAAGAGCTATCACTTTTGACCTTGTTATTTTAAATATCCTGGCTATGGCCCTCGGGGGGGCTATGTGTCAGGGGGGAAAGGAGGGTGGATAATTTAATCCGATTTCAGAGCAGGGTAGCTCGCGGTCGATGTGTTGCCAACCACTGCCCAGATAGATCCATTCCCATGTTTGTCCAATTACATGGCATGAATAATCAAATCTGTTCACTGGATATAAGAATGAAGAGATTATTTGGGTTCCACTGAAAGGGAAGCGACATATGAAGCAGCAGAAATGGAGGTGCATGTGTTTTCACCTCCATCAAGGAAGTACACAAGCTGCATGCTATGAGCTGGGGGAGTTCATCCTCACTCACCCTGTGCAACAGTTAGAAAATGTCAATATCTGCAGTGCAGTGTACAGGTACTCCGCGGCTTACAGTGGGGTTACGTTCTGATGACCGTAAGTCGAATATGAATATGATACGATAAATTATTAAGTAAACAAATAACTACTGTCACTGAATAAGTGATAAATAACTAAGTACCAGTAATTGAAAAGTAAATAAATTAATATAAGTTTATTCGGTTAAACACCGAAAAAATGTGATACGCCACTGTATGAGATGTTTCCGGTCGCTACAGAGACCGGAAGCATGTCTGTGCGGATGCTGGCATCGCTCAGAATCAGTGCGAAGTATCGCGCGGCAGATTGCTAGCCTGGGAAAACATCAAGATTCAAAGTTGACTACTAAATGTTCATCACTATGGCACCATTGTAAAGTTGAAATATAGTACGTCGAACCATCGTAAAGCGAGGAGCTTCTCTATATGTGTCTATTGACGTGAGCACCGTTAACGTTTGCATCAATATTGCTAACCACCCTTGCATGCCACCTCCCGTTCTGAATGTCACGCCCTTTTGTGGCCGCTGCAGTTAGCGGCGGACGGAGGATAGAGATGTGTAGAACTTAACGACGCTCCCTTTGGCAGCACGTGCTGCCGGGTGCAGTTCCTGAGCGCAAATGCCGCCCAGACACTGTCCAAAATATTCTCACTTGATGAGAATCCACACGGCAATCACTTAAAGTGCTAATAAATGTTCAAGGTATCCAGAGGTAATTTGTTGATGCTGCTTTTACGTAACAGATTTTATAGAAGATCTGCCCTGAATTTTAATCAGTTCTTAAGTGTCTTGATAGCAGCGGAATAACATTTTAAAGCTGAAATGATAATCTGAATTCAAGTTGCAGATTAGTTTGGAACAACAAAGGCTGGGACAGCGAGGCTATGTTGACATGTAATTCGTTGGTGCATTGCAGAACTTTAGAGGGTAACTAGTGTTTGCTGCTGTACTGGCTGTTGTACAAGTTCTGAGGAGACTCTCAGCCCTCGCGTGAGACGTGTCCACTCAGCTGCAACGGCAGCGGCTCAGGGAGACATACCGCCACTGCCTCCTACAGCCAACCTCACAGAAGCTCCAGCGCACTGTGTCACTCAACTGGATGCTGAGTGCATCAAAAGGCAATGTCACAAAGGTCTATCATTAGGGTGCAGCTGAAAGCAATAGGGAATAAAACTAAATCTAAGTGACATTTATTCCCTGGGATGTACAGTGCCAGATGAAAAACTGGACACACCTGCTTTTAATATATCTATCTCCATTTTAGCTATGTTATTCAGCTTATAGTGGAAGGCCGGATCATATATTGCAACGACAAAGAGAAGTGCTCAACGTCTCTAAATTTTCCGACATTTTAGACTCTTCAAAATAACCCCCTTTGGCTTTGATGACATCACTGCAGACTTTTGTCATTCCTTCAACCAGCTCCCAGATGTAGCCACCTTTAATGCTTCTCTAACATCCTGAAGGAGTTTCCACAAGTTCTGGGTAAATGTTGGCTACCCTCCTCTTACTCTTCATTACAACTCATCCAGAACCAGCTGTATTGTTCAGGTGGGGGGATTGTGGGGGCCAGGTTACCTGTGCCAGCACTCCATCTCTTTCCCTGTTTCCTTGCATAACCTGGAGGATCATTATCTTGGTGAAAAACAAATTATTTTCAGTAGTTATGCCCAGACTTTTGACTGGTACTGTATCTACTGAAATAACCTGCTGGTTTGAAGTACTTCTGAGCCAGTTAGACCCCCTCCAAAGCAGTTGCTAAAATCCTTAGTGTTTTCTGTGCTTATTTTGTCACTGGTTAGAGCAGTGTGGTTTAGGTGGCCGGCCATCTTCACTGTGACCTATCTGACAGGTGAAACCCCATGAACTTCTCTGTTAGAATCCCTTTTGTATGATCTCACTGCTGAGACATCAGTCTGTTTAACGCTAACTCCTGTACCGGGCACTGTATGGCCAAAGTGGAATCCTGACCCCTCTGAAATGCGCCGACTGTCACGCCCAGCCCCGATCACCCTCCTGTGAACCACACCTCCTCGTTAACCCCGTGTGGAATCCTCCCGTTTACCTGCTGTTGTCAGTGTCCTGCTCGTTACCCTGTGTATTTAGTCCGCGTTCTAGTCAGTCTTCCCCAGATC
>JAODLD010000045.1:3173629-3192029 GCA_026781065.1 Mormyrops boulengeri | reverse complement strand
CCCCACCCCCCATCTGAGCACCCCTCAAAGAACCTATGCTTGGTACTGCTTTGAAATATTTGTAATTGATTTATACGTTAGGATTTAAGGATGTGCTTGGGATTGGAAGTTTACCGACTGATGTCAGCGAGTGATTGTGGCCCCCAGCAACTAGTAACCCCCACTGGCTCCAGCGATCGTTTGACCCTGCTTTCTCTGTAGTGTATGTTGCTTCGAATAAAATGCATATGATTTGTGTTTATCAATGGTGCCTATTTGGCTCTTCTTAGCTGGACAGAAGTTAACATTCAGCAGCTGTGCAGAGACACTGTTAAACACCGTCACAGCTGACTGGAAGACGCCGGGGAGCACTGCAAATCCACGGCCGTTTGGAATGAGGTCACCGAGTGGCGGTGGCGGCGAGGATGACGGTCTGTCTCCTGAAGCTGGCTTGAGGGAACAGTGCTGTCGGCAGCGATGCCGGTGAAGCGTCTGTTTATGAAAAAGCGAAAGTGTGTCACCGGCCTAATTTCCCATGTACCTCGTGGGAATAAACAGCTTCCAGGTGCGTATCAGGAACATTCCAAAAATGTCTTTATTGGAACGGTATGCACACTTTAACACGCAGGGTTTATGTGATGGACTGGCGTCCCATCCAGGGAGTCCCCTGTCCTGTGATGGACTGGCGTCCCGTCCAGGGAGTCCCCTGTCCTGTGATGGACTGGCGTCCCCATCCAGGGTGTCCCCTGTCCTGTGATGGACTGGTGTCCCCGTCCTGTGATGGACTGGCGTCCCCGTCCAGGGTGTCCCCTGTCCTGTGATGGACTGGCGTCCCGTCCAGGGAGTCCACTGTCCTGTGATGGACTGGCGTCCTGTCCAGCGTGTCCCTCCTTTCCCATGTTGCCCAGAACAGACTCCTGGTTCACTGTGACCCTGCACTGGAAAAGTGATTTTTTTGAAATGGGGGATAGATGGATTGATACTTTGCTATACTCATGCTATACTCATGCTATACTCTTTGCTGTGTACTTCGCTATAGTCTCGGTATGTGCAGCACATACAAGGAAGCATGATCCCAGATGGTGCATATCTTCTTATCAGAAGCACATTACAAGATGGCCATGTGTGCCTCCCCACCAAAGCTACATATTATAAAAATAAATAAAATAAAAATGAATAAATGTAATGTAAAATTATAAATTGCTCATTGATTTTGGCATCTGTCCTGATCATTTCAATGCATTCTGTATGTGTCATTGCACTGCTAAAATAACAGGAGGAACCAGTCCTTGGGTCATCTTCAAGATGTCCATGCACTGGAGCTGAGCGTCACATGCAGCCCTGATCATGCAGCATCCATCTGAGCTCAGTTCATCGCATTCGCTTCAGTGTGCAGTGCACCACTGCATGGTTTAATGCGACCCAGGGGGACTGCAGGACTGGACCTGGAAAAGCTAGCAGATGAGGGAAATGCTATAGCTTTGGACTGGGGGGAGAACCCCCCCCCCACATTATACCACTACATCACAATGAATAAATCAGGTTCTGCCCCACTAGGGGAATGAATCTGCGGGGGGCAAATGCTTTTGAGTCTTTAATATCACTTCCCACCCGCAAACATCAACGTTAATATCGGTTTATATGAGTCTCAATAAAATTAATTTGCTTAAACGTTTGGCCGGGCAAGACCAGGCCCCGCTGAGCCTCCGGGACCTCACGAAACACCCACTTACTTCGCAGATGCACCGATGAGCACGCGGGTGGCTCCTACACGCGGCGACGCGGCCTTTCACTCGAGGAAGTTGCTCCACCGCAGCCGCGCCACAAATATCGAGCACAAAGTAGAAAAGCTTCCTATCATATCAGTGGCCCTCGAGTGGCTCCGCATGCAACATGCAATCACAGCCCCACAATTCTTATGTGAGCCGCGCGGACATGCAGCACCTGGAAATGATTAAAAATAAAGTGCGATGCCTCCGCCGCTATTGTTACCAAACGAACACGAAGGCTCCTGTGATTATTTGATTTATTTCCTGCAGTTTCTCATCAAATATGAAAGAAGACCAGAGGACTCTTTTGGGCTCAGCAGCCCACAAATGCTGTTCTGCCTCTTTGCTCTCTAGAAACGTTGGATCAGCTTTTTTTTTCCATAACATAGAAGTTCTGTACCAAACAATTCATCTTCACTCATGGGAGTTTTATTTACATAGAAATGTTCTGAGGGCAGAAGGAAAAAATGATCGGTTCAGGGAGATAACCAATCAGATTGTAGAAGAGGTGTGTCGGGGCAACTAGAGGAGCCAGGACCAACCAATCAAGTGTCTTGGTCCTGCCTCCTCTAGTTGCATGGACCCAACTCTTCTACAATCTGATGGGTTATCTCTCTGATCTAATCATTTTTCCTTCTGTAATCAGAGCATTTTTGGGTATGAAGGAAGGGTATCAGCAAAGGACGGTCTTTGCTGAGAAGCCTGTCCACCCAGCAAATTCAGCAGCAGCCATGGGCTTCATTTTTAAGGGTTTCCTTATCGGGGGTATTTAGGTAACTGGGGGAAGGGGGAGGGGCTTCAAGGAAGAAGAATAAACAGAATAAGAAGCTGCAAAAATCAGATGCTGTGACGTTTTGGTTCATCGGGGACAGAGCTCAGGTTATGGGTTACAGCAGACAGAGAAGCAAAATGTACAACATCCATCCATCATCCATCCATCCATCCATCCATCCATGACCTCCGAATCACATACGCAGTACAGGGTCATGGTGTAAATAAGGAACACCAAGACAAACAGGACTGTCATCTGACTTCACCCTGCAAGATGGACCATGCCCCCACATAATCATTTCAGCCATGTCCCAGATTGATTTAACGGCTTTGCTGAGAAACCGTCGAATGCTGTCAGATTAAACCCAAACACCAGAAACAAATGCCGCCTCCATGCCCGTGACAGGGCAGTGTCTCATCCGTAAAGGGCTGAGCACGATGTCCCTTTCATTTTTATTGCCCTAAAATAATAACAATTAAAATGTGCATCAGCTACCCTTATAAAGGGGTCCTGGTTTCATCGGCCTTCGTGACATGAGCTGTGACTGATACCAGCAGGGCTTCAGTTTGCAGACTGATGGGATATTCCCTCCACAGCAAACTCCTCCCGGGGCGTGACTACACTCCACCTACGCAGGCGGAGACACAGTAACGCCGGATCTGATCTGAGCACAGTGGGGCCTTCAAACGATCCCCAGGGTAAATGTCGAACACCAAGAGCATGTCACCCACCTCCGTCCGAAGCTGGCACGGTGCCGTCTCGGGTGGCGTATAAATAATGCTGCGCAACTACCTGCCGCGTAAAGTGGGGGTTCGCGCCCTTGCCGTGGTGCTCTCATCTCTGAGCATGCGATACAGGTCGGCGTGTCGGAATGCTTCACGGAGAACCTGCTAATGTATTATGCATGGATTTAATTATTTCAGACCCATTTGGGAAATGAACGATGCGGTGAACGTTGATCAGCAGTGACAGGCAGGAATGTGGTCAATAAACCCTATTTTTTTCCGTTGCACTTTTTTTGCAGGTCCATGACCATCTCTGTGACCGACTTCTTCCAGAAAGGCCCCAGCATCTTCTCACAGATCTACTGTAACCCTCTAAAAAGTCTAGAATCTGTACCATAACTAGACTAAGCGCAATCACAACACAATATAAGTGCTTTTTGGTCATACTGGATCTTACCTGTTAGGTTTGTTCAGCTGTAGCAAGATGCAAAATTTGTTTCAATGCCTCATTAAATATGATTTTAAAGATCCACTTGGTAGATTAATTAAATTATGAAATTTTGACAGATAAGAGCAATGTTATATTTTAGCCACCATTCAGCATTGCATACATAGGATGCCTTGTAAAGCAGGAAGATAAACACACTAGAAGATGGTGGCACAGGAGGTAGTGTTATCGTTCATCAACCAGAGGGTTGCAGGTGCGAACCATGGTTCCTCCTGACCCCATCAAAGTGTCCTTGAGCAAGATACTGAACCCCAAATTGCTCCTGGTGTGCAGGTTGGGGCCTTGCATGGCAGCCTTAGCCACCGGTGTATGAATGGGTGAATGCGAAGCGCTTTGGGTGCTCGGAAGAGTAGCAAAAATGCAATGCATTTACAAATGCTAGTAATATGTGGCATGCTGCTGATTTTGGAGCCAAGTGTAATCAACGCTAACAGAGAAATGTGCCTGATGATTGCCAATGCAGTTTGTGATCGGTTGTTTAGCTACCTTGTCTTTGCTTTGGGCAAGAAAAGAAAACGGGGCACAAAACAGCTGAAATAATGCAGTAGAAAGAGAACCTTCTCGTATTAAACAGATGCGTAGCAATGGTCCTTTGGAAAGACGTGGTTGAATTTAGCTACGTTACAGCTACAGCACATTACGGCAACCAAGGACAATAAATCATATGCATTAATTACATCAGTGTTATTTAGTCATTAGACCACCTGGCTGGTGTTAACTGACACTAACAACCACGTCATCAAGGGCCTTTTTATATGATGGTGTTGTTTACATGCAGCATATTCATCTGGGCCCCTCAAAGGGAGGTGGTGATGGATCGCAGCCTTCAGTTAATAAAATCACGGTGCACAGGCGTACGATTACCACTGATTCATCACGAGGTGGCTGTAGATTCCTGCCACACTCCATCCATCTTACGCATGAAAGGCATCAGCCTTAAAGACTTCGGGGAAATCGACGAATATCAGTGACGGGGCTTTGAGATGCCGGAAATGCCAGCATCCGAAGTACCTGGCGTGCATGTAACATTTTTCACGACTTAATATCTTAAGTACGGCAAGCATTGCTGGAATTAGCAGAGTCTGGGGGGCAGCACCTGGCTCTTTTGTACACAGCCAGGTTATCAATGTCCAAGACGGCTAAACAGACTGGAATCCAGCTGCTGCTCTGCCTTGGGGGGGTGGAGGGTATGTGCCACGTCTGTAAGGGCCGAAAGCCCCAATATGAACCCATCGCGCCATTATTATCAACGTTATTATTAACACAAGTGCCGCTCTTGAAATGGTGAAAACAAGCCAGAGCTCATTGGCCGCCTCCAATTTTTCGGTGTGAAATTTCCCTCCTGGTCCCTCCTGGTTGCAG
The DNA here is from genome assembly GCA_026781065.1 of Mormyrops boulengeri. Classification (NCBI taxonomy): domain Eukaryota; kingdom Metazoa; phylum Chordata; class Actinopteri; order Osteoglossiformes; family Mormyridae; genus Mormyrops; species Mormyrops boulengeri. The sequence continues at coordinate 3,186,914 of JAODLD010000045.1, read as the reverse complement.
TACAGCCCCCTGACTGTTCCTGCATCTGAAAGTACACAGACCAGCCATTGCTGACAGACTCATCCTTACCAAAGCGGAATAAATAAATGCAGAGAAAACTGAGAGACAGTGAGCCTTTATGGTGGCCTGAAGCTCAGCTGATCCCTGTGGGAATCGAGAGAGTGGCGAGAAGTTCTGGGAAGTGCGGCTCAGTGTGCCACCATGACCCATGGTGTCAGCGAGCTTGACAGACAGACGTCAAATGGCCTTGCAGAACAAGGTTTCCAGGTTCATACGGTACCAGTCAAAGGTTTGGACTGAATGTGCATTTTGTTTGTTTGTACGTTGTGTATTTTATCAGAAAGTGTTTCCACTTCTCAATAACCTTAATTTAAAAAGAAAAAAATCAGTCACTGAGCACTTTTGGACAAGTCAGAGCTGTATGCAGTATTAAATAATCTTACTGGACATGTTTGTGGAGCTCAGTGTGACTAATAAATGCATAGTAAGGCTCTGTTTTGCTTTAAAACCTGTGCGAGATAAATGTCAAAGTATATTATGAAGTAGTTTACAGTTTAGGTTTAACTTTGCTTAGAAGATGGATGGCGTTATCTTAGACACGACTGGGGTGCGTGCTGTAGACGGAGAGAGAAACAATTAGGTCATGTTGGTTTGAATTATTCTCCCTGCATGCCGGAAAGTAAAACTAATGATAGGCATGACTCATTTGTACCCATTTGGGCAGAAAAATGGCTCTAGTTGTTGGATTTGAAAACACAACATCTGTTTGGGGAATAAGGAGTGGAGCTTGAAGGGCATGTTAGTATTAGCGGAATAGCAGTGGTATTAGCAGAGGGTTCAAGGCAGTGAAAGATTATATTCATTAGATTGTTGTGTCCATTTGTTTAGAAGTTGATTTTCCATTTCTTACTTTATAGGATTATCTTTCATGGCTCTTTGGTCCCATTTCTGAATATGAAACTCAATGAAACAACAATGAACAGCAAGGAGTGTAAAAACAAATATTGACTTCAAAATGTGTGATTTTTCACTGTAATTAATATTTTAAGAGGTAAATATTGTACACTTAAAAACATTTACAAATACAGTTCAGCCTCGCCTTATTGTTTTACATGTCACCGTGGGTCCGCTTTCATTTTCATCTTTTATTGCTTCCTTTGGGACTCGATGTCAAGCCTGGAAATATTGGCTGAAATATTGTTTTTTGGCACTTATAACATCTATGGCCTGGAACCACTAAAAATGACATGAAATCGTTACATTTCTGTGGGGCTGTGCGAACGGCTAAAGACAACTGACGGATTCAAGGGTTTTATTTGCCACATGCAAGACGTACAGACGGTAACCTGCGGAGAAATGAGAGGGGGTCAATAAAAACAGCGAAAGCAATAAAGACATAAAAGTAACAATATAATAAATATGTAATAAATAAAAAAACAGGAAGTTATACTGGAAACAAAGATCAACAAAGTTCAAGGACACTTGAGGCAGCTGCCAGTGAACTTAGTTCAGGCCTTTGGTTGGGGCAGCGAACGCCTTAAAATGCCGGAGCAAAAACCCCCACACTGAAAAGCCGCGGCCGATGTTATTCCTGGGATGACATATTTACATCTTTTAAGGGGAACATTCACATTCCTTTGTGCTTTTGGGCATTTTAAGTTTGTAGTTCAGACACAAATAATGCTGTCATTTCAGCTTTTATACTTTATACTTGCTTATGTGACTTTTTACTCATTAATCTTGATGTGAACATTTTAACGCCCAATTGATTTTCTCGACGTTGACTCTGCAGAAAGCAGTATTTGATGTCTGGAACTATAAAACGTATCTGCATCCTGCTCATGGTTTATATTTGAAATATTTGAATTTCTTGTGTTTTTTTCACCATAATTAAAGTTTGAGATCGGGAGTATTCATCTAGAGTACACAGACACTCTTGTGTGATTCTCTTCAGCGTAAACTTTTTACTTTATCATCAACTTGTCCTTGTGCCAAGGTGGCCTCGCTGCAAACAGGGAAGCTTAATTAATCTCTACCTCGGCACCAGGACATTATTAAACAATGAGTTTATTTTGAGAAGCTGCACAGCTGATCCTCTGGGATATTATAAGTAATTGACGTATATCCCATGAATCAGTTTGACAGGGAATGTATACAAACCTTTGAAAACAGGAGACCTCAGACAAGTGACTCTCGAGTGCAATATTTCTCAAGTGCAATATATTTATCTCATGTGCAACATTCCTCCTGTGTTTACTGTTATCGTTATATCTTACTTATTTTATTCTTCTTTTTTTTTAAGTTGTATGGTCTTTAACGAGGCTTCTTTAGAAGGATCCAAACACCATTTCATTGTATTCCTGCATTAAACATAAGACAATAAACATGTCTTACCTTACCTTACCTTACCTTATCTTATCTTACCTTACCTTACCTTACCTTACCTTATCTTACCTTACCTTACCTTGCATCCTATTTTGCGGGTGGGGTAAATTCTCCATGTAAGAGAAGCAAGTCCAAAAAGTGACACAGAATAGAAGGAGACTAAGTGGGTTATGTTCCCTCAGCAAAGATGTCACGCTCATGGATAACGCCTTTGCTGCCCTGAAATTTACACACCCGGCATTTCTCACTATCAGTAAAGGTCGTGGATCGGGCCCCAGACTCAGGCCCCGGGGCCCCGGCCTCGTGTGCCTGGTCAGTGGGAGACGGCTTTGGCGCACAGATCACTTTGAAAGCCAGCTGAATAAAGCCCGGCTTAAGTTCCCTGATGTGTTTATCAGTCTACGGCAGAGAAGCGGCTGTTCGTCTGGCAGAACCCAGTGAGGCTCTCAGCTGGTGCCATTATGGAGGGACATTAGGGGGGGACATAAATAAATTAAGGGGGGCATTTGTTTGGGGGGGGGACTTCGCTGCAATCGCACTTTGAGCTTCATTACTCTAAGTGTTGCCACTTCCAAAGGTCTGACTGAATCCCCCCTCCCATTTCAAAATGCCGAATGGATAATTTAAATTAAATAGAAGTTCGCTTCCCAAATGGGTTTCGTGTTGCTTTAAAGCTGCATCAAAATCTTATTAATTTATTTTTTAATTTCCTGTTGTCACATGACACCGGAGCCCCCGCCACCCTCTGCTGATGTCTTGAATATTCATAGCAGTCGAACCTCATGTGTGGCATTGGGGTGTCAGGGAAAGAAAAATCACGCACAAGACTGCTCATGTAAGCTCTGCTTGCAACACTCACCTACGGGGGAAAATGCAGACTCCGAGATCGCTGCTATGCATCAATACCGAAAAGGCAAATGAATGGGTATTCAACAAAAATATTCCTGTTTTAGGCTCAGTAATGAGCAGGCCAGTGTAATTCAAGGTGCTGAACAGTGAAATATGCCTTCAGAATGTAATGCGGGAGTAATTTAATCTCACACCAGACTGTCCAGAGACTTCACCTCACATTGTTCAGAAACATCTTAAAGACGTATTAATCTTCAAGCCAAAGGGGAGTCGTATCATTCATCTCGGATGCCTCCAATGGATTCATCATTTACTGCTACAGTCATATTTCATGTCCTTGTAATGTTAGCATTATTTTGAAATTCATTTTGATGACATTTAGATGGTACTTACAGTAGCTTGAAATAGCACAGTCTGGCTCTCACGGTCCTACAGGAACACACCCAGCTGAAATACAAAGTATGACCTGAATGGTCTCCCCTTCATTAATAATAAAATAACACGTTTAAACAGACATTTTTGATGTTTCGGCTTATAGTAGTTTAAGGAAGAGTAGGAAGAAAATCTCAAACCTACAGTATGGACCTGAAGGTTAGATTTGCTAATAAAACCTTGAAAATTAACATACTGTAGTTACATAGTTGCAACACTGGTGTTAATAAATTCTAGGGTATTTAAAAATATATCAAAATAAGTAACAATTTATCGTTTAAGTTATCTAAGATTTATGGAGTATGAAAGCAAAAAATATGGAATATTATCATTGTTTCACTTGAATATACTTTTAAAAACACAATGGTACAATCCGATATTTTATTCTTGCAGTCAATCAGTTGAATTTGATTTAGGATGTAATATATTTTTACAACTTTTACAACTTAATGTTTGTGACATTTCACAAACATTAAACTTTTACAGTAAATCCTGTTACTTTTTCCAGAGGGAACTGAAACAGAGACATACCCAAAATACCAATATTTGAGAATATTGTAACTGAAACTGATTACCTGGCCCTTTCAAACAGGGTAGCTGGGAATGACGACTGGAAAATTGCGTCAGCAAAGGTTGAGATGAGAAATATAGTTGGAAACGGCATGGGAAAGTAGGTTAATCAGGGCAAGGGGATGAGCTCATGTGCAGGTGATCCAGCCAGTAGGGGGAGGGGACTGAGAGAGGATTGGGGTTCTGAGCACTGGATCGTACCAATATGTGAAAAAGGGGCAAGGGCATAAGTTTGGTTTCGACATTGGTAGGGACCAAATTAGCCCCCAACCCCCCACATCCCTGAACACACACAGTCTCCCCACAATATTGGTAGGGACATGTCCCCACCATCCATACCCAGATCTACACCCTTGAGAAGGTGCTTCTACGAGACAAACAATCATAACGCACATTAAAAAAAAGAACCATCCATACCATATGATTCCCTCTTGTCGTAACCTGGGTAACCGGCCTGGCTGAATTATAAGACTGCCCCCCCCCCCAGGTGCTGATTTTAATGAGAAGGGGGACGGGGTGTATTGATTTTTTTTCATTGCTGGGCCTTCTATTAGAGTCGGGTCTTAGATTCCCCCATGCGCTGTTATTATACAGCGTGTCGGATGAGACAGGTATTGGAAAGCTGTCTCCTGACGAGTGCCGTTAGCATTCCACCCAGGGAGCGTCGACCCCAAATGCCTCTGGTGTCCACCATGCGTGTGTTTCTGTGTAAGCCTCGAGTGAATGCTTTGAGTCACGAAGAAGGTGGGTGCTCTACACTCCAGACCTTTGCTTCATGCACTTCACTTTTTTTGCATTCACAGTGGTCATCTTTCTCTTTATGAGCAGCTGTGGTTTGTGGGGAATTTAATGTAGCTTCCAGTTCAGAAAATTCAAAACTGAAAAGAAGACCATGATTCTGGATTCAGCACAAATTGTCTGGCACCCCCAAAGGCCGGAGGTTACTTTTCATCCTTAAACTCACTTAAATGCTCTCTCTCGGAGGCCACCGTCTCTCCAGCACCCTTAAAAAGTCCATCTCATGCCTCGCTGTAATTCTGTCTTTTGTAGGAGCAGCAGGGATGTGCTGTTTAAGGCTCTGGGATGAAAATGGGTCACATGCACTTTGGCGCGGGTCCGTCGCCAGGCTATTACAGGGCGGCTTTTGAAGGGACCCGGCAGGCTGCATCGCCCCAGTGAAGGAGGGTGTTTTTGACTTGCGGGAGATCCATTCCTTAAGGGCAGAATCTGTGCTTCTTGATGAAAAACGGCAGGTCCTAAAGGTGATACCCTGGAGAAATATCCTCAACCCAAACAGCGCTGGCAAATAACTTGCAGTACAGGTTGAAAGCCTTATATAATTCTTTGTGTGAAAGCTTCTGCCCATAATAAATAGTAATCTTGCGCTTACCTTAGCTGTAGCCAAAGCTCATCTGTTCCTCTTAGCCGGAACGCTCCCTCCACCCTCGCTGTACCTACCACCCTCCCCCACCTTGCTTCCTGGACTCCTGGATGTTGATCCCCCCAATAGCCCAGGCCCAATCTCTCCCGCTCCTGCCCGCGGGGTCTTAGCGTAATTCGCAGCATGCTGAAGCTAATTATCTTCAAGTGCTCGCTAGCCGTGTGCCAAATTCCCTGCAGCCCTCCCTCACAGCACGCTACATGCGGGGCAGCACCAACAGCCTGTAGCACTCAGGAATCCGATGGTTTTTCTCTTCCGAGGGTAATTAAAGCTGCCAGCTACCCTGCTAGCACGACCCGCAGGTGGGTAACATCTTCCTCCGAAATTTATAATAATATTAAGAAAATGTGTGGAATACGTTTAGACAGCAATGTAACACAGGTCAGACTTAAAAGAAAATGGAGTGTCTCGGTCGATGGGAGAGGTTCTCAATGTCTGGATCGTAGTCCCGATGTGGACCAAATGGCGAGCTGATCTGGACCCAGGCGATAACGCACCATATCAATCTATATGGTTAACGTAAGAAGGTTTAACGTGGTTTGATGTACAAAAACGATCAGTGAGCATTAGAAGGTTCCTATAATTGTTATACTGTATATTGATGTCTATGTGGAAAGGTGCGATGGGTTGGTGCCCAATGCTGGGTTGTTCCCTGCCTTTTGCGTGGACCCCCAGTGACCCTGAATAAAATAAGGGACTACAGAAGCTGGATTAATGGATGGATGGATGGATGGAAAGTTATTGTTAATTCATTAAAGATCATAAAATGCTGTTTTGTTTTTGAAGATTGTTCCAGACCCCCAACAAAAATCTGATGCGGACCTTTAATCAAAATTTCGAGAACCCCTGGTCTACGCCAGTGCTGCGAATATATTCCCTTGCTAGCTAACTTTATTTATTATAAGTTCTCACAAATGACTTTCCAGTATAGTCGAACGGAGCAACAACATATCAGAGTTATTCCCAGACCAGTAATACTCTAGGAAAATGATCACATATCACAAGTACAATTGCAAAGGACGACTGAGAGCCTGATCACAGATGGTAATGACTGGGGGTTCCGTAGTCTTGCTCGAATGATCTGGTTAATGGAGGTACGGCTGTGAGAGAGAAGCTGATTCAAGTGACTGGATCAGTAGACACCATCTGACGAGTGATCCTTTGTCTGGACACTGCTGTTGGTGGGTTTTCGGGACAAGGTAACTGTAGTATAAGAATGGATGTATATTTTAGTAAATAGTACATGATGTGTCAAAGAAGGGCTGGCTGGGAGTCATTCAGATTGAACCCAGAGGGTTAGCTATGGCAGCCTAGTGAACGGAATCTATCTTTTATTTCTTCACTGAGTGGCACAAGAAGGGAAAGATATTGGTTTGGAAATTACAAAAGGAAACCTTCTGAAGACAAACAAACTGAAAGCCTGCAGATGGCGATCCCCGGTAGAGTATAGCCAAGACAGAAAAACACATTTTAGGGGATGCTATCAAAACGTTATTATTTTTATTTTTTATCAAAGTAATAAACAAAAACACTTGTGAAGAGAATCTACAGGACACCTGAGAGGCAGCCAAAATGCCGGTGATACGATGAAACTTCAAGCTGAAATTCACTATCGGCCAAGGGGATTTGGGAATTGCGGATTACCCTCCGGGGAGCAATCCGTTCAAATTTGTCCTCCTGAGTGGGCATATCACTTCACCTTAGCCGCAGACAGTTTTTGGACCTGTTTAAATTGGGGGTGTGAGTTGAAGAGAAAATTCAGGGCTTTTTAATAATATCACATGCATGGGGGTGTGCACTAGGGAACTTCCTGTTTTAGTAAAAAATGGCACACTTCCCAAAAACCGTATTTTATAGAAAGAAAAAATTAGTGTTAAGATTTGAGTAAATTGTTTTTGTATGGTGTTTATAAAAGTCATCTGTAGTGGACACTGGTAACGTACCCACATACCCACATTATTTTATATTCCAATCACATATTTAGTAGAAAACAGACTGTTGTTACGAACCACTGCATTGAGCCCAAATTTTTAACATATTAGACTTTATGGCAGTCCATTCGCAAGGACGAGCTGTATAGAAGTTGGGCATTCTTACCTTGGGGACAGCCTGTGTGCTATAAAAGACAAAATAGAACAATAATAATAATAGTTAAACTAATAACAATAACAATAATAGTAGTAGTAATAATATATTATTATTATTTTTCCGACTTACTTACAAATTCAACTCACAGGCAGATCTAGGGAACGGATCTCGTTCCTAACCTGGGGACTCCCTGCATATTGACCATGGGAAGAGAGCGTAACTGGACCTTAGTGGCATCCTTTAGAACTTTTGCTTCAGTACCTAAATCTTAATTTATAAAGGATTCAAACCTGATCTTTGGGTGCTTGTTCATGCTGACGCTGACCCTGCATTGTGTGCCCAGCGCAGTCTATATTTCCAGTTATACAGTAAGGACAGAGTTTGTGAGAACAAGTCACGATTCATAAATCAATTCGATGTCCTTATTTCGGGGAATGATCTGAATACTGCACCTGCAGAGATAAAGATTTTTTTGGCATCTTAGTGTATCAAGCCTGCTTCGGATACCCAAGGCTTAGAATATAAACTGTCCATTATACATGAGTCAGTGGCTAGACAAACTGAAAAAAAAATCAATGATTTTGTTGTTTCTGAGGTACCAAAAGATGGAGGATCGGCTTTGTAATGTTAGACTATTCACTGAAAGAGTAATACAAAGCAACCCAAATCTGCCAAGAGCATTGATGAGCAGATGATGGCATCCGTCGGCTTTTGTGAATGGATTAGACGAGGCCTGCGAAGCCAACGGGCTGAAGGTATCTGTCTGCTGCACACAATGGCCTCATGCTTGATTTTGAGGTGTACCTAGGAAAGCGAGGGCCTAAAAAGGGCCTAAAAAAGAATCAGGTATCGCTGCATCACCAACTGTTCACTTGGCACAATCTGTTCCAGTAGGAAGACGCCTCTTTTTTGACCGCCACTTCACATCTGTCAGAAGAAGAAGAAGGGGCTTCCAGAACCCGCACCGATAATAAAATCAAGATTGTAAAAATAATGCAAAGAATGCAAGGATGCTTAGTGGAGACAATGTTTTTAATCAAAAAGGAAGAGGCTCATTAGAGATAATACAATTGCAAAACTGGATATTAAAAATGGTATGATAACAAACCAATGAATGCGGTGTCTACTGTACATTGGGAATTCTCAACCACGGGCAAGAGTACAAGTCAGACCAGCAGGAGCAATATTTGAAATTTAAACTGCTTCTGGCAGAAGAGCTGGTTGTACAGGGTAATTCTGGTGAAGATGAAGTGGCTAGTTCAAGTGATGATGATGATGAGCCTCCATGCAAACAAACACCACAGCCCGACTTAAATCTGGAGATATAACATTTCCCTGAGGACCAGATTGAGAAACACTGCCTTCGCACCACCTTTCATAAACTTCTCGATGTCAGCAGTGCCTCCTGCTGGCCGGGGAAGGCGTACCTCCGAGACTCACACGCTCGAGGCTGTGACTGACAGGTCCACAGGGGGGCTGGCAGAGGCAGAACCGTGCCGCTAGCAGTGGTCGAGCTAGCGTAAGGAGTTTTCTCCCAGCCGATACATGCCGTCGTGCAGAACCTCGAGTCCCGTCTAGCCTGGCCGCGTCAGCAGCTACTCCGCTAGTCTCCCTAAGCGGGAATGTGAGTTTCCCAAAAGCCGCCACACTTTCCAGAATGCCGGGATGTGGTCCAGAGGATTAAAAACTGCTAATCAGCCATGGAGGTTACTGGGAATAAGGGTTTCCTGTTCTGAGGCATGACTCTGGTCTGAAAGAACCATTAGACTGTTGTCAAAGGGTAATAAACAATGTCTTTCAGTGCTTAAAGGTAATGGCACTCTTCATATTTCTCTCTGCGGACCGCAGTGCAGAGTTTATGAATGTATTGTTCTCTGGTCAGAATTTAATTGATGTGTGAATCAATTAGAAGCAATACACTTATATTAGTCTATTTTTGTCTAATAGAGTCTGGTTATGCATAAATGCCAGTATCTTTGTGTACATTAACGTGTAATGTGAACACAATGCAATCCACATTGGCTCGAATGTTGTCAAGTGAGACGAGGATGTTTACATTACATTTTGCATTTTATGCCGGTTCTTTTGTCCAAAGTCACGTACTAATGAGTTACAAACAGCACATTACAAACAAATGGCGGCTGAGGAGGCACCTAGACATAAGTGCAGCTCAGCTGAGCTTCCAGTGAACGACCAGGTACCAGTGTAAGCGGGACTGGAGCAGGAGCTACACAACATCTACACCAAATCCAGAACCATCTGGAGGGACACTTGGAATGAGCGATTTGTGTATTTTTTTTACATTTTCACCTGATTTTTAGTATGATGTCATTGTTAAAATAGGTGTGTCAGTAAATGTATTTGTGTTTTGTTATAAAGTTAATTGCAAAAATTCCTAATTTTCATTAACTGCCAACCAGACAGGAAGACACCTCTACTCGCACCTCTACTCGCACCTGTACTTTTGCCTTAAATAAGCACAACCACCATTCTAATTTGTGAAAAATGTGTTTTTTTTGTTACATTTTTTCAATAGTTCCTGGTTTCCAAAATACTTCAGGTCACCTGAGACAAGTATGCATGTTATTTACCCAGAGATGGGTTAAGAGGGGAGGGCTTGGGCGGTGGGGGGGGGGAGTGATTTAACTTCAGTGGGGAGACAGAGCTGGCAAGAGCTGTAATTAGACGGCGGGAAAATTTATCTCCTGGCGGTATGTGCTGTCCCGCGAAGGTCCTGGGGGACCTGGGGTCAGCGGAGTGACTCTCCTTCCGTCGCACGGGTACCTCAGGAGCCGACAGTGATTTACAGACCAAGAACTTTGTCAGAAGCAACTAGCTTCACTCGCTAGATTAGGTTAGGATGAGAGGCTAGTGTAACACACCTGTTTACCTGTGCGGCACCGTCTCACACGGTGACGGCCTACCATCTACTGAGGGCGCGTTGCTAACAAGCAAGTCCTCAGATGAGGTGTGAGGCTACGAAAGCCTGCATGGCTGTGGAAGCAGGGTAGCCCGGAAGTTAGCATTTAGCATTAGGGCAAAAAGTACAAGAGACATTCTCAAGCATACAAGCATAATTTTTGATTGGGATGGTGAGAGCAAGGAAGAAAGGGGCACTGTATGTGTAGGCACCTCCCTGTATGGGCTGTATTGTCTGGGGTTTGTGGTAAAACAAAATAAGAACACAGTGTGACATATTAAAATCATGAGGCAGCAAATGAATAAAAGGACCAATCAATGGAAATAATCGTGGTCACATGACTAGTCTTCCGGCAGCCACGCCCCTCACCCTTTTCTTACAGAGAGAAGTAACACATGGGTCATGGGGTCTAGTAGCAAACACGAGCTGCACAGAGGAAGGTGGTCAAAGAGTTATATCTCACAATTACTGTTCCATTAAACAACTGATAATTCAAGTTGGTGCTGGGGGGAGGGGGAATGGCGGTGCGGGTGATAGTGTTGATAAAGTTGGATATTTTATTAGTTGCTTATTCAAACAGGCAAATCACTGTGGCCTCTGTGTCTCCCAGTTAATTGTAATCCATCAGTGAGCCAGACTTCTCTGCAGGCCGTGTCATGGCTGAGGTCTTGCCTCTCACCCCGATGCCCTACGCCGCCTTAAAGCGCAAGAATGATGTGTCACCATGTGCGTGCAAGTTTGGCTGCCTTCCAAAGCAATATGACCAGCGCAAACTGCATTGAAACGGAGCGCAGGCATTCCAAGGTCAGAGGCAGCTGGAATCTCTTGCCTTGCAGAGTGACATATCATTCGCTCCAGCAGGTGTCAGGATGCAGGAAAAGCTGATTCCTGAACAAAGCCATTTGTAAGTGTCACAAAGACTTCTGGCTTCCAGAACATTCTTGGTCAATCAATTGGAACAGGCAAGCAACTTCCCCATGATGAGCCCTAACAAAGAAAATTGTGTCATATCCGGTGTTATCAATATGTTCAACCTGGTGTGTATATATATAATGATGTTGGTGGAAAAAAATAACTATGTATCTTACAAGCAAGTAAAACAAGGCTTTCATTCTGAATCTTTCTGCTTTGTGCAGATCGGACTGAGCCGCCTGCTGTTCCGAGCTGCACATCAGCGACTGGATGGCAGTTTCGATCTCCTCAGAGTGCTGCAAACACGTCAGCCACCACGGAGAAGAAAAATGAAACGAGGCATTGCTTAAAATTCGCCAGGACCTTCTGGACCACTTAGTGGTGATGGACACAGTCTCTACGGGGACCTTGACCTTTTGCGATGACATACTCTAATTTTGCCGGAAAGGTAATTGAGGTGATGATGGATGCTTTGGTCTTTTATTGTGTCGATTCATCCGCTGAATTTTAACTTGGCCTGTCAATGTATCTTTTCATAAACGGCAGATTGCGAAACACCTCCCTTAAATGGCTTTAATTGATGCTTAAAGACAGAATGAATTATTGGACGAAAGACTCCTGAGGTTTGCGAAACGATTTGTTTTTACTTGCACAGTGCTCTATTGCACCAGATATGTGGAATATTACATCGACTGAGGAATACAGTTACTCTATTCCAGTTTAGGTTCAGTAATGCGGCCCACAATGAATTCAGAGCTACAATAAAGCAATCCTGCAGTTAACAAAGATGAAGATGGATCCAGACATTAAATATATTGTTACTATTTTGAAAACTGGGTCTCTATTTTTTTATTTTTTAAGCAACTAAAACCATCAGGCTCTGAGCAGAGCTGTTTGCTCCAATTTTCTTTTTGCCTTTTTAAGTTGTCTTTTTCTTCAGGGATACAGGGAGTGCATTTCTGTTAACCACTGAAAGGGTCTCGTTCCCGGGAGTGTGGAAAATGGAAACTGCCTTTGGAAGTACGGAAAGCTCTTGATGCATCCCTGGAGTGTGCTGAATTGAAGGATGTCACCGTCGGCTGATAACCAGGGCTCCGTTAGCACAGAGCTCCGAACCACTGTAGGCCTGCCCCCTGCCCACATGTCTGCCCGTAGATGAGCCGGATTCGGGGGTTGGGGGGGGGGGATATCATGTCCAAATTCCAGGGGAAAGACGAAGCTCATGGGAGTTTAACTTACAAAAAAAATGTTCTGTGGGCAGAAGGAAAAAAAGATTGGTTCAGGGAGATAACCAATCAGATTGTAGAGGAGGTGGGTCCTCTTTGGGTCCAATCAGATGTCTTGGTCCCATCTCCGCTAGTTGCTTGGACCCACCTCTTCTACAATCTTATTGGTTATCTCCCTGAACCAATCTGCGAGACCTTCGTCAACCATTGTGCCCCGTCCCCTGGGGACCATGGGGAGAAGTGCGTCACTTAGTAGTGGCCTGTATGAGGTGTACAGCTTCTGCCAATTCTGATTCATTCCTCTATCTGTCTATAGTTTCCCTGAATTAGATATTTCACAACATGACTGATGTTTACTCAGTTTGTATATGGATATCATGCTCTGTCTGTATATGGATATCATGCTCTGCCTGTATATGGATATCATACTCTGCCTGTATATGGATATCATGCTCTCCCTGT
>JAODLD010000045.1:3123155-3152210 GCA_026781065.1 Mormyrops boulengeri | reverse complement strand
CCCCACCCCCCATCCCATACCCCCGTAAAATGGCTTTTACATTTTCTAATACTATAGAGGCTGGGTCGGGTTCGGTCTCCATCGGCTGCGATACGGGCCGGACGCCGGCTTTAATTCAGGCCTGTATCGCACTCTGGTTTTAACACGTACAATGGCAGCGAGTTGCATAAACTGTAACCTCTTTCCCTGCAATTTCCACCTTGAAAATGACACTCATTGATCCTCTGATTATCATTCAACCTCTAGCACTCATGATTTCCGCAGTCATCCCTCTCAGACACGCACCACTATGCTCATTCACCGCCTGAGTTGCGAAGCATAGAGCAGTGTAATGGCCGGCAGCCCATCTTGGGGAAATGTATCATTTAAATCTCTCAAAATAGCAATGATGTGGTCAGAATAAAGAATCACGGGGAAATACTGCAAGTGCTCTTACCTGGATAAGGAATCTGCCCAAAGGTCATGATTTCATGCAGAAGGATTCCAAAGGACCATACATCAGATTTAATGCTGAACTTTTTGTAATGGATCGCTTCAGGCGCCGTCCATTTCACTGGGAACTTGCAATTCTCATTTGCTTCGTAATCATTCTCATTCTGTGCACCCAGAAAAACAGAAACACACATATTATTATCCCCTGTCTGAAGAGGTTTTAAAAAGCAGCTCTCTTAATTGCCGCTGCTCACCCTGCAATCTTTGCAGCTTGTGCTTAGTGCAAGCCTAACGAGAAACATGCAATTTACAGAAAGATCCAGATTTTAATATCTCATAATCCTACATGACTCACTGTTCCTGTTACAGGAGACCCTCTTACTAAATCACACATTGAAGCTAGTGGCTACCTTGCTAATGAATGGATTCTTGCCACTAACACAAAGTAAAAACCGAACCATGGTACTGAACAGAGACAGAGCCTAGGCAACAGAAAGCAGCTGGGTGACTTTGTCTGACCTCAGTTTCACCCCCATTACTGAGCTATGGGGTTCAAATTGGGGCTACTCGACTGCAAAAATGTCAGGAACTGCAATGTTTTTTTTGCAATAATTACTGCAATATTTATAAAGCAATAAAACAGTTCAATATTTACCCAAACTAAACTACAGCCAAATAGAACTAACCTACCAACAGAATCTGTCAAATAAGGTGGTAGTGTTGCCGCAAATTGGCTGACAAATCACTTATTTTTCTTCAATATCATAATCTAAAATATTTCCATAGAGCAGAAGCTAAATGGTTTTAGTGTCCACTACTTCTTTGCTTTTCTCCTCTCAATGAGCTATTTAAAGAGCGCTCACGCAAAAGCAGCAGAGGTAAACTTTACTTTTTTTACATATACTAGAAATAAATCTTGAAAAGGAACGATCATAAAAATTGCGACACTTGTTAAGTTTTGTTTCCTATGACAGAATAAAAATGTTTTAGTTTAATTTAACCGGACAGTATGAAGGTATGAAAAAACTCAATCTCAACCCAGCTGACTATCAGAGTCCTTGCGATGTGAGGGTTACATACGCATGACATATGATGTTGATATTAATATTACACATCGCTTAGCCCTAACGCAGAGCCTGCATGTCACTTACTACAAACAAACTCCGTGTATCCAAAAAACCTTAAAACGAAGTAAATTATATCAGACTTCTCTTGTAGATTAGTCATGGAAAATGAGAACTGTGCCAGTTTTTTTGTATTGAGCAGCAAAAAAGTTATAGCATGACATGTTTGATTTCATTTGACATCGAACCTCCTGCAATGTGATTACCGTGCATGCGCACGGTGACAGTGCTGAAATGATATATTGTGCAGCCGCTGTTCAAATGTCTATGTAGGAACTTATTTAAAATTTGCAAGTTAACTATCAACATCATTGCAAAACTCACCAGGAAGACTCTAGTCAGGCCAAAGTCAGCCACCTTGCAGATGTTATTCTCTCCCACCAGCACATTCCTGGCTGCCAAATCTCTGTGAATGTAGTTCTGTTGCTCAAGATAGGCCATCCCAGAAGCAACCTGGGCAGCCATTTCAATCTGGTCTGAAAGGGTAACTCTGTCCACTTGGTCATCTATAGCAAAATAAAAATGCACATATTACACCAAAACTGCACAAAATAGTTCAAGACAGATTCATAAAACAGCTGACATTTTACATAATGAATGGGTTTTATAGTATTTCAGTCTGAAATTGTTCTGTTTCTTATTCTACTTTTCTCATTAAATGATCAAATGCTTCACACTTTCAGGCAGCATATCACCCATGGAATAACCAGCATTTTCTTAAAAAGTTATGCTGGTTTATGATCTCCTATTATGTGCACAACTTCAAAAATTTGTTGTTTTTGATCTTTCTGATTTGTTGCAAACTGCAATAAGGTATCACCTCACATTTGAGGCATTATAATTTGATATCTGAATTAAAAACCTTGGAAAACCTTGGTTATCGAAAGCTAAAGAATCAAGAAAAGGTGATAGAATATTATAATGGTATTCTGTACATCCATGAATTCTGAATAACATTACCATGACATTTGTACGCACAGAAAAATAAAATCTGACCTCACATGTTTATACAAAATTATTATTCTGATGCACTAGTCTTTCTTCCATTACCTGAATCATTCAGAGAGACTGTTCTAGAAAGTACATGTCAGAATAGAAAGTAATAACAGATGTTAACCAGAGATGGAAAGTTTGGATTCAGAAATTAGAAATCCAGAAATCCAAGATTTTGTTTCAACCAACCACCTGAGTACTCCGTGAATGTGACTCTGTACTCAACTGATTGGTCTTGGTCTGGATTTATGCTTTCTGAACCTGAGTACTCTGTGAATGTGACTCTGTACTCAGTACCTGGTCTGGATTTGTGCTTTCTGAACAGGAGTACTCTGTGAATGTGACTCTGTACTCAGTACCTGGTCTGGATTTGTGCTTTCTGAACCGGAGTACTCTGTGAATGTGACTCTGTACTTGGTCTGGATTTGGATTTGTGAGGTTTTCCACATCAGCGTCATAAAAGGAGCCCACGTTCAAAAGCTGTGGGAGGCCTGAATATTTACCTTATACAAAAGACTTGCTGGATATCTTGGCTAATAGCACATTGAGTGACTAATTAAGATGGAGATTGAAGGGATCATACTATGACTGCTTAATAAATACGTTTGCTTTAGCCGCAATGCTAAGCTAAACGGCAGGAGTCCCAGCCACTTAGGCCCAGCCCAGATAAACATGTAGGAAAGCATGACTCAGCTACTCCAGTACAGCCTCCCAATATGACAGGAATGCCAACCTGTCTTTCTCACACTGGAACATCAGCTTTCAGGCCTGGACACACGATACAGGCTGGACAGGTGTTAATTTCTCTGATATACGGATCTACCCAGGAGACTAAAAAAAAAAAAAAATCATATTTATGCCACCAGGAGTTTAAAAATAATAAAACAATTTTAAAAAGGTATGTAGGTGAGTGTGGCTCTGTGGGTGAGGGGTATGGGTAACTAGGTCAGAACTGGACGTAGTGATCAGCAGGGGCACCATGGGGGAGGGAGCAGGGGGGCATTTAGGAAGGGGGCCCTACAAAATTTGGAATATAATTAGATTGGTCTGGGTTGATACATGACGCACTTTCATAGGGCCCCATCTCTACTACTCCTTGACTCATAGATTCATCTGTGTATTGGATTCTCACGTCATCCCTGTTTACACATGGCTTTCCATCAAGTGCTCCTCCCATGATGAAAAGAAAATTGCTTGCACTGTGTAATCCTGGGTTTTGCAATACACTAACATTCCATTCAGGGTGCCTCCCTTCTCACAACCAGAATCATTCCCTTTACAGTCAAGAGGAAATGACAGTACGAAGAGGGTGCGGGCGACTGCTGCGGCTTGGTGCTGCCCTGGATGCTCAGTGAGCTCTTACTCCGTAAATATTCCAGCAGGCTCCCGTTCTTCATCAGCTCAGTGATGATGTAAATAGGCTCTTCCAGTGTACAGACGGCATAGAGCTGGATCAGTTTGGGATGCCGCAGTTTCTTCATTATGGCGGCCTCTCTGAGGAAGTCCTTGGGGTCCATGGTACCTACATCAACGGGAGAAATGGCTGCTAAATGCAAATTAAGAAGTACACCCACCCAGGTCCAACAGAAAGGTGTAATTGGTTTATGAAGATAATTCTTTACACCGTTCAAAAAATGGTACCACCCTGGTACAGTTTTGTACCCCGAGGTACCAACAACAATAATGTACCCTGGATGATCCAAAAACATTTCTCAGAGTCCATTTCTGTACCTTAAAAAGGTACATTTACCTACATTTAGGGTACAATTGGCAGACCCTTGAGGGTACAACCCCAGTGACAAGTAATTGTACGCTTACAAATTGATACTTTTTTTCTGACAGTGTGAGGCACCATATCACTTTAAATTTCTAGTATTGGAGTTAAATCAAAGGTAGTCAATAAACCAAACCGGCATAGAGCCACAGATTTCAAGTATGACGTTTACCTGGTTTGGGAGTTTTGACTGCCACTGGGGTGGTGTTGTTCCAGAGACCTTCATGGACATCACCATACTGACCACTTCCCAGCTTCCTTATGAGCTTGATCAGTTTGCGGTCGATCTCCCACGTATCCACTGTGTTGTAGGAGAGCCCGTGAGTCTGCGGAGCTTGCAGCTGCAAGGACACACACACATAGCATCTAAGATAACAAGCAGATGCTCTGGGGGCAGGACCAGGCTCGGAGTGGCCAATTGGGAGACTCAGGAGAATTCCCGTGGGCCGTTTAGCTGTACTGCGGGTCAACAAAATAATTTGACAAGTTTAAAACAGGCAGTCGGAAACAAAACAATTTTACGAGTTTGAAATTCTACAACAACGGTTCAGAATGGCAACCTCTCTCTCTCTCTCACACACGCGCACACACACACAATACACCATGACTGCTCTGCATAGAGAAACACACACACATGCAGCACATGCCTCAGTGTGATCGCATGTCATTTAGAGTGCAGCGTATGCCTGTGGAGGTGCCACAGTTAATCGCTTGCTATTGCCAGCAACTGGAAGTTTTTTAAACAATGGATGTTAGAAAGAGACCAGGCCACACTGAAAATGTCAGACAAAATGGGCTGGTCTTGACCCGAAAACTCCCAGGCTGAAAATCAGTCCCACTCTGTGCCTGACTGTCACATGCATCTGGTGTGACGCTTTCAGGCTCTCACGCTCTTACGACAAATCTGTATTATTTCATTATAAACATAAGATTAGCGACATCAAAAATGTTGGGGTAGTTTGCAAACCCTTCAGACTATTTACAAGGTAATAAAACTGTTACATACATGTAAATGCGTGTGCATGTGTGTGCAGACTTGTCTCGCATTGAAAATCTCACGCCAGCCAGCTGACCGAAGTCGGAAAGCCTGCACAGTTATCATTCCCCACTAAAAGGACTCCCATTTACTGCCCTTGAACCACATGATCACATGTATATTTGGAAGAAAAGGGAACAATCAGAATCATTCAGGGAAAATCACAAGACTAGTTTCTCATGCCCTCATAGCTTGGGGCAGAGAAACTTAGCGGTAGCTACCTCCATACCTTCTTACATGGCACGGTGAGGCGCACACAAAGGCCGCCAGCGTCTCTGGAGTAGTGCCTTACGAGCTCCTTAAGAGTCCTAAAGGTGTGGCTCTTAGCTATGCAGTATTCTCCATCGATGGTTCTTAGCACTTTGTAGTGTTTCACCTTTCCATTGTCCAGCACTGCAACAGAAAGAAAATGAGCACTGGCTTCTATTCAGCTCTGCCTTTTGCTTGCTACTGATGAGCTGACACCCACAGAGTTAACGGGATGTAAAATTTACAGAAAAAGAAGGCGTACAGAGAGGAATAACAGTGGCTCAGTCAGTAGCACTGCCGCCGTAGGGGATTCCCCAGGATCTCTCCTAAGGTGCACAAAGAATATTCTGCTTGTGTGTTTCCTTTGATGGTATCTCGTCTGTGGTGTTTCCCTGCCCTGTGCTGCCTGGAACAGGCCACTGAAACCTTGTACTAGACAAGAGGATACTGAAGATGGATGGATAAAGAGGTATAGGATGAGCAATCCAGACATTTCAACTGCAGCTGAAATGACAACATGCATCTCTTCTCTCTCCCACGTTCTCCTCAAAAGAAAAAGGGAAAACCCATTCTGTTCTGACCCAGATACTATCAACAGAGGAGTTTTTGGCTGAGAGGAGGAAGTTCAAAAAGCCAATGCCCTGAGCTGTTCTTTATAAAGACAAGGGTCAGTTTCACCCGCAGGGGTTTTATGACTTCTGAGAGTGTGTGGCTGTTTAAAAAATATCGTGACTCATAAATCCAGGTGCCAGTTTACCGCTAACAGGGGCTAGGATTGGGTTTTGCATTTATATGGAACTGAAAATGAACATAACAAATCTGATCATTAGAATAACAATGTTTAAGTGGTATGTAAAGCAGTCAGATGAGTGCAGTATTAACATCCATCCATCTTCTATGTTGGCTTGTTCCATGCAGGATCTCAGGGGTCTGAAGTCTATCCTGGAAGGTACGGGCAAAAGGCAGGGAATAACCCAGGAGCGGGCACCAAGCCAAAACACACACACACACACACACACACACACACACACACACACCCCCCAGGGAAAATCTGGCAACTGCAATTCACCTTAGCATGGTTTTGGACTGTGGCAGGGGAAAATCCAAAGAACTTGGAGGAAACCCCATGACGACACGGGGAGGGCATGTAAACGCCACACACGGAGCCTGGGTGGAGACTCGAACCCAGGTCCTTGAGTGCTAGTCATCAGGCCACTGCAGCAGTAACCCTTAATAGCCCAGGGTATGCCGTGGCCAGAGGATAAGGGCAGATTAATTACTAATGATGTAAGTGTTGTGTCGGAGTGGGTTGACTACAGCCCTTCGTCATTCTTCATCTTCTACATCCCGTTCCCTCCCGTTTACCTGAAAGTGACAGCTCTCCTCTCTGAGTTTCACTTTCTCTGATAAGGAAGGCGCCATGAACATTTCCTTCACACAATAGCAACTTCTCTGCATCTGCCCTCTTGGTATCCGGGAAATACCACCTAGGATCAGAGGCAGGTTAGCATGAACCATACTGGACCTGATTCAGAGCATTCTGTTATTACTTTGGCATTGTCCGGCAGTAGACCAAATAACTGAACTTATTCTGCTGGGTAAAACAGTTTCTAAAATGGCGTGTAACAGAAATCGGAGTTTAAAAAATCCTCCCAAATAGTCTTGAATATTTATGCTGAAAGACTTGGGGTGTTCGACTGACGCCATATAGCACAAAAACTTGTAAAACGTAATGACAACATTTAAAATGTTACATTTTACCGTATACTTTATGTGTTTACACTTAATGTACCCTTCCAATCACAGAACCACAAAACAGCCAATTTGACAAGCTATCTGCTAAATGTTTACGGCTGTATTCCCTTTTACAGTGATGTACTTTCCTTGTATTTCGATTGTGATCTTTTAAATAGTATGTCAAATGTCAGTACTACACGGGGTTTTGCTGTGATTTTACCTCTAACCACTGACTGCGCCCATCATACAGCAATTCCGTCAGAATTGACCTTTAAACCGAAGCAAAGCGATTCCCTAAAACTGATAACCAATAACCAGAGCTGAGCCAAAAACAGCCAGGATATGATTGTAATTATGTGTCAATGCTCCTTTTATGTGTACCAATAATAAAACCCAGATTGAACATTTAAAGGTACAGTGTGCATTTTTTCCATCTTAATTGCATTACCAGGAGGAAGCTGTATCAGAATCTGTAAAAGTTCATGCGACGCATTCATTTGCTTCGGTTTTTTTGTATGAATCTGCCAGAAACATTTAGGAACACTTTTTCCGAAATCACAGATACTACAGTACGTGCCACTTTATCTTAAAAAAAAACGCCAATGACTGTTTTACAGCTTGTGGTTACACCAGTTTAGCTGGAGTTGATGTCACAACTGTGTGCAACTGCGTTCACTGAAAGGAGGCGAAAAGGCCGTTTTCTGTACAACAGAGATTATATTTCATTTGAAAATTTTTGCATTTTTCCCATATGACAATGTTTTGCTAAATGTATTGCACATATCAACTGCATATGAAACTTAAGCACCAAACGGTTTCCCCACATTTTCACAGAAATTAATAAATATAATTATATTATACATGCGTATAAATAACGAATCATATGTGATTTAAACATGTAATTGGGTTGTACATAGCACATTCCTGGATTCATCAGTGAAAGATAAATAGTAGTTGGATACAAGTATGAAAGGTGGGACCGCGCACTGTAACTTACGGCTCCGCATCTAGACTTTCTTGGGGCGCCACGTAATTTGACGGCACGTATCCCTGCTTATTGGCCGATATCCCGTTCAGCGCCCTGACGATCCACCACTCCTCCGTGTATTTATGCAGCACTTCCAGCTTGTCGCCGGCCCTGACGCTCAGGTCGTCGTCCGTTCGGGCTGTATAGTCGTACAGGGCGACATAGAAGCGGTGCTCCTCCGGCAAGGGGGGCAGCGGCCGGTTGGAGATCCGCGCAAGCGGTTCGATCTTCTGCGCAGGCGGTTCGATCTTCTGCGCAGGCGGTTCGGCGTCCGCCGGAGGTTTGCTCAGACACGGGCAAACTCTGCGGATGCAGATCAAGCAGTATTGGGGGCAATCCATTACTAACTAATAAACCTGGAATTTCTCATGTGAACACGCTAATTCGGGTCATATAATGTGACCCCGAAGGTGCGCACCGACTGGACCCATTTGGGCTATCTCGCTGCCCTAAGTCTCACTAAAGCTGAAGTTTTCATACATTCTCTCCCAACTGTAGTGACTGTGCGATACTAGTGTTTTCGAGAGCAACTTAACACCTTAACCCTGGCCTGTGCTCAGTGAACTGATTGCCCGTAGATATGCCTAGCATTTAACTTTGACTGTTTCCTGGTTTTCCTGAATTCATTCACCTGTAGAACAACCAGCCGAGCGACTGGCTGTTAACTGTTACGGTACCGCCTGCGGAATACCAGTCCGTCCAGTTTCTTTTTAAAAGGTCCCATTCCATTTAGTGACGGGGATGTAGGGCTTTTTTTCCTATGCGCTGTTCAGTGTATTTTATGCATGGGCGTCGCCGCCATTCAATCTGAGGGGGGCGTGTCCCCCTCACGTTTCATAATTATTCGTTTGGAACCCCCCCCCATTTAACATAAAATATTGGTTCACCGCCAGTTTGTCCCCCCCACACACATTCAAAATGCTTCTGACGCCCCTGATTTTAAGAAGCAGAATCGTTAAAGAGACACATCCGTACCTAGACTGACATTTACGGTAACTCTGATTTATTGAAGCAATTAATTGGTGACGGCAGATTGATCATTTGCCTTTAAAACTACTGGGTGTATTTGTATTACCACGTTCCGTCGGAGATATCTTACGTATTAGATAAATAAGATTTCGAAAGCAGATCCTCAGTGTGCTGGTAGGCAAAACACATACATTGTTGGTGGAAATAAGTTTATCAAAAATTCCGGGCCCTGTCCCCTGTTCCCTGTGCTTCCTGGTATAAAATTCAGACTCACTGTGACCCTACATTGGACACAAGTCCTATGGAAGCTCTTCTGTTTTGTATAAATATGTTAAGCATGTAGTTGAAAGTGACTTTTCATAAATTTTAGGTACAGTAAACCATTAAGCAAACCATTAAATTTCATTTTTATGTTACCCAAACTAATTCACCAGTGGGAGGAAGGGACACAGTCACTCTTTGAAGCCATGTCATGGTTCTGTGCCCGGTATCATACTCCCAACACCAGAGATAGATACAGTTTACCTTTCAAATGTAACATAAACAGCAGAAAGAAATTCAAATCAAAAAGTATTTTAGTACAGTTGTACTACCGAGGTAAAACATGCATGGAAGGTCACCTCTTCATAGGCGTCCAGTTGTATCAGATGTGACACAGGTGCTCTTATAAAAAATAACCATAATGGCGTATGAATGCATTTAACCAGCCTTCAGATATATCAGGGCATTAAGTAGAGTACCAGCTATGCCAACCTGGATTCATTGGCTTAGTCTCTAGAAAGTCAGAGATCCTGTTACCTGGCACGGACACCCTGGCAGATTCAGGGGGCCCAGTGCTTCAAATGGCTCAAGGTGACATTCTGTCAGGGGGGGCAGAATTTCAGACTATGCACCCGGTAACTGCTAGCCATTACATCTCACCAGGGTGCCTCAGTGGTTTACCTTTATCTTCACTGCCGCAGCAACGAAAGATTCCACCCTCTTGGTACACATATGCATGTGTGCGCACATGCACTCAAACACACACGCGCACACACACATACACGCACGCAGTCGGGTAAACATATCTTTATGGGGACCACTTATTCATTTCTATGGGAAAAAAGCTAACGCTAACCATGACGACCTTAACCCCCACCCAGCCCTAACCTTAACCATAAGTAACCAAGCAAAATACAAGAGTTTTTGCATTTTTAGTTTTTTTGCAGTCACAGATATTTATTAAATTGAGTTTTCCCTTATGGGGACCAGGGAACTGGTCCCTATAAGGGGAAAAAAATGGGTATTCATCACGTTGTAGGGACATTGTGTCCCCATAAGGTAAGGTACACCCGCTCGCGCACACACACACACACACACACGGACACACACACACACACACACACAGATTAGGTATCTATATTTTTGTGGGGACTTTCCATTCATATCTAGGGGCATAACCCTAATCCCAAATATGGCAACCTTAACCCCCACCCAGAACTAACCTTAGCCATAACTAACCAAACAAAATACAAGACTTTTGGCATTTTAAAATCAAAACAGCAGGTGTTTGTATCACATTGTGGGGACATTTGGATGGGTGACGGGGAGGACATATTGATTTAATAATAGCGTACCCTGCTATGTGGTTCAGGGTATATCATTAATAGACTTCAGCATGAACTAGATAAGTGGATATATAATAAAATGCTGAAGCTATAAATATGATGCATTTTTTCCTTCCAGTAAGAAATATTGTGACAACTTCCTGCACTGATAATCTGGTGATTAATCCTGCTATGTGTGATGTCAGCCAGTGGCAATTAGCTCTGTGTCTTAACCAAACTGAATAGTGAGAATTGCTCACTGTTTAATCATCGTTAAGTGTAGAGCTCAGAGCTGTATTATAGTCTAGTGTCTAGATTGCTGGACTTTGGTTAGCTTTTTTGGTTGGTGTTTTGTTTCGGAGTTTATGGTCCTGATTAGACAGCGTTCTGCAGCTGGTGTGCTGGGCAACTGGTGTTTTCATCTTAAGTTTTTGTGATTACTCTGGTTTGTGTTTCAGCCCTGCTTCCCATTTTCTGGCTCTTGGTTCCTGTTCCAGGTATTCCAGTTTGCTCTTGAGTCTGCCTTTTGTGTACCGTGTCCTGAAGCTGCCACTACAGAATCTGTCGTAAAACATTATTTGTGTTGAAATCTGATGTCTGGTCCAGTCATATGGCTTATATTTTTCTATGCACATAAAATCATTCAGTGACCATGGTAGCAGGTACGCTTGCTAAATGGAACCAATGTCATCTCGTCAACCTTGGAATGCTTCACTATGAGATGAATGTAGTTACTCGTCTTATACTGTAACAAAGGTGCCAGAAGTCTTTGCTACAGTCTCCTATTGACAGTGGCACTCAGCCCACACATTTGCATGGGTCCCCCTGTTGGCCACATATGGTCACTACATTGGGGGACAGGGGAATAACTTTTTGAGTGGGCCCAGAAATAACCACCCCCCGCCTCCCCTTACCAATTGATATGCACCATACATATGCTTCTCTACTTCTGAAGGTTGAAAGATGAGCCATCTAATATGACTTCTTTCCCCTGCTTAGTAGATTATTGGTAAAATCTATATGAAATAATCAAAGATAAATCATTTATTAAAATAAATTCCGATGTATAAATAATTATGAAAAAACGGTATGTATTATGACAGCTCGCGGCCACAACCAGATTAAGATGCTAGATGCTAGATGATGGATAGATGGACAAATACAGCTGTGTAATTAAACACCTTTAACGTAATCGCGCCTATGTAATTCATTAAAATCATACTATACTGGACAAGGAGATGTTCCGCCTTCGAAACACATTCCTTTGTGCATATCCTGTATAACGTGCATGTCATCTCAGCACGGAGGCTGGTGAGAGTTTACATGCGCGTTTGAGTTATGTATTACGGTACAGTCACCCGGAAGTTCCCCATACATTAGCTTCTACCATTCTGTCGTCATTCTGGCTATTGTCCGGAAAACCTTTAACGCTATTAATCGAAAGGTGTCAGCTAATCATTCATATTGGTCTTACTGCAAGGCTCGGTCTGCCAGTGTGCTTGAGATCTGTCTTTTTGTTTATTTATTGCCAAGCTTGAGGACGCCCATTGAATGTAGCGCTGGCGGGCAGGTTTTGTGTAGAGCCACCCCACGTGTTGCTATTGGGACGAATGTATTGGAGGCTTTGGATAGATCCTGAATATTACCGTCTCAGTGACATTGCCAGATACAAGCCTTCCTGTCGCTCAAATTGTAACGCATAATAAGCTGTTTTCACTCTGATTTTGGCTTCATACCATACACAATGAGCGAATATTTCTGCCTGTCAGAGTGTGATGTTATTGGCTTTGATTTGGACCACACTCTCTGCCGCTACCATCTAAAGGAAACCTCTAAGGTGAGTTTTATTAATAAATGCAGGTCATTGATTCTTAATGCATTAAATCGATACTGAAAAGCAGAAGACCGGTTCAACATGTGCAGACATCATTCTAGTAAACAAGATGCCTGCAGTCCACCATGCAGGGTCATTCTGCGCTTGTTCTGTATGCGTTATATATAGATAGGTGTCCTAGGCACTCCATTCATTAATAGCACCTTTTATCTCCTAACGGTATTTTGTTGAAAAGCAGACGAGCGATTGCAGTGCCGTCTTCCCGGTGTAATGATAATACCGTGCTTGCATGTGTTATTCTCGGCTAGTTACATAAACCGCTGGAGTACACGGTGCGCGACTTAAGGCGCTCGTTTATAGGCACCGAGCTCCGAAGGCGCACGAAGCGAAGTGATCGGGCGACGTGATACTGTCCCTCTTATCTGATATTTAGCATCTCCACAGTGGGAAATGCGTTTGCATCATTTTCTTAAAAAGGACCTTAATGTCATTATATTGTGTCATTGCTGAGCACCTGAAAACGTATGTTGCATAACACCTACTTAATACTGAAGGAATGGTAGAGAAATTGCATTCGTGAGATACAACGTGCAAAATGTTTCTTGACTGAGAGGACTGCTCACAAGTTATTGAAGTCAGAAGCGCCATTCCACTAGCCGTCTATTCATGCTGGATCCCGGCTGTTTTGTAATGTGGTACCCGTGTAAAGCGGCAGCTGTTAACAAAAACTCTGCATTGATCCCGGTCCTGACACCATGACCTGGTCAACCGCAGCTCATCTACGACAGTTTCGCCAGGTACCTGGTGGAGCATAAGGGCTACGACAGGGACCTGCTGACCGTGACCCCCGCAACATGGGATTTCTGGTGAGTTTGTCCAGAATACTGGGAGAAATGGATCGTGGCTTATTTGGTCTGAGATAGTTCTCAAATCAGCACAAGCCTGTGTTCTGGATTGCTTTCATTAATATAGATGCTGCATGGTGTAATACAGCATCACAAGCCCTAACTTAGGAAGTAATAAAAAATAGTAGGAATTATTAGGTAAAACAAAACTTTGGTGGACAGAAAGTAATTTGGCATTACGATACTCTCTGATTCATTGCTTGCACACTTGTCATGAAGTAGCAGATTATAACTGTAATGCTGCAGTATCCTTAAGTAAACTGTTTACCAGATTGTACCAGTATAAGGAGCAGACCTCCGAATGAGTAAAACTGTGCGGAGGCATCTGCTTGGTGACAAAGTGTAATATTTGTGTAGCAGCAAGTAACATTGCTGGTAATTAAAAATAAAGCTGTTAGTGTATTAAGTGAGTCAAGTGAAATATTTTAAGTGTTTTATATGTATTAAAACTGCATTAAGTATAAAATTTAGGCCACTGTGTGTCTGATGAGCAAGTGTGCTCATGGGAAGTCAGCATGTCACATCTTGCCCTGGGGTGAAGGAATTTGTCTTGGTTAAATGGATTTAAGACTTAAGATTTAAGACTCTTGCCGGTATCAGTCTGCATAAGCATAATTGTTAGTTGTTAAAGAATATTTTTACTTTGTTCAGTTTTAAGGGTTTGGTAGTGGACCTGGAAGACGGAAATTTGATTAAGCTGGCTGAAGATGGAACCGTATTAAGGTACTTCCAGAAAACAATAAAAAATATATATTTTTGTGTCTTGTTGGAACTAACAAACATTTTGCTTCCAGGAACTAAGCCAGATGTTTATATTAATGAAAGTGAGTCATGGCCCTGCCCTAAACTTTGGAATTGGGTGATCAGTGGTCATTGTTGACACACCACAATGAAATGTGTCCTCTGGATTTAACCCATATGTGACAATGTGACATAGCAGGGAGCAGCTAATTCAGTGCCCGGGGAGCAGTGCTTGGGGGTGGTAACTTGCTCAGGGTACCTCAGTGGTGCCTTGCTGGTCAGGGATTCGAACCTGCAATTTTTCAATTACAAGTGCGCTTCCCTAATCATTAAGCCACTACTGCCCCCGGTGCTTTGCTGCTTCTGAGGAACCTATAGTTATTTCAAACAGGGTTCTGAATCTCGGAGCAGGATTTGTTGCTTTGCCGGATAACTTGTTGGATTTAAGGTAGTCGGGGCTAAATATACGTGAAATGGGGTACCTTAAATCTGACAATATATCCGATTAAGCAAGAAATCCGGCTTTGTGGTAGAGGCCCCACATCGGTGCTAAATAAGAAAATCTAGTATAGTAGGAAAGCTGCGTTTCATTTTTGTGTCTCTGTGGTTTTGCAGCAAAATTGGAACATTTGAGTGTAAATAATAAAGATTAAGTAAAATGAATGAGTTCCTTCTTTTTATTACACCTTGGTAAACATGTTGTAACCTCCGCAGTTCTTGATTGGTTTCAAAACGGCGCTGACTTATTATCGTTGCGGAAAATCTGCTGCTTTGCTCGTTAGCGTCATGGGAGCAGTAGTGAATTCCATGCAATCCGCGTGCTAATTACTGTAACAAAGACGCTGTCTTCCAGGTTACAGTGAAACCAGCCAGACCTGTTTTTGATGTAGTGATACACCAAAGGATGACGATACTATTGAAGGTTGGAGAGGAACACTGTAATACTTCATTCTCAGCAATGGCATCCCAGCAGCCTCCGCTTCTCCTATTGCCACTGCCTGATGAATACCTTGCTTAATCCTTACTTGTGTTCATCTTGCTGATATCGATCAGCCGAATCTCGCTGGAATTTAAGATCACGCACCTTTTTTCTGCCCATCTAGCCACATCCCAGCCTTTCTTACTGATTCCCGACATTTATGCATGATCAGTAGAAGAGACAGAATACCATAGTCATAGCTTTAAAGCTAATTACCGGCTGCAGCTTAATTATTCAAGATAAGGTTCTAGTCCACCTCTTTGCGGAATGTGCCGGATCAGGGTCACGTGTTAGACATCTCTCCAAAAAGGGGGGGGGCTTAAGACTTATTTGTGTATAATTAACTACAGGTTCTGAACAGCCCAAAGTTCATGCATGTTACACTAAAAAAGAATGTGTAAATGGATTATATGCCCAAAATGACGTGTCCGTGTTTGTACTGTGTTTCACGTGTCTAGTACATGTTAATTGCTCATTGATGTGCTTTTATGCTACCAATGGCCACTAGAATTTTGCTAATTATCCATTTCAGCTTTGATTGAGATTACTTATGACTTTTTGTTCTTTAAAGAAATCAGTGCAAATCCGCGATAAAATTGACATACTGTAGATGGACATTAGTAGGAAAAAGAACAGAGTTTTAATTCTGCTCCCATGTCTAACATCATCGAAGGCAAATGTAGTGTGAGCCATAATTTTTAAAATGAATCGTATAGAAGTTTGGGGAATTAAAGAAAAAAAAAATCGAATTCTAACATTTCTCCATGACTGTTGCTCTCCGGGGCCTGGCTAGTCACACAGTATGTGTTTGTCCACGATCGGTGCACGTTAGCGTGGGATTCCCATGTGCACTTCGGCCGCATAAAGCTGCTCTCACTTCCCAGCTGTTACATATGATCCCTTGAGTATAGAATAGGGATGAATAAAAACCTATTAGTATACATTTGTTTCAATATAGCAGTAAAGCAGTTTTTTGTGGCAAAGCTCTCTTCTGCTCTGAAGTATTACCTAGTGTTTCCCCTGAACTTTTAAGTGGACCTGGTACCGGATATATACTGTTCACTTACCCTTTTATGCTGCAGGTAATTCAAGCAAGGGCGCAGGTTTGGATTCTGCATTGGTAGGGACCGAATCAGCCCCACCCTCTAAACACACATGGTACTCCCACAATATTGGTAGAGACGTGTCTCCTAGGGCTACCCTAGGCTTGGACTACCCTAGACTTTTTCCATCATACCATCCAAACGTTATACCACGATATACGATATTTTTGATGGCATTTTCAAAAGCAGCGCTATTCTGGTTATAGCCTTGCGTCGACTTGCGTTCGTGTTTGGGACCAGGACCACTGGACGCAAGTCAGTTTGGACGAATCTCGATATTGTAGTTGTCCATCTTGTAGACATTACTGCAGTGTTTCCCAATCCAGTCCTCAGGCCACACTGGACAGATCCACATTTTTGTTTTATCCCAGTTCCCTGCACACCTGTAAGGTGTTTAGAGCTCCTGATTGCTTGGGTCAGGTGTTCTGGGAACTGGGAGAAAACAAGAATGTGGATCCGTCCAGTGAGCCCCGAGGACTGGATTGGGAGACACTACATTACTGTATGCATGCTGTATTACGAGTTAGATATGGACAGTGGGTCATTATACGGCTGGCAGCTCTGCCCATTCTGTACCTGTTACACTAAGCCAGCCTTACAGAAGGTGTGTCCTGGTAGAAAAAAGGTTAGGAAACACTGCAGTGAGGTGCTTTCCGGTGTCTCTCGATCGGTGAATATTATGTACTAAGTTCCTCGGACATAATTGGGATCTGACGTGACTCGATCAGGTGTAACTTAATGTAAGACTGTATTTTGAAATCCCAGCAGTGAAATACACCTAGTATGTGTGTGTGTGCGGGGGGGGGGGTTACATGATAAATTGTGCTGGATGATTTAAAAGTACAGTGGTTTACCAAAAATATCGCGGTATACCCAATATAACATGATATACCGTATTACCATATTACCACCCAAGCCTAGGCTATCCCCACATGAAACCATTGTGAGCCTAAAATGTAAAATATTCACAACTTCAGCAGAAATGAGAACTGTTAAGGTGTACCTTATCATGGCAGGAGAGCAGCTGCTTTAGTTGTCCTCGTTTATGTACCCAATTAAAAGAGCGAGGTAGGTATTGGCTTCCTTTAAGTATCCTGTTGCTGGTGTGGCCATCCTGAGACATTGAGTGGCTCAGTGGGCTCAGTCTCACTGCCTGTCTGTAATCAGAAGGTCGCCAGTTTGAGCCCTGGCCTCAGCGGAAGAGTCACATGTCCATGGGCCCCTGAGCAAAGCCCTTAACCCCAAGCTC
The DNA here is from genome assembly GCA_026781065.1 of Mormyrops boulengeri. Lineage (NCBI taxonomy): Eukaryota > Metazoa > Chordata > Actinopteri > Osteoglossiformes > Mormyridae > Mormyrops > Mormyrops boulengeri. Next base: position 3,134,472 of record JAODLD010000045.1, on the reverse strand, counting down.
TAGGGGTGCATGTTAGCTGAGCCTGTGCTGTGACCCCCCCCAAGCTACGGAGAGCAAGATGGGGTTATTGGAAAGAAGAATTCCACTGTACTTGTGCAAATCGCAAATGAAGGATTCATTGAAAACAATATATATATATATATTCCTTGAATGAACACAAATTGTAGACTTTGGAGTCAAGTCACCAGAAATTATTAAAATGAGATGTCAAGATGTGCCAACCTCTTTGTGCGTGGTCAGCTGTGCCGGGGTATCCTGGATTGTTAGTTTGCCTGTGTGTCAAGTGTTAAAGTATAGTTATGGATAAATAAATAATTTCTGATACCTTTTATTTAGTAATTTATCACTCGATGTACATTTAGTGACTTTCTGTACACTTGATTTTTTTGTTGTAATCAGTAGACAGTTATGTTTTTTATTCCCTTGTAGGGCATCACACGGGACAACCTGCTTAAGCTCTGAAGAGATTATAAAGCATTATGGTCCCAAGAGAGAGTGGAGGCATTTTGACAGCCTCAATACCTCGTACACCAGATCAGGTATGTGTGTGACCACCTCGCTGGATTCCCTGTGGACAGCACCTAATCAGATATGACATCATATGTCGTTCATGCTTTTGAAGATTTCTTTCCTAGTTAACATTTTAAATGTTTTAGATTTAATATTTTGGTAACACTTGAGGGGACACAAATACTTAGAAATGATTGCGTTACTACTGAAGTACAGATCATGAACTGATATAGTCGCTACTTAAAATGAAAAATGTGTCATGATTCATTTATGATGAACAAACATGACATCAGTATTTCGCTTGTGTGATCCATTACTTGTTCCTTCAGCACTTCCTTCAGTAGTTCACTAAGATTTACAGAATTAACAGATATAGTAACAAATATAGTAACCACTTGTGATAAATGATGCATCACAATTCATTAATGATGAACGAACAAGAGATCAGTGTATCAGTTGTGATATTCATTATTTGTTCCTTCAGTAGTTCACAAACATTTGCAGAATTAACTGATATATTAACAAATATAGTACTTGCTTGAGATAAAAAGATGTGTGACAATTCATTAATGATGAAGAAACATAACAGCAGTTTGTAACTGACATTTAGTTTGTGTTTAATGAACAAATAATACTACATTTGCGTTCATAAAACATCATCTATAAGAACAAGAAGACTCATTATTCAAATAAGGATGATACAGTTATCCTATAATATACTTCTACAACATACTACTGTATATTGTTACATGATGTTTGTAATTATATGTTTGATTTTAAGGTCATTGTAAGCAGTTTTCGTAAGGAAAACTGGGATGATCAGTAACATTCTATAAAATTACTGGAAACACTAGAGCGATGTTTTATGCTCATGATTGTTTATGTTTTTTGTTTTATTTGTACAATTCCACAGCCAAATATTATTTTTATGACAACTACTTTGATCTTCCTGGGGCACTTCTCTGTGCGAGGGCAGTAGATATGTTACACAAGGTAAGACAGTTGGATGCTGATAAAGTTTGCAAATGTTACAAAACGAACCCCTGTCTTTGCTTATGTTAACTAGACAAATACCCACATACCTATAAATAGCTGTTCTTCTGTACACCTACGTAGCACATAACATAACTCCGAAGTTAGCGTTTTATGGTTAATCGTGTATTCCGTTTCTTGCTCAACTGTTAACAGCGTGGGAATGAGGTCACAGAAGATTTCTGGAAAGACATTGTCGCTGCCATAGATCATAATTATAATACTTCAGCTTTTAAAGGTAAGTCTGTGTGCCTGCGTGTGTGTGTGTGTGTGTGTGTGTGTATCTTCTGTGTATGAATAGATTATGTATAGCAGCGAGTTTTGATTGGTTGATAAAATAATTTTGTCATAAAAATTACGTTAAATGGACATTAAAATGGATGGATATATTGCAGTTATGTTCTATATCGATTCTTACATAAAATGGTATTTTATCTGAAGGAAAAAAATCTGTATTTTCAGTTGTCATTATATGTTTTCTAAATATAGCCACTGTTCCAATCATTTAATTTAACAGTATTTGTTCTTGCTATCAAAACAGATACCATACACTAGTGCCATGATGAGAAAAATACAATTAGTTGGGAGTAAGATTTTTTTTATTATTTTGGTCAATAAGATGTACATAGCATTATGCATCTCGAGCAATATAACAAAGTTACTGACAAAACATCTATTGGACTTTTCCTGACCGGATTATCTATTTCTATATTTCATATATAAATGTGACAAATCCAATACAATATTGTTTTCTTTTTCAAGAATTATTCAATGTATATGACAAACATATTACACTATTCAGACAGACACTGAAAAACAAGAATCAACCGCAGTTATTTTATAAGCAAGCACTGTGTGTTTATTCTTTGAATTACTCTTAACTCAATATTAATGCAAGTACAGCAAGAAGTGAAACAATACGTAAAAAAAAAAAAATGTAATGTAAAAAAATCAGAAAACTTCTCGGTCCGATCAGTTGTCACCTTTCCCTTATAAATTTTGCTACTTTATCTACTGATCTCTTGTCAGAATTCTCAGTGAATGAATTTTCTTTCTATCACCATCCATTTCTGAAATATTCAGAAAGTAAAACTTGCTTTAATCATTAGTTATGTTTTGTTTCGGAAAGAAGGCTGAGAGGTAAACGGGGGACGATGTTTCTTTCAGTCGTTCTGGAGTTTACGTTGTGCGCTCGTTTCGACGCTGCAAATCACGTGGAGGCTATCAGGAAGCCGGAGAAAGAGCAGTGGACATTTTCGGCACCAAAGATTCCATTAGCCTCCTCATCAGGTGCCTGAACAAAAACGGTGTCGTGCTCATGCAACTGAAGGACAGCGCTGCCGGTCATCTGGTCCAGAAAGCCGTTGTTATATTCATCGTAAGTGAATGTGACGGGCTGGCTGTTTTGGTAGAGTGCCACTAATGCATTGGCCCCGTTAACATGCAAGTGATAGGTGAAGTAGTAAATGCCGGGGATGCGGCAGGTGAAAATTCCGCTGTGGGGGTCGTAGTGGTGCTCAGCGTTATATACGATCTGGTCAAAGCGAATTGGTTCTCCAGCTGGAGGGTACGCCTTAGTCAACACTGCAGTGAAGGCGGACACTGGGATCTTGACCAAGGCAGGCCCCATTATTTCATGCGATTTAATGGGCATGCCTTTGTCATAAACAATCTCACCAGGGGGACCAGGTGGGCCAGGAGGTCCCATTGGGCCCGGAAGACCATCATGTCCCTTGGCCCCGGGATGACCAGGTGGCCCTTGAGGACCAGCTATTCCCTTAGTTGTCATTCCTGCAGGGCCAGGGGACCCAGGGAGACCTGGATGACCTTTAAGGCCAGGTACTCCTGGAGGACCTGCAGGTCCGATTGGCCCTCTGGCTCCTGGAATTCCATTTTCCCCTATTGGTCCCGGTTCTCCTGGTCGCCCTGGAATTCCCTTTGCCCCTGCTGGCCCTGGTCCTCCTGGGCTTCCAGATGAGCCTGGAATGCCTATTTCACCCTTGTGACCCGGTATTCCAGGGGGTCCCTTTGGACCCATTAGACCTGGTGCCCCTGGGATTCCTGATTTTCCGTCTAAGCCTCGAACTCCCTTCTCACCCTTATATCCCTGTGGTCCGGCTGCTCCCATTGGACCGATGTCTCCTTTCAGGCCCGGGAGCCCGGGCTCTCCCAGTAATCCTCTTGCTCCCTGAGGACCAGATGGCCCCACAGAGCCAGTAGACCCAGGAAGACCAGTGTGTCCCATTGGCCCTGGCTCTCCTTTTTGGCCAGTGGTACCAGAGGTGCCTGAAACCCCCCTCTGTCCTGGCTGTCCAGGAATTCCAGGTTTTCCTATTCCTGGTAAACCAGGAGCTCCGGGTATTCCGGGGGGTCCCTGAGAGCCTTTAGCCCCAACAGAGCCAGGCATACCTGGAGCACCGTTCTGACCTGGCTTTCCTGGACTTCCTACGCCAGGGACCCCATCAAAACCCTTTATCCCTGGTTTTCCCATTTGTCCTGGAGTCCCGTCTCTCCCTGGAAGGCCTGATTTCCCAGGCTCCCCGGGTATTCCAGCTGGACCAGGTTTCCCTACCCCAGGAATTCCTGGTGGACCAGAAGGACCCCTTGGACCCACTGGACCTGACTGACCTGGACTTCCAGGAATCCCATATCCCTTCTCTCCTTTTGGGCCGGGTAGACCAGGAGTTCCAGGGTGTCCCTTCAGGCCAGGCTCACCTTTAGGACCCACTGGTCCGGGAAACCCTTGTGGTCCGGGTTTGCCGACGGAAGAAAGGCCTGCAGGTCCAGGACTCCCAGGAGGGCCAGGTGCGCCTCCAGGACCCTGTGCTCCAGGTGTGCCTGGTGTACCCCTTTCCCCAGGCATTCCGTTGCTTCCGGGTTTCCCAGGGGCACCTGGTGTCCCTGGTTTGCCAGCCGCTGAGAATCCTGCGGGTCCTGGTGGTCCAGGGGGCCCCTGAGTGCCTGGCTTTCCGTATCCGCTCTTGCCTGGAGGCCCAGCTGGCCCAGGTGGCCCAGGTTCGCCTGGTGCCCCCGGGGGTCCAGGAGCACCTGGTGCCTGCTCTGCACATAAAGAAGACATTTATTAGCATGCAGATCATAACGACCATTACCTTTGCTATAATAACACTGCAAAAGATATTTATTATATACTAAAGATTACGGCTAGATTTGTCACACATCACGAAGGGGCATGGATACGGCTGTTGGAAATCACCATGCCGCTAGCGTGTCCGGGGCATCAATATGCCAAGAGCGGGGAGAAGGGGGCCACGGAAACTACAGGTGCTTCTTTTCGAAGGTGCACTCTACAGCTTTAGCATTAAATGTAGCTTATGTTTAGCTACATTCATTTGTATCACCAACTGAAAATACATCACATATATTTATATGACTAGAAAGTCAAAAAAGCACATATTTGTGGTTAAAACAGATGCACAAATTTCACAAGCCAGATAAAATGTTTAGATATTATAACCCAATTTACATATTTACTTGCATGTTACCTGTGATAATTTGGCTTTGATGTCTTATTGTTTGAATGTTGTCATTCTCTGTATTAGAAAGGGGTGCAAAGCGTCATTCGTATATTTATTTGTACAATGAAGAAAAGATTTTATTTTTTTCCTATCAAGAAACGATTGTTATCGATTGTAATCGAGTGCCGATTGTATACGTTAAGCTAGCTTTTGTGTTAGATTTTGTTGATGCTGGATTCTAAATCAGCTACAGGAATAGGTTTAAAGCAAATTAAACAGAAAGAAATTAATTGCAGATTAGAGAAAATCTGTAGACAGAGAAAAGCATGCAGAGAGAAATGATAGGAAAACCCAGACCATTAGAATATCACGTTAAACACATTTTATATGATACACTGTTGGTAAAAAACAATCGACTGACGACAGTACAATCTAGATATCTGTGATGGTGTTGAACGATGTCTTGTAATATTTCAGTAGTTTCTCGCTGTTACCCACTTTTTCAGTTTTGATTGACTTTTGCTGGAGAATTTCAGATACATTTGTCAGATTGCTTAACCCTTAATTATTAGCCTGAATATTTTCTTAGCTGTTTTTGGGCAAGATATATAAGGGCGTGCAATCATTGATTTCTTTTTTTGTAAAATTTCTATTTGAGGTGTTTCAAGTAGACAGCATTTGCTGGTGCTTTTAAAATGCATACAGAGATGAGAACATTTTCAGCTGTGTTGAATGCTATTTACCGTTTGGTTTCATCGCTTTTATTCAGGACCCCCTCTGAAATATTGTCACTATTTAGATCAGCTTTATCATGTTTTATAACTTAAACTTGTTGAGGACTTACATTGACTCCAGTTAATGGGTTAGCATTGACAGATAAGTCACAAAACTGCCCAGAGCCTTTCAGACCAGCAGGAATTTACAAACCGATCTGTCACTCAACACTTTTTTGTTTAAATTTTAGTGCCTTCACCAGTGTGAGACAATAAAATTTCTAATTTTCTATCAATTACATATTTACAACTGGTTTAAACTACAAGTTGCCCAAGTGGTAGGATGTCTTTTAACATTATTCATTGAATTGATAAAAAGTAAGTAGCTCATTACACCACATTTTATTGTTTCATTCTTAGTTACTGAGACTACAGTATTCATTTCAATTCTCCATAGGACCTGAGGTAATGAAAATGATTCCTTCTGTCTTAATTTAACAAAGTGCTGGACTGATGCTTGCTATGGTGATGGAATGAGGTGATATTTTGGATGAGTCATGGGGTCGGTGTGCATGTGAGAGAAAAGCAAATACAAATAGCAAACTATTAAAAGAGATCTCTGGAGCTATGAGGGAATTTGTAAGGATAGATGTCAGCGGTGCAGATCTTATCACAGAGCACTAAGACACTTCTGCAGGTCTTTCATATCTAAGTGCATGAACAGTGGCGTCGTCTAAGGCAGTGATTCCCAATCCGTCTTTGTGACTCCAAAGTTGGGAGAGAGCAAAAACGTGGACCGACTGTGGGTCCCTGAGGGCCAGGTTGGGAAACACTGGCCTGAGGGAATAAGACATCATGAGTACTGTAAGGAAGATGAGGTGACTTTAGACCAAAAAGCCAGGTGAGGATCATGCATTACAAAGTCAGCTTATTCAGTTTTAATTCTTTGATGGGCTTGATATCTATTTACCAGCCCTCAAAAACGTATGAGGGTCAGTATTTAACTGAATATGGAATTGATAGAATATATGTATAATATTATATTTAAAAATATATACACGTGTGTGTGTATGTATATATATATATATATATACACACACACACACACACACACACACACACACACACACACACATGTGATCCTTAAATAAATTATATGATTGTAGGCCGGGCTTTAAAATTCTGGAAGTGATACACGTACTTCCACGAGTTGGGCTTCTTGGTTTACAAGCATCAGTATTTTGTAGGACTTTTTGCAGGAGAACAAACTCATAAGTGGAAGTCATTGTTTTTACTTTCCCCAACTGCTAATAAGAAGGTGGCAGACTGTCCGTTTGTAACCTACAGGTCAGGTTTTACATTGTAACCCAGAGCAGAGTAAGCATTAGTGTTACCTTACTAGCTATAGTGGATCATTAGTGTTACCTTACTAGCTATAGTGGATCATTAGTGTTACCTTACTAGCTATAGTGGATCATTAGTGCGGGCGCTATGGTTGTCAGCAGTGGATCCGCTTTGCCTTGTTTCACCTTCTGCCCTATAAGAGAACCAGTCATCTGGAAAATTGAAATTGTGTCATCCGTTTTTTTTTTTTTGTTAATTAAAAACTACACCTTTGTCTGCTTTGTCCAAGACCAAGTATGAATTACATTCAGTAACCCCTTAAAAGCAAAATGTCACTATGTCATTAATATTAACCATTTTTTGGAAAATTTGCGATTCTGGATTACATTTAAGTTTAAGCATTCAGGATGGTTTCCATTATATCAGACAAGAAGAAAGTGGTCTGTTTGGCTATGTTTAGCCAAGTCTGCTAACATTTGTTCTGGGAGTATGGATGAACATTGAAAAAAAGCCTGTTTACATCGTGGCAATTTTTTTCCCTCTCTGTATCACCACTTACATTATGCATAAAGGAGTATGGGGCAATTTGCGGCCAGGACGAAGTGTCTTGGCAGTGAGGACGAGGTTACGGGCGCAACATGCCGCGCAGGAAGCGATGGCCGCCTGCGAAAGTGCTCATTACGCGGTGAGAGTGGTTGCCGCTCTGCCTTAATCTTTCAGAAAGTCCGCAGCCTTCAGAGGAAGAGATTTCTGGCTGGCTGACACCCACATTGCGACTGACCACAACAGTAGACATGCCGGGCTTGCCTTATTTGCCACGCTACACTTGGTGGACTCGGCTAATGACTAGTTGAAGTTGCGATGTTTGTTTTAGCGTGTAGTGTATGCACCGTGTTCTTGCCGCTGTCAACGACTCTTGTTTGTTCCGGTGAGGATATCCAGCCAGTGATTACAGAAGTATGTACAAACGAGTCATTGAACATAACAACAGAATACTTCATTATATACTTCAGGATACTGAAGTGAATAAAGTTCAGGTCTTGCTGGAACTTAAGGCCAAAAAACTAGGGTATATGCGACACTGAACAGGCTGAATGTGGTACACGGTAGCTTTATAGACATATATTTAAGGCTTGGATTTCCCCTTTTATTTCTTTTTTTCCACAAAAATCATATATTAAAATATGCAGTACGCAATTCATCCTTCCACTTCTTTTTTAGGATTTATTTTGCCTGCCTTTGAAAATTTTAAATCTAAAAGCAGCTTAGAATTAAGGGTACAGTTTTTCAGATTTACCTCCAGTATGGAGACAGCTACCGTTCAGTTTTTTTTTTGTGGCAAGTTTCCATATTCTTGGTGTTTTTTAACTAGAATACCTCAAGCGAAAGCCATTAAAATTTAATTGGGAAGGAAATCCACTGACGTGTTAAGGCTACAAGCGCACGCTACGAAAGCAGCTCAACAGGAGATTTTTGTGTGAGCACTTGACTTGTATCAGCCATTCATTTCAGTTGGATTTCATTTAATATCTGAGACTTTTTTCTAATCATTGCTCGAACAGAGAATCTGCTATAAATTCTGGGATGGAGTACAGCTGTAAATCCCTGTCATGATCAGCAGTCTCCAAAGAGTCGGCATGCCTTGATCTTACCATGAGTCTTCTTAGGGTAGGGTGCCTTGACGATTTGTCTGGCGTGATATCTCTCCGGAGTTGCCTCCACCAAAGTCAGCGAAAGAAGAACGACGCTGATCACCCGAAGGTCCATCTTCTCAGGCTAAACCTGCAAGGGAGAGTTGTGTAGAAGATACACGTTAGCACTCCATTGGACATCCATCGCATATGAACAGCCCTGCTGGTGAGCCTTCACTGGAAAAATCTCATTGTTCTTTAGACATTTACCACAACATTTCTTTAGGAACAGTGTGAAAACCCCATTTCCGAGCCACTAATATGCTCTGATATCCTAACTCTCTGTGGTGGTCGACCTTGCCACCTCAGGGTTTGTTCATGGTTGTCCAGACCTGGCTTTTAACAACCTTAGACCCACCACTCAGTCTGATTAGCCGCTGCAGTGCCAGGGCCTTGAGTCTGTACCTCTGGCTTGCTGGACAGTGTGGTACTTTGGCCTAGCATTTCGCGGGTTCTAGTGAACTGGGCCACTGTGTGCATCCCGCAGGCTCGGTCCTGAGAACCTTACAGGTGACACGTACCAGTGCTGGCTGTTCAGCTCCAAATAAAAGAAAATAAAAAAAATCAGGGATCCAGGATTCTGTCCTTGTTGCTGCTGTATATCCTTAGGAAGGGAATGTATTGGAAAAACTGCTGGGGTTCGATACGTTTTTTCGGGTCTTTATACCCAGCCTGCCCATGGCACCGCTGAAAGCCCGCCCTCTATATAAGCACCTCCCTCCTGCAAGAGAGGTTTTAATTAAGGCCTCGCGTTGAGTCACGATGCTCAGTGAGAGTAGTTTTCTGTAAGCATTCAGACCTGCGATTATCTCGCCTTTAGTGTCACGAGGACCAAGAGGGCTTTCGGTATAGAGCTGAAAAAAACATCTCTCTGCTAAGTTAAAAGTTAACGACCCATTTAGTGTCGAGGTGACCTTTACCGTCTCCATCCAGATCGATCTCGTACGATAGACATGTTTTCGCAGATCTGTATAGAATTTCTGTACTGAGTCGTGTAGTTCTATGTGATGATGTTTTAATTATGAATTTTTTTTATGGTATGTCAGTCACAGTAGAAGATCATAAAGTATTGTAGCATAAGAAACACTAGAGGGCAGTGTTTAAAGTTTTTTTGTTTTTTTTCCAAAGACTCCCATTAGCTGGCAACATCTCTATTTTTATCCCCATTGTTGTTTATTGCTTTATTTTTAGACGTTTAAACTAAACACAGCATTGCAGTAATCTATGTCCACAATAGCAGCTTTACTACACATTCCCTCACTTGTTAGATTATATCGGCCTAATTATTTTATACTGTCATTTCCGTTACACCGAGTTCCTTTGTTTTTCGGGAGTTATTCAAGGCTGAGACACAGTGTAGCGCTCCGGTCCATGCTGTGACGCATGCAAACGCTGAATGAGTGATGCTTTTGAGAGAGAAGCTGACAGGCTGACCGTGACGCCTTGCTGACAGCGGTAGGAATCAGTGTGCAGAGCCCAACATTTCCTGACGTTCTTGGATTTATGGTACATCAGGTGTCTAACCCTTTCTGCCAACTGGTACAGATATTTTTGGAATGAAGTGCATCTTTCTTTCTTTCTCTGTCCACTCCATTTGCTGTCTTCAGACAGCATAATTAAATATTCCTGGACAATGAAGCTTCTTGAAACCGTTTCCCTTTCTAGAAGCGTGTATGATTTAAGCAGTTCTTTATCAAATCTTGAGTCTTTGTTTCTGTCGACAGGTATGGTTTTCGCTACCAGTCACTGTCCTGCTTTCCTCATGAGAAAATATGGCAAATATGAACATCTATCCATCCATCTTCTGTAACTGCTTATCCTATTCAGGGTCATTGGGGGGTGTGAAACCTACAGGTGCAGGTGCAATTATCCAGAATGGGGCACCAACTCCTCACAGGGCACACTCACACACCAGTCACTCACACACCAATCACTCACACACCTTTCACACCCGTGGGCAATTTGAAAACTTAGCATGCTTTTGGACTGTGGGGGGAAACCAGAGAACCCAGAGGAAACCCTATGACGACACGGGGGGAGCATGCAAACTCCACACACACCGAGTCACGGTGGAGACCCAGACCCTGGTCCCAGAGGTGTGAGGCGACAGCGCTAACCACTGCACCACTGCGCCCCCAGACATGAATACGTGAGTTAAGTCAAAACCAATAAAAATGAGTCAAAGAAGACTGTAAATAGGCATGTTCTACGGAAAAAGTCATAAAGTGTTGGTATCAGCTTTTGGTTGAAGCTTTGTTTGCATGGTAAGATAAGACTATTGATCCCACACTGGGGAAATTTACATGTTGCAATAGCTTAAACACAAATGGCAACAGAGAACAAACCAAAAACTATTATAACATTCATCCACCATCCATACTATAAAACCTGTTGTCTATAAATCCTTATCGTACGTGGGGTTGGGGTCATGGCTCTCTGCAGGGTAGCTGACACTGACGGGACTGTGACTGCAGGGTAGCTGACACTGACGGGACTGTGACTGCAGGGTAGCTGACACTGACGGGACTGTGACTGCAGGGTAGCTTACACT